>PVJD01000634.1:0-322122 GCA_004026545.1 Mormoops blainvillei | reverse complement strand
CAAGTTTCTGGATATACTACCCCAAAACCTAGGCTCCCTACAGGACTGGAACTTTACTGCTGGGCTTATACCTTGTACCTTTCTTAACCCCCTCCCTCAGCCTGTGGCTATGATTCTGCTGTAAAGGAAGGGGGTCTTCTGATGTGTCTCAGTTGTGCCTGAGTTTGCCCTCTGTGCTCCACCTGGAGCCCCCAAAGTAGCTCTGGGGCCATGGGCTGCATAGGCACAGCCATCTTTTGGACACATCTTTGGATTGCTCGGGCACCCTTTCAGCAGAGCCAATTATCACAACCTCACATGATCTGAAGCCACTCTCCCTCCTTGTTTCTGCCTGAGCCCTGTGCGTCTCAAAGCTCACTGCATGCTCTCCTGAGCACCATTAATAAGCCCAAGCAAGACATGATTACTATTCATTGCCTTATTCAAGGATTTGTCCTTAAAAGTAAAGGTAGCTTCAGACCTGCCATTATCTCCTATGGTTAATGTAAGTGTGCTCCTGGTTTACTTTCACATTAATGTTCATTATCAGAAGGACAAGAGGGTATACACATCTTATTGTTCCCTGTGGTTCCTTTTATGTGTCTTAATTACAGTGTTAACATTCCTTTATTTCCAGTTTATCCTGAAGAATAAATATATTTAAAATTCAAACTGACTATAGCCTCTTCTGCAATGTAGCAGGAAAGTCAAAATTCCTATCATTGAGGAAAAAAATGTTTTCTCTGTTCTTTTCTGCTTTCAGAACTTGAGCAGAGGTAAGGAAATGGGACATATAGACAGCATTGATGACACGGGAGATGGGAAAGAGGAGGATGAAACTCCAAAGTTCTTGGCAGTTCTGCTATATTGATTAAGAATAAATGGCCATTATATAATATCTATGTCTAAATCTATATCTGTATCTAATCTCACCTCTTCTTTATCTACTCATCTATCAGTACAACCTGGGTTGCTTCCAAGTCTTGGCGATTATAAATGATGCTGCAATGAACATAGGGATGCATTTTTTTTTGAACTACTGTTTTGGATTCCTTCAGATAAATACTCAGAAGTGGGATCACTGGGTTATATGGTAGTTCTACTTCTAATTTTTTGAGGAATCTCCATACTGGTTTCTCTAATGGAATATTACTTGACCATAAAAAATGAAATACTACCATTTTCCACAGCGTGGATGAACCTAGAGGGTTTTATGCTCAGTGAACTAAGTCAGACAGAGAAAGACAAATGCCATATGATTTCATTTACATGTGGAATCTAAGAAATAAATAAATAAATAAACAAATAAAACAGAAACAGATTTATAGACACATAAAGCAGGCTGGTGGTTGCCAGCTGGGAGGAGTATTGGGGGCTGGGTAAAAAAGGTGACAGAATTAAGTACAAATTGGTAGTTAAAGAAAATAGTCATGGGATATAAAGTACAGTATAGGGAAAATATAGTCACTAATATTTTAATAACTATGTATGGTGTCAGATGGTGTCAGACTTATCAGGGGGAACATTTTGTAAAGTATGAATGTCTAACCACTATGCTATACACCTGAAATAATATACTGAATGTCGACTGAAGTAGGAAAATAAATTGAAAGAGTGAATAACTATTTTGTTTAGCAAGACATCAATGAATCCTTAAGACAGAAAACGGCAGGCATGGCCTGACTTCCGGCCAAGTTGGAGGCATAGGTAGATATACTTTGTCTCCTTGCACAACCAAAAGAAGGACAACAAAAATTTAAAAACAAAAAGTAACCAGAACTGCCAGATAATTGAACTGTATGGAGGTTTGACAAGCAAGGAGTTAAAGAAGAAACACTCATCCAGACCGGTAAGAGGGGTGGAGATGGGCAGCCAGGGTGGAGAGGATGTGCAGCAAAGTGGTGGCTGGCAGACTGGGCAGTCCCACATTCTGTGTGCGGATAAACCGGGAGGAACAACTGGGCAGTGAGAAAGACCTCAACCCAGGGTTCCAGCGTGGGAAAAGAAAGCCTCAAAACCTCTACCGGTAAAAACCTGTGGTGGTTGTGGTGGCAGGAGAATCTGCCAGTCTCACAGAAGAGTTCGTTGGTGACAGGGTCCCACAGGGTCCTAGAATGTACCAAACCCATACACCTGGGAATGAGCACCAGAAGGGCCCAATTTGCTGTGGGTAGCAGGGGAAGCGACTGAAAGCCAGCCAAGAGCCAAGTAAGCAGCATTGTTCCCTCTCCGACCCCTCCCCCACATACAGCACCACAAGGCAGCAAGTAGGTTGCCCCACCCTGGCGAATACTTAAGCCTCCGCCCCTCACAACGTAATAGGCGGCCGAGGCAAAAAAATTATGGCCCAAAGGAAAGAACAGATCAAAGCTCCAAAAACAGAACTAGGTGTTGAAGGGATAGCCAGCCTAACAGATGCAGAGTTCAAAACACTGGTCATCTGGATGCTCACAGAATTGGTGGAGTATGGTCGCAAAATGGAGGAAAAAGTGAAGACTACGCAAAGTGAAATAAAGCAAAATATACAGGGAACCAACAGTGAAGGGAAGAAAACCAGGACTCAAATCAATGATTTGGAACAGAAGGAAGAAATAAACATTCGACCAGAATAGAATGAAGAAACAAGAATTCAAAATAATGGGAAGAGGCTGAGGAACCTCTGGGACAGCTTTAAACACTCCAACATCTGAATTATCAGGGTGCCAGAAGGAGAAGAGGAAGAGCAAGACATTGAAAACTTGTTTGAAAAAATAATGAAGAACTTCCCCCATCTGGCCAAGGAAATAGAGTTCCAGGAAGCCCGGGAAGCTCAGAGAGTCCCAAACAAGTTGGAGCCAAGAAAGCACACACCAAGGTATGTCATAATTACATTACCCAAGATTAAAAATAAGGAGAGAATCTTCAAAGCAGCGAGAAAAAAGGAGACAGTTACCTACAAAGGAGTTCCCATAAGACTATCGGCTGATTTCTCCAAAGAAACCTTATAGGCAATTAGGAGCTGGAAAGAAGTATTCAAAGTCATGAAAGGCAAGGGCCTATATCCAAGATTACTCCATCCTGCAAAGCTATCATTTAGAATGGAAGGGCAGAGAAAGTGCTTTCCAGATAAAGTAAAGTTAAAAGAGTTCATCACCATCAAGCCCTTATTACATGAAATGTTAAAGGGACTTATCCAAGAAAAAGATGATGATCAAAAATATGAACAGTAAAATGACAACAAACTCACAACTATCAACAACTGAACGTAAAAAGATAAAAACAACAACAAACTAAGCAAACAACTAGAACAGGAACAGAATTACAGAAATGGAGATCACATGGAGGGTTAGCAGCGGGGAGGGGGAGAATGGGGGAAAAGGTACAGGGAATAAGAAGCATAAATGGTAGCACAAAATAGACAGGGGGAGGTTAAGAATAGTATAGGAAATGGAGAAGCCAAAGAACTTACATGTGTGACCCATGGACATGAACTAAGTAGGGGAATGCTGGTGGGAGGGGGCGGTGCAGGGCACAGGGGAATAAAGCAGAGAAAAAAATGGGACAACTATAATAGCATAATCAATTAAATATATTTTAAAAAAAGAGAAAAGGGCAGGAATGAAGCCAAACAGAGCGTTGTGGCTAGATAATTCTGCATAAAAAGTAAGAAAAACTGAATTTGAAGTGTCGAGAGAACCGGCGGGGAGGGCAGACTGAGTAAGAGCCCAAAGCCTACTCTTGGGGTATCTTGTGAGAAAAATTCCCTGTGACGGAGTGGCTGAGAGCCATTTAGGAAAAGAAATGTCACCACATTCGATTCTAGTCTTTTTGTGTTCTATTCATGTAACTGCTAACTGACCCTCTTACCCCAAACATTTATTAAAGTCTGTTATCCCCAAAAAGGCTTTGAATGAGTAATCCACAGGAAAATCTAGGGGTGAAAAGCCAGGTATAGATCAAAACGGAGCAGAGGAAAGAAAGGAGCAAGGAAAATCAAGACTTGGGTGAGAACTAAAACTCAATGCAACAAGTGATCGTGAGAATATAACGTCTCAGGAATTGGAGTGGGGTCTTTGGTGGTCCTGGATTCCATTCAGGATGTAGAAGGGAGGGTTTAAGTCAATGAATTCCTAAGCTGTCATCTGTAATATGCTCCTGCATGTGAATGCACACCCGTTCTCAAAGGGGTGGTTGTGGTAACAGATGAAGTCCTGGTGACATGAAGAAAGACGTGAAGGTGTTAAAAGACTGTGCAAAGGCGGCTTTGGCAGACTGAAAAACACATCTGCAAGCTGTTTTTAAAACAAGAGAGTTCCAAGTTAACCAGCCATAATAAATTCTGTATTTTAAGTGTCACAAAACTAGAATTAGGAAGATACTTTGACAGTTTTCTGGTTGCAGAATTTCAAAAACATTCCTATGATAAAAGGAACAAATAATTAGAATGTGTCAAGGCAGTTTCCAGACACCCCTCTAAAGTCCTGCTTCAACGGCAGCAGGAAGCTGCTCAAACTGACAGGGGACGGTTAAGTGCGTGGGCCCGGGAGCCGGGCTGCATGAACCCCAAGACCAGCTCGAGTCCTGCCGCTGCGAGATTCTCAGCATGCTACCTATATTCTCTGTCTCCATTTTCGTATCTATAAAATGTGAACAACAAACAGTGCCAAAGATACAGCACCGTGAGGAAAGTGACATGAATTAATACATGTAAACCACTTAGATTGGCAGCAGGTACCCAGAAAGCACCGATAAGTGTTGCTCTCTTTACTGTAGGTAGGAAAGTAGCGGACTGAAAGTACTCCAAGTCTTGACCTGAGAGCTGGGAATCACATTCTCCCAAGAGAGTCACATTCTCTTGGAGCCTTCCACGAAGGTGATGTTTAAGACAGAACAACTTTCAGAGTTTCTGCCTCTTCTTTATTAGCATCTGGCAATATACGAAGCTGACACTATTGCACAACTGCACAGGCTTAAATACCATTTAGGTAAGAAGGATACACTCTGTTATAATGATGAAGACCCTGAGACCGCAGCCAAGGCAGGCACACAGCAACTTTGGAACACTTGCCTCAAAGACCAACTTACAAATGAATGGGAAGGAGCCAATGATGGAGGCATTTGAAATCTAACAGAGCAGTATTTCCTCTGCATAGAAATTTTCACAAGGAGTTGGCAAAGTGGTAATGTGAACAGATCCAGTTATGGCAAAACAGGGGACATTAATACTGTGACCATGTCATACAGTGTTTAGGCCAGGGATTTCTTTTTGTGACTTATAATATCTGATTTTTCTTGACTTTGTTTTTGAAATATCTTTCTTATATTGCTTTGTTCATGGTGTAAGCTTTCATCCAAACACATACACACATCAGTTATGGTTTTATAAAGCCAAGTAATAATAATCACCTGTCACAAAAGGCTAGGATCTATTTTTCTACAAAAGCTAAATCCTTGAAAAACAAACAAAAAAAGCAATACTGACAAGAATACATTGCCTAACTCTTGTGCTACAAAAGTCTCAAACAAATAATAGTTCAGCTGTTAAGGGGAAAAAATAATGTTTATTTATGACCTTTATCACCTAAATACCTTCCAAATATTATGTCCCTTAATCTCCCAAATCCTACAAAGTAGAGGAATTTTAAAGACCATTTTATTGATGTTAGCTAAGGCAAGGGCTGAGGTTCAAAATGTTCTGAGCACAGAGCCTGTGCTAAGCCCACTACACGAATATCTTAAGACACAGGTTGCACAGCCTTTCTCAGTAACTGGTTATAGTGTGTGACATTGTTTTCCTTTAAAGATGCTCACTCTCAAGAAATGCTTCTCAAAACTTAATCTAAATCCCTCTCTTCTCCTCTGCTTCAAACAATTCCTTTGTTTTATGTTTTCTATGGGGACAGAGAACGTTGGTCAGTGTCCTCCTTAACAGCAGTGATTTAACAATTATTATATTGCCTCTACTTCAAACCAAATGTACCCCATTCCTTTAACCTTTTGTTAAAGGTCCAATTTCCCAACCTACTAATAACCGCATTTGCTCTTCTCTGGACCCCTTCCAAATCCTTGATGCTGCCCTCAAAATTCATATACAGAGGTGGGTAAAAGTAGGTCTACAGTTGTAATACAAATAATGCAATGATTAATATATAATGTTTAATAATTAATATATCATTAATATACATAATGATACAAAAATGAACCCTTGTTTTGCATATTCCTAACCGTAAACCTACTTTCGCCCACCCATGTATACTCCATATATATATTGCTCTAAAAATGAAGAACTTGTGCCAACTAAATCTGGAATAATCCCTACCACTCCTTCATATGGGAGAGGGACAGGGGGAGAGAGAGGTGGATTTACTTATTTGTAACTTTAATAAAAGCTTTATCTTGTTAGGATATTTATTATCAATTTATAATCCATTATCATCACAGCTCTCCTTTTATGACACTCTTCTGTAGTGTAGCTTATACCCAGTATAGTGTGTTTATTATCAGCAATTATAACCTGCCTTAAAATCACTCTCTATAGCACACCAAGTGCTTTGGTGCCAGAGGGGGAACGGTCGGTGCTGGTAGGGATTGGGTTGCTGAGGGGGAGAGTTTATGTACAGTCTCAATTCCAAGCATCCTGACAGTGGCTGGAGGAGACAGCAATATGGCATAGCACGCAAGTGACAGCATCATCCCTTCCAGCGCGCACAGAAAGGGATCGAGTTCCTTTGTTTCTTTTTGTTGTACCCCTGCACCTCTCTTGGGACTTGTGCCTGAGTAGCTCACTCCACCTTCCCAATTTAGGTCCATATTGCTTACTCAAGCTTTTATTTTCGTTTCGCTGGAACACTCCTTTAATTTATCGCAGGCTGAATGTGATCTCTCTTGTTTGACATGAGCGATCACGCAGGAAGTTGTAGGACAGCATGTAGGAGACCCCAGATCGGTAAGGGCTTAAAGGGAGCTCTCTCACTCAGTAGTCCATGGAACACTCACCCCGTGAGGTGCTGCTGGTGGCACAGGATCTACTTCCTTGTAGACATCACTGGAAAGAAGCTATGTTCCTGCCCCACATGAGACTCTCGCCCTATCCAACGCGTCTTCTGCTACCGAGTGGCTTCTAGACTTCGAAGGCAAACAACTGCCCTGCCCTGCCCACCCCACCCACAACTGCTGCAGAGACTGCTGCAGTATAAAGGCTCTGGGTCTTTTTGAAAATCTTTGTGTCCTTAGCAGAACAAAGGAGCAGCAGAAATAGCCATGAACATGTTCTCAGGCGAGGCCGGTTTGCATATGTGATTTTCAGGCAGGCATTTCCTGTCTGAAAATGATCTCTTGAGTGCTAGTAAAAAGTAGAAAAAGACGCGATTAGAGTTGGGAGAAGCATGGAGACTGGTGAAGTAGAAACAGGTATTTCTGCATTGCAGTCATGAGAAAGCTAAAGAAAACAGCATCAGGTATGATTAGGCTTCTCTGCATAGAGCAGGAGCCCCATAAGCAAGACAGAAGCTGATTTCCCGTTCAGATAAAGAAAGTATCGATGTACAGCACATGCTGCCATGTCAGCTCCAAAATCATCAGGAACTCTGGATCCTTTCTTTCTACATGGCTTTCAGCCTTGAAGCCCTAGGTGGCCGTGGAACGTCAGATATGACATTCCAGGCAGAAGGAGGAGGAAGAAGGGAAAGGCCAAAAAGGTGTGCCTCTCGGCCGAGTCAGACCGCTTTATACGCCCTTCCTGAAAGTTCACCTAACACCTGCAGCTTCATCTCATTGACCACCCAAGGGGAGCTGAGCACTTGCCAGGTTAAAAAAAAAAAAAATCAGGTTTCTGTGTGTAAAAACAGAATGGGCACTGGGTATATATCTCACAGTTTCTACACTAAAAGCTAAGGCCAACAAAATGCTTTTGCTCTTCATTCTTAAACACCCCATGTTTTCTGAAAGCAAGGAGGACAGGTACTACCATTTCCCCAACATCTATACTTTCCCAGGGCAGTGGAAGGGCACAGGGAGGAGAACAGACCAGGATATTTCATTCAGTTACATGAAAATTTATCACCCACATCGTTTAGATTATTTTTAACTTAAAAATGAAAAGAGATCTTGATTATAAAGTAAAATAACAGAACTTTATTGTAACAGAGGGAGCTATTCAAACAGAAATGTAGAGCTTTGTTTTCCAAACAAAAACCATCCACTGGAGGGTGAGGCAGTTCAACAAAAGAAAGAATGAAACCAGTAAACATCTGCAATTTCACATGATGAGGGAGAAGAATATATAAAGCTCAGTTATTTTAAGCAATAGATTAAAAAAAAAAAAGTGAAAGCAGAATGGAACCTAAGACTTGTCACTCGATGAGACGCAGGGTGGCTTCACTCACCATGCGTGCGACCCGTCTGGTGAAAAAAGCAGCCCTATGTGTTTTGCTTGGTCGTCCTTGTGCTTCCTGCGACCCTGTAGTTCGCCAATCCTCTGAATGAAAAAACACAATTATATGGTTTGACAGGAATTTTTCCTTTTGTGCCAAGGTATGGAACAGCCTCACAGGTAAGATGGAGCCTTTTTTAAACAGAGTGCTTTTATGGCAAAGAATAAAAGCACTTGAACTCGGGGCTAGCTCGAGAAAGCTGGCGTATATGCTGGATTTAATACACTGGATTTGACCTTTACAATCAGAAACTGAGGTTCTTTACCTGGAGTTTCCGTTGCCCTGCAGATAACCCCCGGTCCACGTTTGACTGCCAACCTGAGAAAATCTGGTATCAGACAAGGGTCAGGGAGCAACTGGAGGGTGAAGACCTGCTTTTCTTATTTCCCTGCTACCTTATTATTTCAATAACAGGCCAAAACTCCACACAATGTTCCACAGTTGTATTGTGCTGTTTGGGGAGTGCTGCCACACACACAGCCTTCCTGCAGTTGTAGTGCACCCAATGACAATGACAAAAGTGTTTCTTCCTGAGACATCTTCCTGTGCATGTGCCTATGCAGAGAAAACATGAGTCTGGGAGCGAAAGATACCTTGTTGGCAATCCCAAATCTGCGATTCACGGGGCTAGAGTAACACCGAGAAAGCCATGAACCTTTTTCACATGCAAAAGTAGGAAACCAGTGCCTTACTTCCTTACAATGATGCTGCAGTGATTCAATTGCACACATCGAGCACCAGACAGCAGGTAGTCATCAAATGTTAGAGTGTCTCCCTCTCTCCCGCCACTCTACCCCATCACATACTAAGCACCATTTGATCATACTAATACATTGTGAGGTTAAATAAGGATGTCCATGCAATAACATAGCCATGGATAAACACTTCTGCTCCTTCACAGTGTGACATTAGGCACAGATCTGCAAGAAACAGCTGATCTGCATGATGATTTTGGTAAGGGTTATTGGAGGGTACGGAGATATAAGAACACCAGCTTCAAAGCTCAGGTCACCCGAACAGGTTCCGCTCCATCATTTGGTGGTCCTCATCCCATGCCCAGCAGTCCTTGGCTCCAGGATTGGTGACCGCTTGTGAAAAGTGCCAATTCTGTTTATCAGCTCAGAGCTGAAGTCAGCAGGCAAGGCCATTTTGGGGCGCTGCATAAGAGATGCAGGGGGAGAATGAGAGTGAACTGGAGTTTTCGGCACCAATGGCCCCATGCAGAAAACAGCGACAGTCTTTTGGGAAAATTAATTTAGAAATCATGTAATGTATCTGGATTCAGACGCAGAAATAGTGTGGTGGCTTTAAGAGCTTATATGTTAAAATGAAAGATAACGACCTTAAATGCATATTGTTTTTGCTGCTTTTGAAATATTTAATAGTAAAGATACATGTCCTGTCTGAATTGCTCATTTCTTCAATGTTCAGAATCGAGCACTAGGGAAAGCTTCATGTCTATATGAAAAATTAATTGCTAAACTTTATTTTTCAAACCAGTAGTTCTCATCCATTTACCATCAAACACTTATTATTTATACAAATAACTAAGACACTTTTTTAGTGCAAATTCAAGAGAAGAGTATAGAATTAAATAACAGGCTAAAATCTGAAATGAAACTGAAATATCCCTTAAAAGTCTTTCTTGTTAATTCACATTTAATGACTGGGAAATTTCTTGCCTGGTACTATGCTATGGAAATCAACAATCAACAACAACAAAAAAAGCATAAAAAACATTAAGAGCACTGCACTATAACCCATAGTTATCATTTACTGTGACTAGTTCTGTTTTAATTATTTATTATAGTACTTTATGGCAGAGTATAAATATGCCAAAGTACATTTTTTTTAAGTTAAAAAGTCTATGTACTGCAAATCTCAGGAGTACTTCTCCCTATTAATTGTTTTTTTATAGCCAAGAAAGACACAGCTTTTTAGAAAACTTCCAAGGTTATTTAGTGACAGAGTAGAATAAATTATGTTCTACTGTTTACCTACTCCTACAATCTGTAGATTTTAAAGATTAAAAAAATGCTTTACTTTTTTTTTAATCTCTGAAGAAAATATATATTGTGGGCCTCACTTAATAAAATTCTTGGGTTTACGTTTTAGGTTTTCAAGTTTTCTCCTTGAAGGGGAGGTGGGAAAGAAAACCACAGATAACAAGTAATCAAAGGAAGGTTCTAGGAAAGACAAAATTTTCTCTTTAAAGTCTACTTATTGAACTTCAATCAACACAGACAAGAAGTCTTAAACCTATTGATTGTATTTTCCCCAAAAATAATATGAAGGGAGAGAATGCGGGTAATAGACCATAATGAGTTAGGGATCAATGATAATTAGATAACACCAAGGACACTTGCCTTTGCCACCCTCAAGGACGGAGCATACAGACTGCGGCTTTCCGTGGGGGACAACAGCAAAGGTAAGGAGGGGAGTTTTTCTCTACTTTTGCTCAATCAAGCAAACAGCTCCAATGATAGAGCCACTAGACACAGGAGTGCTGTGTTTCTGCCCCAGATGACACTTAGGACACTAGGTATATCTTCTGCAAGAAGGTGCTGGCTGTTCGAAAAGTGATGTGATGGTGTCTGCTATAAGAAAAATCACTTTAGGGAGTATTTAATAACAGGTTAATACCCTTTATATAACAAATATATTCAGCCCACCTATAGCTAAAAGTCTGTTGCTAAATAATGTGCCTCCCAAAATGAACAGCAGAAAGGGGAAATATTTTTCTTCCTGCTATGCAGACTAGGGGGCACTGTGGTATAATCATAATAGACAGATACGTCTTCGACCTTTCTATAACTCAGACTCTTGCACATCAGTTACTGAACACATACAGTGTGGGGCAAAAGGAGGTTTATAGTTGTGAGTGCATGAAACACAGAGGTTATTCTTCTATTATTATTTATTGTGTTATTTTCATACGAACGACTGTAAGCCTACTTTTTCCCCACCCTGTATTAGACGGGAATTAGTCTCGGATAAAGAGAAAGAGAAGGTAGAGGAGAGGCTGAAGAGAAAGGAAAGGAGCCAAAAGACATTGTGGAAGAAGAACACCCTAAACCTTGTTCGCACCCGCCCTGCAGCCGTGGCCTTTATAGCAATGTGCCCATGTAATTACTCGGGCGACCAGCTGAATGCATTCAGTTGGTACTCAGTAAATCCCACTTGGGTTTAAGCAGGAAAGAGGTAAAAGAGTGGAGTGTAGAAACATAACTGACTACTGACAACAAGACTGGGGATGACAAGAAGCCTTCCATTGACCGTGTGCGGTGACAAGGAAACATCCCCACTGAAAAGTTCTGTACCCAGGTTTTAGATTACAACTGGTTTTGCATATGGAACAATTTTCAAAATCCTTATCAGTACTGAACAGGTAAGTACCCTGTTTGCCTGAACCATCCCTGGTTTCGTGTTTGCTGCAGCTGTGTGCTCCAAGTCACCTCTCTCCCAGCAGGTGACATTTTCCCAGACATCACATTGGAAGGGTATAGGGGCTGGTATTAGAGAAGCCACCTGAGGTAGAGGTGAGGGAAGCAGAAAAAGCTCGTGTCACTAGGGGATGATGCATCGCAACATATTAACAGGGCGAAGTAGTAAAGCAAAGAATAACGAGGACAGAAGAAAGGAATCAGTTAAAGATTCAAAACATTGTTAACAAGAAAAATATTTTTAATGAGTCAGTGAACAGTATTAGAAAAAAAAATAAAAGGAAGTAGCAAAAACATAGAGGAATGTGTTAAAAAGGAAGAAGGATGTTTAGTGCTGAGGGAAGTTAGCATCTACGAAGTATGACGTCTAAGTCAGCACCTCCATGGAGAGGCAAAGCTACTCCGTGTGAGGCAGTCTGAGCTAGCACTGCGGGCTTCCCTTGGGTCGGCTTAAATCTGGGGTTTGTTTTTAGATAAGTCCCAGGTGGTCAGTGTTGAGGCAAACATCTTCCATCCACTTCTCTTAGACCTGCAAGAAAGACATTTTCATGGCCGTATACTACTGCAGCTCTCTCCACTAGAAGACCCCCTGCAGAGGCGTAGAGCTCTTTCAGTAAGACTTCTCTCCCGCACACTCTCCTGTGGTCCAGAAACATAATGTCCTCCATAAAAATATCTCCTCCACCTCATATTCAAGGCATTCTTCCCTCCTTTGCCTCGCCAACAAACTCTCTGAAAGACAGTTTTCAATACAAACACTGTTGCTTCACTCCTCAACTTGTTTTAATACAGCATTTGTGCCATGACTGTTCTAACAAAGGTCCCGCGTGACAGACAGCTGACCCAAGCGCCAGGCTACGGGAATCATTTCAATACTCCTCCTGCTTCACCTGTCCTGGGGAAGGGGTGCTTCCTTCAAATTCCCTCCATCTCTGGTTTCCGTGACCAAGTTTTCAACAGACTTTTCACTATTCTCTGGCTATGTCTGCTTCAGATCTTCAGTGGCTTCTGGTGGGCCACTCACACCCGACCTATGAGGCTCGGACTGCCCTCCTGCCGGGCTGGTCCTGCTGTCTTATCCACCTCATGTCCATGTGGCTTCTGAATCTATAGAATCTATATTTCTAGCCAAGGCCAGGACATTTAGAAGCCATAAACCCTGAAATTTTATTTCCTACATGATGTAACTCGAAGTAAAAACACTGCCGAGCCATTAAAATACAAGTGTGAGGAAGTGAAACAAAGTTCTTACCATTTCCAGGATTCTGATGCCTTTTTGGGAAAATAATAAATCTCTTTATTTTTCAAAAATTCTGTTCTTACTTTGAGTACTATCATTTTGCTGGCGCTTAAATATTTGTCCCCTGAAGAGTCACCCGTCACCCTGGTCCTGAGGCACCTCTTGATTGTTGGTACATGTTATTTTCACGGTTATTTTTACATCATCATGGCCGTTCTCCCTTCTCTTTGCTCTGGCCATCCTCTCTCCGCAGATGACTCGGCAAACGAATGGAACGCGTTGTTAGACAGTTGATGGAGAATCGCAATCTGTTTTACTTTTCTACCCATGTTGTCAGGTGTTTCTTCGTTCTTATTTGAAGTTTCTCATCTTCTGTGCAACTGGCAGTTCCTCTCTTTCCAAGCTCATTTACTCTCTCTTCTTCACACCGCTCTCCTCTACCAGGTTTCAGTGACGTAGCATTTGAGTGAAGTTACACTAGACAAGGGCTCCCTGCGCTTGCAGATGCTGTTCATCCCTCTGGACCACTCTTGTCTTCTTTTCGCCTGACTAAACTGGGTTAGATCTCAGCTCACTGCCTTTCTCTTCAGGGAATCTCCCCTCACCCATTAGATGAGGTGAAGTCCATTCACTGAATGTTACTCAGTCCTCCTTACCTCGTGTTTGTAATGCTCAGGGCATTTGTCATGAATTGTTTAATACCCCATAAAATGCATAAGAGCAAAGACCACGTCTGTCTTCTTCAAGGCTATGTTCGCAGTGCCTAATGTTTTCCTCATTACTATAAGTACATGTTGGATTGAACAGATGAGATAGAAATAATAAATTGGCAATCTCCCGTTTTATTTTTGCAGGCCCAGTTCAAATATCTTTTCACCCCCAGGCAAAAACATAGTTCCCTCACAGAACTTACACATTTCATTATAACTGTTCCAAAGTCAACCAGCCAAAACATCAAGGCCATGAAAGATGAGATGAGACTGAGGAACCATCACAGAGTGGTGGAGATTAAAGACAACGTGGGACCCTGCAGTGGATCCTGGAACAGGATGGGGCCGTGGTGGGAACAACGATGAAACACAGAGTGTGTTAGGTTAGTTAGCAGTATTGTACCAAGGCCAGTTCCTTAGTTTTGATTAACTGATATGACGGTTATGTGAGATAATAACATTAGGTAAAAAGTATGTAAAAACCTTTGGTACAATTTTTCAGACTTTTCTCAAAGTCTGAAATATTTACATTCCTAGACCCTAACAGTGCCCAGCATAGTAGGTGCTCAGTAAGTACCAAAGGCTTTTACCCCTGCTTGCTCCCACTTTGGTTTCTTGCAGTCCATGCTTTCATCTTGCCCTTCCCGCCTCACCTAGCAACAGCATGGCGCCTTCAGGGAGGGCTGGTCCCGGAGTGCATGTGCTTGAAAGGCCAGCATCCTGCCTTTTGGTGACAATGACACTGTACTACACACAACTCAACCTGCTTTCATCAAGACCAAAGATAACAAAGATGAGTTGTGCCAGAGAAAAACAAAATGAAAATGGGGACCCTGGTCTCTTTACATCTTGATTTGAAATTGTCTATATTTCTCTTTGAAATTAAAATGTATGTTATTATTTAAATGCCAAGTTAGTACAGATTCCCAACTGAGCATCTTTTTCTTTTTTATGACTTTAATATATTCTTATTTTATTTCACACGTTGAGGACTGATCACCTTTCCACTAATAGCATCTCATCTCAAATTTTATGAAGAAAATGTTTCTCTAAAATGTCTTAAACATATAAAAGGATATCTTTAACCTAATACATTGTGATAAAAATATAAAACTGTATGACTTTTAAGATAATTTACAGAGGTGGAAAAATTAGTTTAAAACCTCAGAAATATTTGTAAAAACATCCCTGAGCATTTCTAAGGGCACTCTAAATTTAGTTTGTCACTTTAAATGACTATATAATAGCACATGTAATTAATAAGAGCTGTAAGACCATCTAACCAGCTGGAAATTTAAGAGAGGTTTTCTAAAAGGTTGAATCCTTTATAGAAATTTAGGGTCAGTGTGTAGTTATTTTCCTCTTGCTTGTAAAAACTCTGACTTGCAATCATTTCCTATTGAAACCACATAATACTCTATTTCAACCATAACTTAACTGTCATTTGCTCTCATAAACCGTGTACAACTACCACAAAGTTAAGGTTGTCTTAGCAGAGGAAAGTCCCTTTGTCTGTTTCTCAGCCTCCTCCACTAGGGCTTTCTGCTTTGCACAGCTACCCACCTGTGCTCTGCTGTGGCATCCATCATCTCTGTACCTAGGCACTCACACCTTAGAAACACAGACAACCAGAGATGGCAGGTGTGAAGCTTGTGGTAGAGGCTCCCTTCAGCAATCACTTTACCGTGCAACAAGGAACTTGCCACACTCTTGTTCCTTTAGCATAAAATATGGGTAACTGCAGAGGGAGGGGCGATTCCAGCTAGAATTTAAAAAATTAAAAAGGAAAGAGAGAGCCCCCAGTTTTCAAACTATTCTGAAAACATTTACGAAACATCCGGATGCTGCCCATTCTGCATGGTATCACGAGCCCTCCTGCAGGGTCGGCGTGCGCAGAGGCTAGGCAGCACCTGCTGTATCTGAGGACCATAACGGTGAAGTCGCCGGCCAAGCACACTGCCGAGGCGGCCTATCTTTCCAGCTCTCTTGCTTTTCCATTAAAAAGATGAACAAAACCAATCTTACATTTTAACAAGCTTTCTATATTTCAGGGTGGGGTTTCCATACACAAAGAACTAAATATATGATGAAATCCCTAATTAGATACACATAGATCTAAAATACCATCTCTACTGAGCTGACCAAACACAATAAAATGGTTCCCAGTTATTTCCATAATAGTGACCAATCTCCTAAAAATCGATCTGAGACCTTCCATGAACGAACTGATAGCATCCAAAATATCTCATCCTCCACGACTTCCGTCTCTCACCTCATGTACGCAAATCAGAATCAATCACAGTACTCTCCCCTCTGGTCAGGGCATTTAATCAAAGTTTTCTTAAATGGACTCTTAAGGTTAAAAAGCACTGGTCTGGGATGACTAGCAGAGCTAGTACTTGGAATTCCAGACATAGAATCCACTGAATTATAAATGTCCCTTGCTTGGAAGCAACACCTCGGCCAGGGATCTCTCTCGTTCCTCCCTTCTGATCATTCATTATTCTTCTTTCCTCCGTCGTTTTGACCAGTTCACTGACAGGCTTCATCAACAGCATCAGTTCACAGTTTTCACCCTCTCCAGGCCTAAGTGCAAATGAGGACACAGGGCTGAGGGACAAGTAGAGACCTATTTCCCTCTCCAGGGTAGGCCTCCCCTTTCCTTTCTTCTCCTGGGTTCTGTAAGATGTAAGTTCACCTTTGGGTGATGGCCATGGGCTTAATAAAGCTCCTGGCTAATCCGCGGTCAGAGCCAGAAGTCACAACACTGAGCGCATGATGTCACCACCCAAAGTGTATTGAAACCAAAAGCCTGTAGTAAAAATGTTTTTATGCAAGAACTAAGAGGTATGTCATACAGCCTTTTTAGCTTAAGAACACGTGAAACTGGGTCTGGGGTGAACACTGGCACGGGCCTCTCCTCCTTAGCATCTGACTCCCAACCTCATAAGAACATCTTGAGGACAAGAAAAAGAAAGAGTAAGTTTAACAATGCATCACAAAAAAACCTGAAATAAATATAATACAAATCAAAGAACCAGAAGTCCAAAAGAAAACCAAAGAGATCTTCTAAATTCAACTTTGCAGATCAGCGATTCTCAGTGTCTCTAGAGGTTCTTCAGAGGCGTTCAAACCCTGAAATTCCACTTACTCAGAGAAGCTCCATTTGTATCTCTTTTACCTACTAGGCCTCCATGTCAGACTTCAATTTGAAGAACAGGTTCTTCAGCTTGAAAAAATCAAGCTTAAAAACCAGTATTTCAAACTACAGCCATTCACACTTTCGTCCATTCAATAAACATTTATTAAGCATCTGCGGTGTGCCAAGCACTGAGCTACGGGATGCAGATACAAAAATAAGTGATACATGGTTGCTGCCCATAGGGGCTCTTCCTGGAGGTGGAGAGAGAGACAAATGATGCAAAACCCAAAGTTGAGTGTGATCAGGTGCTATGACAGGGGGAAGAACAGGGAGCTTGGAGCTTCCATAAAACAGATGCTTTAACATCTGGAAACCGGATTTGAAATTCCACTTAAACATATCCAGTGGTGTGTAATTCTACAAGGAAGCCAATTCTATTTTTAACATTTGTAATTATGAGAAAATTTTCTTTTTAGAGCTGAAATCTATGTTCTCATGGCTTCAATCCATTAGTTCTAGTTCTGTCTCTGGGTTCACACAGACCAAGCCCATTAACCTTTTCCACAAGATTGCCTTTTATGACTTGAGTTCAGTCATCACTCCTTTCTCTTGCCTTCCTACTCTCTAGACATACAGCCCTTATTTATATCAATTACTCTATGGTTTCCTATAACCAAGCCAAAAAGGGGGAGAATTCTGGGAGAACAGAGGCTTGAAACAAGAAATGGCTCTTTCTACAAGAACTTTGTTTTTGGAGAGGTAATTCTAAGAGCACTGTTGGTGCTATCCTGGAATTAAGGGAATAATTATACATCACAAAATGTGATTATAGATCTCTAAAGCCCATTTTTCTTCATAACTTTCAGAATTAATGGAAATCTAGAGGTGGCCAAAAACATACAAGAACATATACACGGAAATGGTTCGTTGCTATTACAGTACAACACATGATATGTTCAATGTGCTGTCCTTTATTAAAATGCACATTTCAATATACTGTCCAAAACTAAATGAACACCACGTACTAACAGTTTCTTTCCATCAATGCCTGCGAAAGCATCTAAGATATGCTACTTGAGATGACTATGTCTCTAATTAGCATACTCGAGGAATAATCAAGGAAGATCAACCTATAAAATAAACAAACTAATATTACCTATGTTTGTGGACTTCATGGACAGCATCTATTTCTCATTAAATTTTACTGTTTCACTTCTCAATTACTTTTAATTATTGAAAACTTTAGAAAATTATCATGTTTAAGTAATATTCCAAAGTGTTTTACATATGGAATTTTATAAAGCATTTCAGCATCTTTTTTTTAGCTACAATTTCTATACAGAGGTATTTCACAAAATAATGAATTAAGGAGCTCTGAAGGCCAGTGTGAAATCTAACACACACATATACCTTTATTTCTGTGAAAATAAATCAGTTAAAATGTTTTTAAGATAAATTTTCTGAACATAGGCTTTGCATAAGAAGTATGTTTCACTATTATAAAATGTAAATACCACCTGCTTCCAAGGGAATTGAAGTAATATATAAGCCTTTTTTTTAAAAGCATGTGTAGATATTATTATGGTGAGTATTAAATTTGACTTTGATCTTCCTGGCAGCCTAGACAAAAAGGAAAACATGAAAGGACACTTAATTATACTTGATGCATCTGATAAGATAAAATATTTGGGGAGGGGGAAGTTAGGAATAAAAACCTTTTTACTTCTAAGTTTCAAACAAAATGGATCAAGAGGTACTAATCAAGGGAATTTAAACAAGGAGTGTTTAGTAATGCCATGTCTTCAACAAAAATAGGCAAGCAGAGGCTGGAAAATAATCCTAAAAATGTTATGTATTATATAGGTCTTCTATAAAATTTGAGGGCACAGTATTAATGCCATTTAATGAGGGTATTTTTGTGAAGAACTATCCTGAAGAAGCCAGGAAGTATAGCTACCGTATTTTGCCGTGTATAATGTGCACCCACATTTTTGCGCGCACTGCACACAGGATTATTATACCTGTGATGGGTGATCATTATCCCCACGTATAATGAACGTCCTTATTTTCCCCTCAAAAATTTGGGTCAAAAAAGTGCACATTATACATGGCAAAATACGGTATCTCAGAAACTGTGATCACCAATTCATGAGTGCAATTGAACAGAAAAGAGATGACTAGTATTTTATTTCTCTTTCTCCACTGTTGCTGTTACAGAATATAGATGGAAGTTACCTCAAGTTTAAACTCTAAGGAAAAGGCCTATAGGGCAGATACCTGTGTTCATGCCCAAAAGAAGAACTTAGGGTACCAAATATAAAAGTGCAAAGTTAACACTCCATTATAGAAGGTGAAAAACTGTTTTTAATGCTTGCCTGGGTAAAGGGTCACCGAATCTGCAAACAAGTCAGTCATAGCAGCACATAAGGCCAAAATTGGCCTCTAGCTTCAGGCTCGCTTAAGTTTCTAAAAAAGGTGCTTCTTTGAAATTCCAAATTATCATGCCAAAGAACACTGTTTCTCCAAGTATTTCTTTACCCCAAGACATCTCAGAGCTTTCAATGAGCGGGCACGCAATGTGGACCTCCCAAAGTGCGACGGAACGGGTGGTTCAACCTACCTGTTCTCAATGCTCTCATTTCACAGAGCATCTTGCCAGACTTATGTCCTATGGAATATAGTTTGGAAAATACCACCAGATTATGCCATAAGCCATACTTTAGAAAACAGATTTCACCACTTTAAAAAAAAAAAAAGACAGTGATGTTCCAGTAAAATGGTTTTCAAACATCTTCCATACAAAATTAATCCTGTATCAGGCCCCCAAGCAACTGAACCAATCAGGTCTCAGGAAGGCACTGCTTACCACTGTTGGAGAAGTATTAACATAATAACAATAACTTTGTTTATATAAAGCAGCTCCTTGTGACAATATTGTGACAACAAGACCAGCTGCTTACTGGAGCTAGAGATGGAAGGTCAATGTCTTTAGCCTGAAGAGGAATGTTTTCCTATTCAATTAGGAAAGGAAGTCATTCAATAAGAAATCCGAAACCTGTAATAGTAAGATAAACTGAAAGGATATTTAAATATTACACTATTTATACCATTTGCTATTGAAGTCTAGTCTATTAGTGGGTAACTCCTTTTCATTCCTGTCATCAAAATAGTATTTAAATACTGGTCTCGAAGAATCATCACCAGCTCAAAAATGGACTGGGCTCACTAGGTTCAAAAATGGTAATAGCCAATTCTTCTTATGCTGTAAGCCATCAAATTCTTACAACAATCCTATGAGGAAGGGTCTAGGGACTACAAGAGGAGGCTCTTAGAAGTAAGGCAATCTTTTCTCACTGCGTAAATAACATATTCTGGGACCATAATTCTTTTCATTTAACCTATGATCTATCTCAAAGACTGTGGGGGTGCAAATAATCGATAATGCTGATCCCAGTAATGGTAAGAGACACTCTTCCAGGTTTGCTACCTAATTCTTTGGGGTTTTTGTTTGCTCGTTTTGAAACAATATTGGTAAAGGTTATAAATACTCTTAAACAGCCATCTTCCTTTTGATTTATTCAGGTTGTTATTTCTTGAACTGTAATTTTTGACCTTTATTTTCTCCACAACGCATTTGACAGACGAGGTTTACATATACATATTCCCAAAACCCAACCTGTTTCTGACAAAATCAAATTGTAGTGAAATAAACTGAGAGTGAGAGAATTTTTGCTGTAGTATTCATTAATGTTTTTCATAGGCTTATGGGTTAGGAAGCCACAATTTAAAATACCTCAAAATTTAGTCAGTTTTTGAGGAAAAAATAAATAAATATAGTTATTTATATGTTGAATAATTGTTTTTATTTATTTGTGTCTTCCTTTTTTTCTTCAGTGTTGTATAGTTTTCTTTCTTTTGTATATTTTATTGATTATGTTATTACGGCTGTCTCATTTTTTTTCTCCCCTTCATTTCCTCCACCCTGCACCCCATCCCATAATCCCCACAGCTCTTAGTTCATGTTTATGGGTTGTACATATCAGTTTCCTATACTATTCTTAGCTTCCCCATGTCTATTTTTCTTTTTTGTCAATATTTTCCTGCCACCACTTTTCCCAGCCTCACCCCTCCCCACCTCCCACCTTCAATCCTTCCCCCATTCGGCTTTGTCGATGGGTCCTTTATGCACGTTCCTTGATGACCCTTCCCCTTTTCCCTTTATCCCCCTTTATGTCAAATAATTTTTAATGTCAGTCTCTTTTCCCAAATGCTATTCCATAGGTAAAGTTAATTAAGCAAAGACATACATTATTGAATTAAGCATAAGGATTTTTTTTTTTTTTGCTTTATTGGTTCAAATTATAGTACACAGAATTTACAGATTTTTAAATTGTAATGAGTGTGATCATATTATTGCAAATTTTACTTGCATCATCTTTTCTTCTGTTTTGCTAGTAACTGTGATATAGATAGTAATATAATTAGCAATTATCAAAATCTGTACTAGCACATCAGCAATTATCACAGAAACTGGCAATTCCTGGTGTGTTAGTTTAGATTCTAACCTCTTCTCCTCCACCTAAGAAAAGATTTCATAAAGCAATGAGCAGGGGGGTAAGTTAGAATCTACTTTAGACTATATAAAAAGAAATCATTACAAAATATTGGAATTTGTTAGTGCATCCAGTATACTACAGAAATGATCAACTGATATATCATTTCATAGTATGTATGAACTGCATATATTATAAATTTCCCTTGGGAGAGGCCTGCCCAGTCCAAATTTTCCCTGATGAGAGATTTGGCAGATCACAGAGTACATAAAGATCATGACCCCAAAACCTAGAAACCAAAGAATCTGTATGAACTGCGGCAGAAGAAGAACAAACGTGAAGACACTGCAGGTGGGTTAATCAGAAAGCTGAATTAAAATCAGAGTAGAGTTGGGGTGGGAGGGATGCAATTTTATGAGACATAAAACAGGCCTCTAGCTGGCCCACATTTGTGTCTCCCAATTCATCTGATCTTGAGGGAATTCATTTCCTAAAATCCAGGCTCCCTGCAAGCAAAGGACAAAGTTTAACAGGAACCTTAGCAGACCAGGACCCTGCGTGTTACACGCCCATCCCGGCATGTTCCAAGCGAAAGGTCTTAACCATTGAAAGGAATAAACATCTCCAGCAAGTCACAAAGTGAGGGAAATACTGTCATTTTCTCTTTGGCAAAGGCTTACTTATTTGGCAAATGCTTTCTAACTAGAGTAACACCACTAGACGTAGACTAGCTTCACTGCCAAGGCTTCCTGGGGGAGGAGTTCTTGGTAGTGAGAGGATCTATGGGTTTCGCAGACAAGCCATCTGGAGATGGAAGTGGGGGTTGTCTAGACAAGGAGACAACTAGCTTTAGAAAAGAAAAGGAGTACGTTGTGACAAAGGAGAGTGAGACAGAGAGAGAGTGAGAATCACACGGAGCCTGTGCTCTCAGCAAGCACTGGATGTGGGTGGGCATCAAGCACTATGACAGAAAAGAAACTCCCATGCGTCTTTAGTCTTCTCCAGCGTCCACCAGGCAGGTTCCAGACATGACACAGATCTCCCAATGGTGAGGTTTCTCCTGTGGGGTTTCCGGTTAATGAGAAAGATACTAAATGGGCTGAATAAGGGAGGGGCCGACATCTTATATGCTGGGTTGGTTTTGAACATGCCAGGTTTCAACAAGCCTGACTTTTCCTCAGGATTGTTTCCTGCTGTTCACTAAACAAGTCTAACGAGCGAGGAGAGTAGGCAAGACACGGGGTCAGGCACTGACTGGAGATCACATGAAGAATAAAACATAGTTCTACCTTCAAGCGGCTCTGCACCGATTAACACTCAATCAAAAATGGAAGCAAAATGAGAGGAAGCCTTCAGAGCGCTCTTCTCACGAGAGCCCTTGGTGAGAAACTGATCAAGCTGGAAGGCACCTCACAAACTTTGTGGAGGGCGAGGATGGGGGGTGGGAAGGTTAGAGGTCTCCTGAGCTTTGTGCGAACACTACAGCACCTTGGCACGTGCATGCACGCGTGGGTGTGCACGCATATGTGTGCACACACAAAACAGTGCACAGTGTGGCCCCCATGAGCCCCAGGCATGCCCACTTCTGCCCAAAATATAAAATGGTTTTGTAAGAAAGCCTAGTAAAAAGGAAGAGGGTAAAGAAAATTATTTTTTAATTCACCATTCAAAAACGAAGTGTCCAACATGCTATTTTAGCTTGTGGCTCCTACAAATGAGATACCTGTTATCTCTGCCCTCTCAGGCCTGAGTCCACAGCAGGGGGGCTCTAAGAGGCTGAGATGCTCCCATTCCGAGAATCTGAGAGCCAGAGAGAACCCTCGTGTTCTGCTCCCCTCCACCCACACACAGTTTATAACTGATCAGGTTTAGACACGTAGAGCTCAACTCCCCTGGGAAGCCTTGATTTTGTACAGACAACAGTCTCAGCACTTCACCTTCCAGCAACCCCCTTCAGAAGCTGCCGGTGTACTATAAAGTGCCTTTCATGTTTTCTTTTTTTTTTGAAAGCCACCTTCAAATAAAAAGTATTAGGAGCATCATGTTTTGTTTTTTTTTTAAGAAGCAAAACACACACACTTCAAAATCTCACATTCCAACAAGTTTCTTAGAGGATAAAAGAATATTTATATCTTTACTTTTTTTCTTCCTTTTTGCACAAATGTTAAGGGTACCACCATCAGGAAAAACAGCCAAGAAAATCTAGGAACTGAAGATTTGGTTGGGAAAAAAATATCTTAACATAAAATAATTATAGTTTCTTATACTATGCCCTTTTGCCTAGGATCAAAAGGCATTCACTTTTTCTGGAGGCCTGATATTCCAAAGAAATCACTTGTGTTTCTGATATTGTGTTAAATTAACTTTGTTCAATACAAGATAGATGTCACAAAGCACCAGAAATAGTTATAGCTTTAGAAAATAAATCAAAATGGACTTTTGTTTGTAAATTAGGCTTCAAAACCATGTATGTTCACAACAATACAATTAAAATATGATATTAATTGAAAAACAAAAGGTAAAGACAATTTTCTTTTATCGCATGCCAAATGCAGTGCTTCATTTGAATCATTATTTATCTAACACTTAAAATATGCCAGAGGGGAAATTCACTGCATTCACTTCAATCACTAGACATTTTAAAGAATGCTATGAACCAATTTTTAAACATTATTTCAATTTCCCTTGTTTTCTCAGCGTCATTCTTTTTAAATCAGATATTCTAGAAAACATTAAACTGGACCAATTAAGTCCTTTTATATGATGTTCCCTCTGGTGTTTATAATTTTCAAAATAATTACTCATCTCTCCCTTTATGTCTCTGAATCAAAACTACTTAGTCAACTGCATTAGTCAGGGTGCGCCAGAGCACCAGAACGGGCAGGTTGTGGAGAGAAAAATTAGAGCGGTCAATAGGCCCCTATATGTATAGAAAAAGATTTATTCTAAGTTACTGGCGCATACAATTATGGAGGCAGACACGTGTGGAGATCTACAGCGTGAGTCAACAAGCTGGAGACCCAAGAGAGCTGACGGCGTGGTTCCGGTCTGAGTCCGAAAGCCTGAGGAACAGGAGAACCAATGGTACAGTTCTGGTCCGAACGGTAGCAGCAGGCTTCAGATGCAGGAAGAGCCAGTTGCCATTTGCATTCAAGGGCAGGGACAAACAAAAACAACAACAATAACAGCAAAAACCCAATGTTCCACTTCAAACACAGTCAGGCAGAAGGAATTCTCTCTTACTTGGGGTAAGGTCTGCCTTTTTGTCCCCTCAGGTCTTCGACTGATTTGATGGGGTCCACACACATCTGGAAGGGCAATCTGCTTTACTCTCCCAATTTAAATGTTAATCTCATTCAAAAAACCCTCACAGAATCATCCACACTAATGTCTGACCAAAGTGCCCCAGTCAACTCAACTGACCCAAAAAATTAACCATCACACCAACCAATGATATTCTCAAATGTACCTTTTTTTATTTTGTACTTTCCCCTCTCATTTCTCCAAATTTCAGAGTTTTAGGAGGTTAAAATGCTTCCGAAGAATATTGAGATTAAATAGTTAGAAAAACCTTATCGATAGCAGTAAGTTTTCTTCTCAAGCAGAAAAATGATTCTTTCCTTCTCATATTTATAAGAGTTTGATATTATTTGTTAGCTGTCATAACAAAATAGTGGTATCATCAAGATAAACTAAAAGAAAATGTCAAGCCTAAATTCAAATACCAATCTTCATTTGGCAACTTCTCCCCAAACTCTCAGAATACCATTAATGCTACAAGGTAAAGACATTTTATAAAAATATACAATGAAAAGTAAGAATGCATGAATAAATTAATACAAATGTCACAGAATCTTATTAAGTTTTCTTTAGAGCCTTGGAATAACCTTAAAATGCATATGGAAAAATAATTCACAAATACTGAACTATCATGAATGGTTCAGAAATGGGTGAGGCCAGAGAATCTTTAGCTTCAGGCTCACAGCAAGCTACACCCCTGTCATCACCATGATTCAGGGACTGACTTTTTGCCAGTTCAGAAGGTAGTTTAGTTGGGCTCCCCCGGGCTGTTACAGGTATCATGGAATGGATTCACAATAATCTATAGAAAAAGAAACCTATTTAAACCCAAATCGTCAATTATTTAAGGGTAAGATTTCCTTTGACCCAGGAACTACAGACACATCCGTAGGGAACCCGTCCTCCCTGGGACTGGGGAAGGAGAAGGTGCTCACCAGAAAGCAAAGTTAGCAATAGGCAGGTGGCTCGGTGAGAACAGAAGAGAGCTGTGGTTACGACACTCCTTAGGGAACTGGAACGGTGTAACCTGATGAACTACCCTTTTCCACCTTACAGATATTTTTGTGTAAAGAGCAAGATGACTCATTGATAATCCAAAACATCTGCCCTGTAGGTAGCACAAAGAAAAATGGAAAATTCTTTCTCTCAGGCTCCCATTTCTTTTCTAGACTATACAGGAACTTGTTTGCACTTATTACATCATTCTCCTTTATTTTAGCTTACATAATAGGCTGTTGTCTGTTTCCTAATGATGTAACGGGAGGCACCTCAATGACACCAGTGAAATGAAGCAAGAATTTGGTTTAGGGCTTGATTTTGCCCCCAGACAATTACCTGAATTATCTAATTTCAATGAGAGGCGTAAAGAAATGAATAAGCCCCCCCACGAAAAATGTGTCACAGTGTATAATGTTGACTCACCTCTCCACCAACGTAGGATAGAGCAGACACTCAAATAAAGAAAAGGGCTGTAGATGTGATAAGCAAAAAATTACAGGTTTCTTTTCTGTTTTGCAAACAAAATCACCTTTAGTAAATTTTCACCTCGGTGAAGTTAAAGTATTTTTAGGTGGGAATATTTATTGGTACATTGAATACAATATATAAGTTCATTTAAGAAATGCAGATTAATGAGAAATCTTAGAAAAGCAAAATTTTTCAATAATAGAAATCCAATGGAGATAATGTTTTGTAGACACATCAACAAAATTTATATAAATGGGTTGCTTGTTGATACATTTAATTTTGGCAATTATAAACCAATTTAAATCATAAATCTCATACGGATTATTGGTAATTTGGATGAGGCAAGAAAAAATTAAACTACTTAAATGTGCCAGGTTTTTATTAATTTCTGTTAAATGTTAAAACCTCAGTCGTCCCTCATTGCTGAGGACTGCTCTCTTCCACCTGGATTACTGCAGGATGTCAGGGGATTGCTCTTCTCCTCCCTCGGGTCTTCGCTAAGCCCTTTGGCTCGGCTTTGTGTTTCATGGTCCACCTCTGTAACCACTCCTTTGCGCTCATCCCTGGTCCTTCTTCCTCAAGAGCTTGATCACTTGATTATACCCAAACATGTGCCTTTTCTCTGTCTCCCTGAAGCAACTGAAAGGCAGCAGGAGAAAAGCCCACAACCACTGTGACAAGGCATACATTATCTTGGGAGTACTAGGCTAAGCGAAATAAGTCAGACGGAAAAAGACAAGAGCCATTTGATTTATCACTGACATGTGGGATCTAAAACAAAAAGCAACAAATGAACAAACTCACAGGTACAGACACCAGAATGGTGGCTGGACGCGAGGGGAGTGGGGAAAAGACAAAGAAGGTAAAGGGGGTCAAATACATGGTGACAGAAGGAGACTAGACTTCAGGGAGTGAGCACGCAATACAGTATACAGACGTCGTGTTATAAAGTTGTACACCTGAAATTTATATAATGTTATTAACCAATGTTACCCCAATAAAGTGAATTTTAAAAGAAAAAAAAAAAGCTCAAAAGAGCACTTAGCACCACCCAGTGACTCTCAGAGTCACCAAGGAAAGTTGCCCAGAGTGAAAAGTAGCATCTGAGAAATGTTGGAAGAAACTCAAGGACCGAAGAGGTCTTTGGCTGCCTGGTTCAGAATCAGCTCCCTCTCATTTTTCACTCTTATTCTCATGATTCCAGGGGGAAAAAATTACACACTTCATGTATACTTTAGTTCCTAGAGGGTATGAAGAGCCTTAATCAGAACCAGGCCCCAAGAGGCTTTCCTTAAAATTTCATAACCTTGGGGGATCTCTATTCAGCTGCATCCTCGTCTTTTCTTTATTCGAGCATTAGCTTCTGGGCATTCTGACGCTATCACCTGTTTTCACACCTGATCAGTGCCCACGAAGGCCATATCGACTGCCCTGCTGAGACTTTCTCTTATTTTGAATGTCACAGTCTCTACCTCCGCAACACTCCTCCTACCCAGCCACCACATAATGGGAATGCAACAGTGGGATCCATTCACTTGGAGTAAGGCAGAGAAGGACCCTCCCGAATACCTTCTGGCAAACTGTAACATGAGGCAAGAGTGCTTCCTGTCACTCCCTGTCCTTTGGGATGGCACAACCCAGCCTCTGAACACAGACATCCAGATAACAGGAAATTAAAGTCACACTACTGGGAAATGAGATGCCCCGATGTTACCATTAAAGGCAGGTGATATGTGAGCTTTTGTTACCAATCATGAGACATCACTTCCCACCCAGAGAGAAATAATAGATGAGTTCAGAAGCCTTTCAGCTCAAAGAACTGTTTATAACAGCAAAGAAAATGCTGTGATACCCTCCAACCTGATATGTCATCCTGGGAGACAGATGAAATATCCAAGAAAACTGTTTTCCATAAATCCAAGATGTGTCAACTGCCTAAAGCCCTGTGCAAGATTCCCCAGGAAACACTGAAGGAGGGACTGCTCCTGAATACAGACATATCAATAAACAAGAATAGAAACCCCATCTGGAGCATTTGAAAGTGTCTGGGCCGCCTTCCAGCCAGGCTCCTGAGCAATTCCTCCGCTTTGTTCTTTAATTCCCAGCTTAACCTACCTTTCCAGCCCCCAGCCCTGTGTGCACAGGTCTCTCCTGGTGCTGCCAAGTCCTGAGCCCAGCACACTTTCAGCCACACCACTGGCCACAGCCAGTCACTCATTTGTACCCTCAGGACAGGGTAGGATACTGAGTCAAACATCAATCAGCAAAGAACCAGGACTGAAAACACAGATTGGAAATAACAGTTTCATTTGCATCTGCGTAAAACCAGAAAAACTGGCAGCTCCATCAGGAGACACTTAAATGTCTGAAGAATCAGTTTTAAAGATCTAAAGATATTTTTTTTTCTTGGCTCTGAATGTTCCTCTTTTACAGATCCTTATGATAGCAGGTCATCTTTAATTTCTTCTCTCTTTGTCACTATAACGCAGCTACAGACGGCGCAGCTAACTTCCCTGCTTGCTGGCCGTCTGAAAGCCAAGAGGATTAGAAAAAATGACCACTGCCCCCAAGAACAGAAACACAGGAAATTATTAACATGAACCAAATTGTGTTAGTTTCAAAGGTGTTTGTTTTACCTTATCTTTTTATAAAGGATATAGCTGGTTTATAGTTCATTTACACATCAAGTGTTTATAAGAAGAATCAACAACTGTGAAATTCTCTTTGGGAAAGAATGAAAAAAACCAATTAATAAATACACAGAACAATCAGCAGCAAACACTTGTTTAATATATCCAGCTCCCCTGCCTCTAGAACACATCGGTAACCCCAAAACAATTCGCGTGGTTCAAGGCTTGCCCTGGGGAGCTGGGGTGGGTGGGGGAGAGGAACCATCACTCTCTGCCTCTTTTCCCTCTATGAGGCCACAACTCCATCGTGTCACCTTAAAACAACAGCAGCTCTTTACATTCTAACTTCGTGAGAGAATTTCATAATGTATCTATCTAATGTCTAATTTTCATCTACGGTTTCCAAATGCTAGGTACACAACAGAAGATTTGAGAACAGAAAAGTGTTGCACAGACTGCTGTTGTTTTCAATATCCAGTTGTCTTTTTTTCTTTAAAAGCGGTTCCCTATACTGCTGTAGGTGGCAATGCACCTGGGTTAAACGACAAATAAGCCATAATTCTCAAACTCCCTCATATTTAAGAATATGTAAACATTTAGCAAAAGTCAATCATGGGCTTCCGGGAAAATGCTACAAAGGGAGCTGACTCGGGTGACAGCCTTTGCCCTTCCTCCTTTTCTCCCCGCTGCTATCTGGGATGTGGGCATGAAGGCTAGAATTCCAGCAGTGATTTTGTTAGTATGAGGTGACCTTGACGATGGAAAGCCTGGCCTAAGAAAAGTGGAGCAAAAAGACAGAGATAGCTGAGCCACTGGTGACTGCATAAATATCACAGAAGCCCTTGATTACCTACCTGCATTAAGATTTCTTTTGCATGAGAGAAAAATGAGCCTCTATCTTAAGTTACTAGTAACTGGAGTTTGCTGGCCGCTGAAACTAATCTCAACTGAGACAATTATTAGGTTGTTTGAATTCCATTTAAAAAACTCTGTTTGGCCCTGGCTGGTGTGGCGTAGTGACTGAGTGCCAGTCTGTGAACCAAAGGGTAGCCAGTTCGATTCCCAGTCAGAACACATGGTTGGGTTGTGGGCCAGGTCCTCAGTAGGGGCATGTGAGAGGCAACCACACACTGATGTTTCTCTTCCTCTCTTTCTCCCTCCTTCCCCTCTGTCTAAAAATAAATAAAATTTTTTAAAAAATAAATAAATAAAAAATAAAAAGCTCTGTTTCGCAACACTGTACTTTATCTGGCAGGTTGATACCACCACACATTCCTGGTCCACGGCATTAACTGATTCCCCAGAAATGCCTGCGCTCTCAGTTGTCATCATTATTTCATCCTAATGGAACAAAAGTTCTTCCACATCTCTCCAGCTTTCAAGCCTTTATCCTCTTTTTAATCCCACTCACCTCTCTGCAGAAGAGTTCATCTTCTGCTTTAGGGAAAAAGGAAAAGGTAGAAACCATTAGACAAGAGTGACCTAGCTTTCCCCACCACATCCATAAATCTCCGGGTGTGTATGAGTCAGTAGGGATTACGAGCCCAGACTCTGGACTCAAAAAGACCGGGCTGGTATCTCACGCACTTGCTGAGAAACCTTGGGACGCTCCCTTACCCTAAATTTCCATTCCTCATCTATAAAGTGAAAATAAATGTTGTAGCTGTACTTCAGGAGCTTTTGAAAGGAGTAAAGGAGATAAATTTTTAGCATAGTTGAATACAACACCTGGAACGTGGACAGCACTGGAACAATACTAGTCCATACTGTAATTAAGTCTACACTGTACCTGTCACAGTCACCACAGTGCAAAGAGCCCGACACACTGGGAGCACATAACAAATACCTGCTGAACAAACTATACATTAAACAAATTCCATTTAAAATCTAGGGAAAGTCCCTGAAAAATAAAGATTGATATCTGTGAGCATGCCCATGTTGCAGGTAGAGAGGTAGAGATGTGTCTGTGTAACAGCTAGAGTCGCACCATCAGCTGACAGAGATGGCCACGTTCTCTGAATTCTCTTTGTCTTCTCTAAGAAAAAAAAAGTGATAAAGATATCTGCTTGGCTAATTTTCACAGTGATCTCATAGTGGACTGACCGAAAGAATCCTGAGAGCTACCACAAAACAAGCGATGCTTAGCTCACAAAAGAAGCCAGATAAAAATTAATATAGTAAGATAAAATTTTTTACTCAAAATATAAATAAATTATATTATTATTGACAAATCACTTTAACCACTATGATGAGATTCACTTTTTTAACAGATTTTGGGCACTTGGGAAGATAAGATTCACAGGAAAAGGCTTAAGTAAATAAGTGCCCAGGACTCTCGAAGATGAGTTTGAGAAACAATGCCAAAAAGAATTTTTAAAGCACCGTCTGTAAGCACAGTCAGAGGGTTTTTGTTTTGGGGTTTTTTTGTTTTGTTTTGTTTGTTTTGTTCTGTTTTGTTTTGTTTTTTAAGCTAGGTAAAGATTTACACATATACAGTGATACAGAATGAGGGAGTGCGAATGAAACATGTTAGCGCCAACAGCCAAGGAGCATGAAAACCATCCAAACCTATGAGTTCAGTCAGGAACAACATACTAGACAATAAACAGTATTTTGAAAAGGAAGTCAAAACACATTTTCAAGTATATATGGCCTATGAAAAGTATAATATAATATCTCTCTCATATCACACAGAAGGGTGAATGAATATACATTCAGTTTTTATTTGTCTGAGTCATACAGAGAGGATACCTGAAGGATAGCCTAAAAACCACATTTATTAGAGTCTAATCTGTTTAAGAAAATTTCTGTGCAGCCCTGGCCAGGTGGCTCAGTTGGTTGGAGCATCGTCCCATACATCAAAAGATTGCTGGTTAAATCCCGGGTCACATACACAAGTTGTAGGTTCGATCCCTGGTCAGAGTGTATAACCGATAGCTGTTTCTCTCTCACATTGATATTTATCTCCCTCTCTCTCCCTCCCTCCTCTCTCTCTCTAAAATCAATAAATATATCCTCAAGTGAGGACTGAAAAAAAGAAAGAACATTTTTGAACAATAAAGAGAAGTATCATAAAAGTATGAATTATAAATTAATGAATTGACTAATTTTATTAGACATTTTAATATAGAAATAACAGTAAGAGGTGTTCTATGAGGTGAATCAATAAACGCTTAATCACAGGCAACTAAAGAGGTTCCTCCTCAACGGGGGCAAAGCCGTTATCCCACAATGGACTTCGGAAGGAGACACCAAGGAGTTTTTATTGTAAATTCTCAGTGTTTTACAGTCAATGTTACCAGTCTCTCTGACAAAACTTCAGTCTTTTACGTGTAATAATATTCTTCACCACCTAAGAGGGTGGTTACTTTTATTTTCTTTACTCCAAATGGCCCATTAACGAAATGAAGGTTTACTCAGGACTAGCGAGGCCCCCACCACTCAGAGCATAAAATCAAACTTTAAAAATAAGCTGCTGCTCTAATTATCCTTTATTTCCTCACATGATCAAAGTACTGTAGTTCACGGAGCAACGTGAGTGCAAATTCTGCCTCCACCGCTGACCAGCACTGAGACAGCGCGGGCCAGCGTCCTGCTGGTCTGATCTCATTTCCATCTACAAAATGGGAGGGTTAGACTAGAGGGTCTTACAGGTCTTTCCAAATATGCCACCAATTTATTCTAAATGATATCTGACATTAATTGGCATGCTTGGTTGGTGGGTCCTGAGGTTATCTGCTTTCGAAGACTAAGAAGGCAATTTTGTCAGGTGCAAAGTGCATGCCTGTGTGCTCCAAGTAAGCACCCTTTCTTTGGACGTGGAAAACTGAATCAAAGCACATTTCACTAGGCTACATTTTTCCACTAGAAATATAGCTCTCCATTAAAATAGCAAAGCATTAATGTTATCACAAATCATACCGCTAAAAGCAAAAAAAAAAAATTAATGCATGAAGGCACAGTTGGATATGAACTATTTAAGCTAATTATAATATTCTCCCAAATCTAATTAGCAAGCTCACCATTCATTTGTTCATTCATTCATCAATTATTTATTGAACGTGTACTATGTGGTAGGTGCTGTGCTAAATATTCTCATCAAGTAAAAAGGCTTTGAAGGCACAGATATCGCCCCAACCTATTTCATTATGTCATGGTCTCAGAGCTTTTCCAGCCTCAGAAGTCCGTCATTACATGCTCTTTCCATCTTCCAAGTGAGAAAGAATTAATCTCCTCAGACTTCTTACCTTACAGAAGCTTCCAATTATTCAAGCCTGTCGCTGAGCTTTATTCTTTCAGAATCATTGATTCTGGCTCCAATAAATGTTATTTCAATAAATACATGAGGCATGCTCGATATGTGTCAGGTAGTGTGTTACGTGTTAGAGATACGTGGTGAACGAAGTAGCGGGAAGTCCCCACTCCCACAGAGCTTATCATTGAGCAGATATTGATTAAAGGTGGATAAGATCAGTAAGACTTGTCCACGTGCTCTTGATCATTCCTGTCACTATTCTGATCATTTGTTTATGTGACTACTCCGTGGATTTCAGTTCTAGCAACACAGTAGAAACATGGCAAAGATTTTCTAAATAAAAATTTTCAGCCCCTCTCTGGCTGTGTTCACAAAAAGGGACTGCTGTTCCATAGAACTCAGCTGCCACCAGTAAAGAACAAATTAAAACTCATTATTAATACATCTTCAGTCATTTCTGTAGACTCCTACCTTAAAGGAGCGAATGCCACTTAATATTTCTCCTTGCAAATGGAGAAAAATCAGATTTTTCCCCTTTCACTGCAGCGCATAGTTCTTAGGGGAAGTAGAGCCTCTACCCAAAGTCTGGGTCCCGGCAGCCTGTTCTACCATGACTGGCCTTGATGTTAATGGTTCAGGGATGAGCACAAGACCTAAGTTAGCCAATCAGACTGAAGGAAAGGAGAACAAGCCCTCTCTTCCACAACAGTTAGGAACAATTGCTGTAAGTGGTGACAATTATCTTGTGAAAGCCAGTTTGAGGGGGAGAAAGAAAAACAGGTAACATGCAGAACACAGTAGGGCTGAGGTCCTAGAAAAATGGAGCCTGACCTCTGGTTTCCAGTTTTCTGTAATAATATATCTGCTTACTTTTTATGCCAGTTTAAGTGGGGTTTCTTGTCACAGTTACAACTATCCTGCTATAATCCTCTGGAAACTATTGGTTGATCTCCAAATTCAGAGAGAAGAAAATGGGCTTTGGAAGACATATATATTATTAAATGTAAATTCTGACCAGAAGGACAGTACATCTCCTCTGAGGCCCAGTTGGAGAGTAAAGCATTTGTTATTATAGTTTGGAAGTGAAAATAGTATAACTACAAATAGTTCACGAGGTTTCTTTTCCCTCTCTCTAAACACGGTGTTTGATACCCTTCAGGATACTTAGAAGTACTTTAGTTTTAAAGTTCTCTTTGAATTGGAAAGAAGTTCTTTTAAATTAAAAGCAACATAAACAATCTACATTGGATAATTCACTCATTCATAGAGGAAGAAAGGTTAACAATAAATAATCCAGAATAAAGAACTTTTAAAAGAATCATGGGTCATAGAATCACAGCTGGAAAAACCAAGGAGCATCTAGATTAGAACTTTTCAAACTTTTCCTCTTTATGAAATGCATGAGAAAGTTTCCATGAGTATGGAAACAGTGCCTAAAGTGTCCTGTCAAATGCATGAAGTATCGCTGACATCTGACTTTTTAATCTGAAAAATGCAAGGGAATTTTGTATCTAGAGCAGAACATTATTTACATAGGATTTCCCCCAAGTCTCAGTGAAATTAACAGCCCTGAAGTTGCACTGTGTCTATACTGGGGCTTCGAAGTGACCTCATGGGCACACCACTGTGTATCCCCAGGGGCACATGGTATGTTTACCCAAGTTCAAGTGTACTGCTAAAGATCATTACCCTCATGTCATAGATCACAGAACTGAGGCCAAGAAAGATTTATTTTTTAAATGTGCCCAAAATTCTGAAGAGAGCTACTGGCAGATCGGAGAACAGAATCAAATTCATTCTCACTGCCAAGACCAGCACTCTCTCCAAATGCTTTTTTTCAATCATTGTATGGAAATAAAAACCACCCAGATTAAAAGGTCAGCTATAGGTCTAATCAAATTCACGAGTCTATGGGCCACAGCCCGAACACGACCAGCCTCAGTGCCTTTGCACTGGCTGTGCCTTTCCTCTAGAGGGCGCCTTTAACTCTGCACAGCTGGTTTCACCCCAGCAGTCCTGTCTCGGCTCAAATGTTACCACACTACAGAGGCCTTCCCTGACCACGCTATCTAAACTGGCCCCCCCAGCGCCCAGTTACATTGAACCACATCAATCTGACTTGGCTGTCACAATATCACAATAAGAAATTTCTGTATTTATGTACTGGTTCCCTTGCATATTATCTGGTTTCCTTTGCCTTCAATATGAACTCCACAAAGGAAGAGTCTTTTTCTGTCTTCATTGCTCACCCCAAAACGGGGGGTTCACCCATAGATGATGCTTGAAAAATATTTTTAATAATAAGTGAGTGTATTATTCCTATACCCTACTACATTCTCCTATCTCTCTATCTTTTTCCAAGATCTTACTCTCCTGGACTGCCTTCCATTCTTCACATCTGCCCGCTCAAATATTGCCCATTCATAAGGGCAACTTAAATTTTACATCTTTTAGGAAACCTTCACTAGATCTACTTACCACCTTGCTTATGAGAACACTGAGAACAGGAAATCTGCTTTATTCACGTTTGTATTCCCGGGTCCTAACATAAGGTATACCTTTGATCCTAGTCCTTCCCTTCCATTACCTGCTCATTGCCTTTCTCACCTCAGTGCGCTTCTTCTCTGTGTTCTAAATGACCATTGTAAGACTATCCTCCTTGTGACGGTATTTTACATTATGCCAATTTTATTCCTTAAATATTCCAGAGCGAAGCAAATTTTAGTGTTGTCATTTCATTGCCCCCTTTGCCATCTTTTTCTTATCACCCAGATTCATTCTCATTCTCTCTCTCTTTCTCATCTCTCTCTCTCTCTCATCTCTATCTCTATCTCTATATCTCAAAGCAGTCTTTCCTTTGGGCTTTATATCCTTTCATTGAGATTCAGCCTCTTGGTAGTCCATGTAGGATGCCAATACTATTTAACATTCCTATAACAAATTATACTCAGAAGTAATCTCCTCCTCCAGTCTTCTATCTTGAAACTTCTTTCCCATATCCTGCACTGTTATTTTACAAGCCCCAAACTTAGACATTCCTGTTTTCGTCCCAGAAGGAAGGGAGTTGTATCCAGACGTAATGTGTTGACCAAACAGGTGATTCGAAGAGCCCTTGGCCCTATTCACTGTCTGCCAGGGAGCAGGTCAAATCCCAGACGTAAAGCAAGGAGACAACCGGAGTGCCAGTCTATCTTGCCTCCAGGAGTCCAGCCTAATTCAGAGCAGCTCTAATACACCTATGTGGAACCTTCTCTGAACTCCGTGGAACGGCAGGGTTCAGTAGTATAGGAAAAACCAGCACACGTAGGGTAAAAGATTTCCTAAGAGACAATGTATCCCTCCCTCAGCCCCCTCTATACTATATTCTGCCCTGTTGTTTCTAAATTCATTGTCTTCAAAAGGACATTGAAAGTGGAGGGAACAGGATTAAAGCATCTTCACAGAAAATAGAATAAAAGAAAAAGAAGCAAGGTGCAAAAACCGAACCTTAAAAATTGCTACATTTAAGGACTAGAGAAAGAAGGAGCAGTCCAAAGCTAAATGATAACCATGTCATGTCACCAAGATGACTTCAGGCAAAGGAAGGGTTGAAATACTGCAAAATGATGATCATCAGTGTCAATGATTTCATCAGGGACAAAGAATGAATACTGCATGATTAGGAGGCCCCTGATGTCCTTGGTATTTTCAGAAGAATAAAAAAGAACATCACTTTGGAAGGTGATTATGCAATGAGTAGAATGATGAAGAAAAGGGAACCAGGACATAACTTGTTGAGGAAAATTGACAGTGAAATACAAGGGAGAAATGGGTTGTAATATTTTAGGAGAGATATTAAAATATGCAAGTACTATTTAAATCTCAAGGTAAAAATAATAGGTATAATCTCCTTTCTAGTGTCTGGAAAGACTATCTCAGGTTTAAAAGATAGTAAGAGTAGCCTCTGTGTATATCCTTTTCATTTTTTAAAAAGATTTTATTTTTTTATTTTTAGAGAGAGGTGAAGGGAGAGAGAGAGGGAGACAAACATCAATGTGTGGTTGCCTCTTGTGCGCCCCCTACTGGGGACCTGGTCTGCAACCCAGGCATGTGCGCTGACTGGGAATTGAACTGGTGACCCTTTGGTTCACAGATTGGCATTCAATCCACTGAGCAAAACCAGCCACGGCTATATATCCTTTTTAAAACAAAAGGCTACAAGTGAAATGAGGGGAGAGAAATTAAACCCCAGAAATCTGAGAATATCAGATAAAATAATGAAGAAAGGCTCTTTGATTCTTCTAACACTGCACCCAAAACTTTCTTCCTTAACTGTGCTAAGTCACCATGAAATTTTTGGACCTCCCTTTTTAATGTCTTGTTGAATTATTGTATGGCTCCAATATCAACTACAGGTTATATGTCAAATTCTGAGACTTCTTACAACTAAATAAAACAGTGACTATGTATGGTTTGATGGCTGTACATTATAATGCTTATTGAGTAAGAAGATTACAGCAGAAGAAAAGTGAAATTCTTTTGAATGGTGTTAAAAATACATATATGTTTATAGGTAAGGAAAGTCATTAAATATTTTCTTTCATATCTTACATTCTGAGAGTATCAAAGATCTAACTATTCTTTTCAACCACAACTGAACAAAACTAAGTCATTACATAAATAAAGCCTTCTGGCCTCAAGCAAACTCAGTAAATGCAATGGAATGCAAGAAGGAGAAGTGCTATGTATCTCAGTTTTAATCTACAACCCCAAAGAGGGCTTCGCAAGGGTTCCATCCACCCAGGAGCTCAAAACCACAGACTACCTGGGAGTACTTAATTGTTTTTACTTCATTAGTCATTTAAGAAAGGTGACAAACTGGAAACTCTACTACTCTAAGAACTAATTCCTGCCCTAAAAAAAAAAAATCATCAGGATCATCCACCAACTGCTTAAATATTCTAAGTTTTACAAAGGGATTCACTCAAACAAGTATTTATTGAGGACGCCTATATACCAGGCTCTGAGACTTAAGCAAATAGGTCACTTGGATGCCGACACTGAATTGAGTCTCAAGTCAAGTGGACAGAAGGACAAAGGTTATATATACTATAGAAACAACATCCAAGGCATCAGGCTTAATGGGTTAAAAACAGCAGCAAAAAAGACTCAGATTATCAATGTACTTTATTGGCAGTGAACTTAGCAGGAGACGACATTATTCCTACAGTTAGCAACTTCCATTTTATTCACAACCTTTCCTATGTGTGATATCTTTTAGCCTTTAGTCTAACTGTTCTTCTGGACACTGGACCTCCTGGTTGAGGATAAGTTTCTAAAGCAAATATGTTTTGATGACCCGACCTAAATTTTTTCTTGCGTACAGTCAACACACATGGAGGCTGGCACTACTATTCCAAATATAAAGGCATGGATGAGACTGTACCTCTTCCCCCCATGGGCATGCACCAGGGCTCGGGATCATCAACACCTGAATTCTCCAGAGAAATCTACAAGAAAAGATGAGATCATTTGTGCGTAATTAAACTAAAAATAAATTCTGTCTTATGTGGAGATGACTGCTGACATTCGCCCCAAACATAACTTTAGTCTTAGGAGAAAATCGGCTTAGCATTTTGTTGATTTTGAAATTCAATTATCATACCAAACGCATAAATTTATTACTGAACTTCTTTCTCTACACCATTTGTGCAGGGTGTACATCTTAGTTTCTGCATATTCGGTTCAGGCAAAACTGACTGAGGGCCTACTGTGTACCAGACAGTGTTACAGGCTCTAAGGACACCATAATGAAATGAAATGAAGTGACACCTCTGCCCTCACGGAACATTTTAGTGGGTAAATATAAAAATGTACCACATACATATACGGTGAAGTAATATCTGTTCATCAAAGTGAAACAGGCTCCCTTTCTCAAACTTGTAAATAGTTAAACAGTGTCAGGTACTTAAACAAGTCACTAGGCAACTTTTATTCTGCCCAGTATTAAACAATAACCCAGGTTTAAATCTTAGCAGATTCACGTAATGGTTTGTGACTTTTTTTTTTCCACATAGCAGGTTTTTCTCTCTTGCATCAGTTGCCTTTAGTAGAGGTAACCCCACCGACCTCCCCAAGCAGCATTACTCATTCTCCCAAAGTGAACTAAAAATGTTCTCATGCAGTTCGTATTCTCACACGAGAGCATCTTGTTCTGAATGGCACTTTCCTGTCCTTCATCTCACCTTTTAAAGGATTTCCAAGATCTCCTTATTGCGACATACAATATGATCACTTGTCTTTTCAGGTCATTTCTTACAACTCACTTCTATTCCACAGAATTGCTTTTGTTTCTCGGTCATCGCACGCTCCATCTCACCTGCAGGCCTCCCTCACGCTTCACACGTCACCTGGAACAGGTCTTCCCCACACTCTTCCCAGGCAAAAATGCTTACTCATCCTTTAATACTTAGTTCACACATTACCTCCTCCAAGAAATTTTCTCTTACCCTTGTATCTCTACTCCCTGGGGGTACTTTAAGTTCTTCTCCTCTGTGCTTGCACAAGACGTAAAAAAGAACCACAGTCACTGAATTTACAACACTGTATTGCAAACATCAAAGTGGCAGATCTGAAGGAGGAGATGTTGTCCTCATGTTTGTGGATCATCTTGTACAGTGCTCTCCACACAGCAGATATTAAAAAGCATGTTTACTGAATAAATAATTGAATGAATTTTAAAAACATACTGCAACAGCTGTCTAACGGTGACTAGAACTTGTGAAATTATCATGTTCCCTAATCCAAAGAATATCTCTTTGACTGCTGACATCCAACGCTTTCCTTATTTTTCAACACCCGATATCTATTAATGTAGCTTTTTGCTTTAACTTGATAGTAAACACAAGTAAATGCTTGTTTAAACTTGAAAAATCCTACAGGGATCATGGTAGTGATGGAGGAAACACAGTAAGCACCTAAACATATATCTGTTATGAGACTTGCCCTCGGCCCTGGAGACAACAGAAAGAACTTCATTAGCAAAGACCTTTCTTCACCTATGAGATAATGAAAGGGGAATTGCCAAAGCCCTCAAGGCAAGGAGTGGGTGACATCAACTTTACCCAGAGTGATTTAAATCTTCAATGCCCTGTCCTCCAAGCGAGGCCTAGATGAAAAAAAAGGCGTTAAACATGTTTCCACTCACCATTCTGTTCTACCCTTCGCAGCTGCCCCTCTGACAAAAAGATGAGCGTGAGCACTGGATGTGACTATTCCCTTCACAGTCAGGGTTTTTGTTTAGGCCTGCCTCAGTTCGTTGCTACTTTCTTATCTCGGAATCAGCTATCTGGGTTGTAAAGTTCATAAGCTATATAGTTTTGAATTTCTATTGTATAATTTAAAATGAATCTGGCTTTTGTTGCCGGTTCCCAGATGGGCGCGTCTAAGCTCAGAAGTGCCCAAGTGACAGGAGCGTGTTCATTATCCAAGGTAGGTCCTGGCACCTGAATTTATGTTAATGAAGTGACTCCTGATGGGTCCTTAGATAGTTTTAGATGGGGGCTGGCTATGCTGGAAAGACCAACCATGTGATTCAAGGGGTGGGACTTTGAATCGCATATAGCAGCTCAACCTCCGGGGAGGAAAGTGAGGCTATAGGCTGAGTTCAGTCACAGGGCCAATGATTCAATAAACCATGCCTATACAATGAAGCCCCAATAAAAACTCTGGGCACTGAGGCGCTGGTGAACTTCCCGGTAGGCAGACAAAAAAAATCTGGAGGGCCACGTGTCCTTTCTCTAAAGAGAGAATACACGAAAACTCTGTGTTCAAGGCCCTCCCATACCTAGGCCTATACGGCTCTTCATTTGGCTGGCTCTGATCTGTATACTGTATCATAACAAGGTAGCTATAAGCAGAGTCCTTTCCTCAGTTCTGTGGGTTATTCTAGTGAATTATAAAACCCCAGAAGGTTGGATTAAGCCATGAATTTACAGCCAGTTGGAGAGAAGTACAGTGCAAACTTGTGGCTGACATCTAATGTGAAGGCAGTCTTGTTGGGGAGTGTGCCCTTTAACCTCTCCCTGAACTACAGGAGGTGATGAGCATCAGGGCCGTATTGCAGTATTACACTGTTCTACCATGGCAAGCACACAATTACCATATTTATTCAGCATGAATAAAAACTGTCAGGCTAGAATCGGCGGACCTGGGTCCAGGGTCAAGCCTACCATTTAAGAGCTCTGTGATCGTGGGCAAGCCGCATAACTCTTCTGAGTTTTCTCATCAGCGGACGGGGCGGGAGAGAGGGGAGCGGGGCTCAGGGGCTGCCATTGCCCATATTTATACGGCTCCCGCTAGGCCCCGGTTTGGAGGGAGGCCAACGATGGCGTTTTCCTCTGGATGATTTTCTTCTACAGGCTGCTCTTGTTAGACCGACAGATAGGTTTGAGGCTTTCACACTTGTCCCCTCTTCCTGGAACACTCCTCTGCCCGGTATCTGTGTGACTTACTGCCTAGCTTTCTCCAAGGTTTTTCTGCACAAATGTCATAGTGGTGCTGATTCTCACTGGCCATATTATCTACAATTCCAGCCTCATCTCCTCTGCTTTGTTTTAACTCCATGACATTTATCATTAACTCGCATACTATACATGATAATAGATTCTTTCTCATCTATTTCCTCAGTAAGCTCTGTGAGGGCAAGGATCTTTATTGTTTGCTGAATGACAAATAAAAAAAATAGCATGTGCTTAGTAAATATTTCACAAACGGATCAATGATTAGCCTTCCTGAGATCTGATAGACCGAGCAGCTTAGTTAGGTTACCCACATGCCCATACCTGAAATAATTGTAAAAATTATTCCCCCTACAATTCAAAAAGACTAGAAGAAAAAGTGCAATGACTAGTAACTGCAGTCGGAGTAAGAAATTATGGAGGTTAAGAGATTCTGGGGTGACAAAAGGACTCAAAGAATAGAGATGATGGTAATGAGTGAAACGGATGAGATAAGGCATTGAGAGACAGTAAGACCACACAGATCTTAGAACGTTCAAAGACGAAGAGGCGAAGGAACAGTAGAAAAACTGTATAGCCATTAATGATGCCCTAATTCCAAAAAGTGAAAAGTGATTTTATTAGTGACAGCAAATACTATGAAAAACAGGTGGTATGAGACAAAAGCCTGGAACTATGAGAAACTGCAGGGGAACAAGAATTTAAAGCTGCCGTCTGATGCAGTAGCTGCTAGACACAAGAAACCAGTAAGCTTCTGAAATGTGGCTACTCTGAATTGAAATGTGTTGTAAAAGCATATAACAAATGCCAGATTTCAAGGATTTAGTACAAATAAAAATGTAATACATATCATTTTAATGTTAATATTAGCTACAAATTAAAATAATAATTATGGATATATTAGACTACATAAAATATAATTAATACAAACTTTACCTCTTTCTTTTTTCAGTTTTCATGTGGCTAACTGAACATTTTAAATCATACACAGCTAGCATTATATTTCTATCAGAAACGCTGGCCTAGAAGCAGTGTATGAAGAATTTTGCAGGTCTAATATCAACCCCTGTGAATCTGGAGAAATGAGAGAAGGCAAGGTCTCCATCAGAGAAGTCTGCTGTGGAAGCACTGTCTTCAAGAGAAAGCAGAGTTTCGACATCGGAGAGGAGGTGAAATGGTTACTGTATTTGGAAAAAAACGTATTGTTCAGGTGTCAGAGGAAGGGTGGAAGATAAATCACAGCAGAGGTAGACACTTTGAAGTTCATCTACTCTATGCTGGTCCCAAAGCTGGGAGCAATTCCTTTAGCCAAGACCATCTTCTTTTTGGGAGATGAATAGATGAATAAGTCAGCAAATTATAATATTGTCAACCAACAATATTTATGAAGGACTTCCTAGAACCTAGGCTGTAGGGTCTAAAATGAATGAGTTCCTGCCCACAAATTGTCCTCAGGCTAGTAGGAGGGACAGGTATATAAGACAGATAAGTTCCAATATACGTCCTGGAAAACACAGTGAGTAAGTGCAAACTGGGCCCTAAGATTAGAGCCAAAAGTGAGATCGACCCAATTTAAGGCCTGTGTGCCATTTCCACTGGAGCATAGGCTACAGAAATAGTCAACCTCAGCACAATTTCAATTCTGGCTACAAAAGGGTTACGTATTCTTTTACTTAAAAACATTGAAGCTTTTGTTGGGAAAAAACCTTTTCCCATAAGACTTTTGTAAATGCAAAGAGAAATAACCAACAATTTACAAACGTACTCCACTCTCTCTCATTTAAACTATATTTCATTCAAAAACTTTAACAATACCAGCTTATTATCTGCTATCTTAATTTTAGATGTCTTTATATAAAACAAAATGTGTCCATAAGCGCTACCTACTTTTATTATTTTAAGATGCCAGATGGTTACAAAAGGAAATACTATTTCTTTCATGTCCCGATTTCTTTCAAAAAATGTAATACCATTTGGTATATTTAGCTTGTAAAAGATATTAATATGAAATAGCAAAACCCCATTAGTAGAAACAAATCAGCCTGTGTATGCCTTTTTGGTTCCTTTCTTCAGGTCTTCGAGGGCACCACAATAAAGGAGAAGATAACTGCTGAAAACAATGGGGGGGTGCATGCATGTGTGTTTGTGGCAAGAACTGATCATCTCTGGGACTCAGCCCTGTCAGAGCAGGCCCATGGCAGGAAGAGAGGCACTGGGCATTAGTATCAGAGAAACCTAGATTCAAATCTTGCCTTTACAGCTTATTAAATTTAGAACCTTCAGAATGTTCATCACCTTCTCAGAACTTCAATTTCATCACCAAGATAATGGAGCTAACATGGGGCGCAAACCCTGCACTGTGAAAATGAGATGGTCATTCTGGCAAGTGGTAGGTGCTCACTAAGTGTTAGTTCTCCAATCCTTTTCCTTTCCTCCGAACCCCACTGCCCCTCCCAGCCTGGTCATGGCCACGGACCCCACCCCTCCAAAAAGACCCCACAACTGCATTCATCGGCATAGCAGGTACCCTTCTCCTAAGGGTACCAGGGCATCAGGGAAGGCAGCTGACCGTACCCTGTGTATTAAAATGGAAAAACATGGTTTCAGAATACAAATGTCATTAATTTCTATTAAAAATTAACTGAGGATTTTCTAGCAAAATTCATTCAAGTTAATTGAAGAGTTAGTCCTTGAAGAGCAGGAAAACCATTAGGGCCACTGTAGACAATTGATTCAGTTTCTACAAAGTTAAAAAGCAAATTGTAGAGGGTTGTTGTGACAATCTTCTCCTTATCAGCACGAATAAAGGCTCATAAACTTCATCCACAATTCAATAGCAGAATAATATCTTAATAATAACCCTAAGAGGGTATGTTTTTATCATAAAAATAAATCCTCTTAAATCCTTAAATCCTCTGTGGAAAGAAATAAGATGTAAATTTAATTTTTTATCCAGTAAAACTTTCCATTTTTTATATCAAAGTCTCCTCTTTTAATTGAATAAGTACAATTTCCACAAAAAAAGTTCCTAAGAAAAACAATACTGCATTTGATTAAAGTAAATGACAAGGCTGAATACAGTCCCCAGTGAACTGAGCACTTAGGTGCAGAAAATGGCGATACGCTGTAAAAACAAGTATGCCTTAACAATCTGTCACAACGAGACCATACATTAATTCAAGTGACTTTTTTAGAATCCATGCAGGTCAGGTGGATATTTTTATGCCAACTGTGTGGTGTGGGTGAGGAGGCTCAAAGACGGTGACTTACCTAAGGTCGCACTTTCCACGTTCACTGGAACCCAAATCAGCTGATTCATTTGTAGGCCTTTAACATCTTAGTGTTGGAATGCCCATCCCCATTCCTGACCAAAAGGAACCCTATCAGTAACATTCCTGACATGTGGTTGTTTGGTGTCTGTTTAACAGTTCCCGTGACTCAACTCCTTTATAAGGTCACCACTGCCATTTCTGAAATGTCTTCTTCACAATGAACCTAAATCTTCTCCCCAGTTATTTTTATCCTTCCGTTCTGACTACACGGCATAAATCCAATGCTCCTTCCATAGGAGAGCTGGTCCCATAGAGCAATTTGCACTTCGAAGCTGAAAACATTCCTTCCACCAATATGGTTTTACCATGAGTTGTTGCTGTGGGGAACACTGAGGTGCCATGTCCAAAAACCCTTGCTCATTTCCACCTTCCCATTTCTTCCCACCTTTTGATTTTTATTTCATATCACCCTGAGATATTTAAAACAGAATCATAAATAGGCTGATAAATAAAAGAATGTTCAGTGAAATGACAACCAGTTACATAACTATGATCTTCCTGAAATTCCTAGCACTGTTCAGTGGAGGATATTTACAATCTGTATCTATAAGAATCAACAGTTAGCAAATCTCTTTATCTTTTTCATTCAAATACAAAATTAATCCAATTGTGTGTACAGCAAGCATTTATTTGAACACCAGCTCCATGCCACATCCTATGCCAGGCTTTATGACAAGCATTATCCACATAAAAGAATCAATAAGGTAGAGTGTCTCTCCTGAAAAGGAGTAATAATATTATCATTATTATCAAATACCTTTCATTTACTCTGAAAGAGTATTTACTATGTGTATTTAAATTCTCTACATGCCCTAATTCACTGAATCCTCATAACGACCATACATAGCTGCTACTGTAATTATTATTTTCTGATAAGAAAACTGAGTCCCAGAGAGGTGGGGGGAATTCTTCACCCTCTCTTTCTTTTCCTACCCTTCTTTTCATGTTTCTTTCAATTTCTGTGTTACTTCCTGGCTGCCCAATGTCCTTGCTAATGTTAAGCACTGTGTGATTTTCTTCATTCACTACTTTACATTAGTATGTAGATGAGTACCAGGCCTCTGCTCCTCCTCCTTTCCTGACCCACTTCCCCTCCCATGTACAAAAATGACTTGGGTCGGCAGATGGGTGCCCCAACTCTCACTTGACACTTGAACCGAACAATGAGATATATATTCTAAGTAGTCTGGGGAGTACATAATATTTCAGAGCATCTGTTACTCATCATGCCCCACATGGTTCACTTCACGCAATACCTGTCGAAGGTAAAAAGGGCAGATCAGAATACGAGGCGTGGGCTATGACACGGAAGGCTCCATTTGTAGATGGTGCTTTATGGCATGTGCTTTATGACATGTGTGCAAGTGTAAAAATCCTTGAGTTTTTACACTTGTGAAGATGGGCACAAGTGTAAAAATTCAAGGATTCCTTTGTTGAGGAATCTTCCAATCGTATGCAGAATCTTCCTTGTTGGCACGTTCAACATGAGCTAATCCTGGATTTCTCTATGCAATGCCTCATCTGAAGGGCAGACAGGGTTAGCCTAGAGAGGGAGTGGGCAGAGCACAGGTCGTTGGGGCCTTCATAGCAGGGGCAGAGCATGTGCTAAGGCCCCAAGATGGGGAGACTTGGGAGAGTCCAGGAACAAATGCCAGTTTGGAAGGCTGGGGGAGGGAGCATCGTCAAGGAAGAATTTCCTGATAAGAGTATTATTTGAGTGCTGTGAGGCGCCACAGTACATGTAACAACATAACTGATAATCATAAATTGATTTCCTCTATTTAAGTGTTATAAGCATTAATGACATCTTTATTAAAAAGACAGCATTACAAAGAGTTTAATGTCATCTATAATTCTCTTTTCTGAAAAATGTCTTCGGTTCATAACAAATGCAAAAGGAAAGGAAGGCAGCATGTCTCTAATTAAATTTTTAAAAAGGAAGCAGCACTACAGTAAATGCATTTGTGGATTATTCCGCTTGTGAAATTTCATTTGACAGATATCATAACCATCTTTTTAGTCTTTGGACCAAAGGACATTCAGGTTTTTGGTTTGTGTGTTTTGTTTTTTAAATTAAAAATGGACCTTCAAAACACAATGTTAACTAAAAACTTACTAAAACAATGGAAGAATTTAATTCAATATGTATATTCTTAGATTTAAGTTCCCTTTGCATCTGTTTGAAGCAGGTAGCTGGGTCTTATCTAAGTCTCACAGGTTAAGTAAGTATTTTTGTAAAGGTTCACTTTGACTCAGGTAATCTGAAAGAAAAAACTAATAAATCTACCGTCTGCAATCCCTGAGACGTTCAATTCCAACTCCCAGGCTTTGCAGGGGTTAATGTTATATTAGCATGGATTCTTCCCAGCAGAACTTCAGTGGGAGGGGTTATCTGCTATCTTTCTTTAGTTGTTGGCAGAAAGGACCTTGGGAGGCTATTGTGCTGTAAAACAGCATTCAGTCTTTAGCTAAGGCCTCTCGTTACCCTTCGGGGTTTTGATCTGCTAGATAAAAGGGTTAAACTTGTTAATCTCAAAGGCCCTCCCCCTCTGATATGCTGCAATTCTGTGAATTGTGGATGACTTGGTTTCTGCCTTTACAGAGTTGGAACAGAACAGATAGCCTGACCCTAAGGCTATTATAAGAAGTCTACCTTTCCGGAGTAAAGGGCTATGTCCTTTTAAGTAAATTGACATACAGCTGGAAATTCATGTTGACAAAGTGGCGTACTGATTCATTTTAGTTAGAGCACTTACATTTTTGATGGAGTCCTCTCAGCAGAGGCCAGTATATCCATTCTAAGCAATGAAGAAAAAGAAGTGGTACAACTCGGAAGGTAGGTGGCAAGTTAGAGAACTCCAGATGTGTGAGAAAGTCCTGTGGCTTGCTGCGCTGATGGCATGGGGGCGAGGAAGGGCAGAAGAGTAACGCAGAGGGTCGGAAAGGGAAAGGTAATTGATGTCTCCATTACTGTACCGCCCAGCCCATCATTCAGGAGGCCCACACTGAGCCTTGTTTTTAAAGGTTTTATTTATTTATTTTTAGAGAGAAGGAAAGGAAGGAAGGGAGGGAGAGAAACTTCAATGGGTTGCCTCTTGTATGTGCCTCATACGGGGGACTGGGCCCACCACCCATGCATGTGCCCCGACTGGGAATCAAAACAATGACCTTTGGCTTTGCAGTATGACGTCCAACCAACCAAGCCACACCCGTTCAGGGCCACACTGAGCTACTTTGTATTCTTTCCTCATCAACAGTTTTCAAGTCAAATTATGCAGAAGGTTCTGAATACGGGGTTGTCATTTTCTTTCACAAAATAGCAAGATTCACTACAAAAACATTCATCTACTATAATAAAAATGGAACACAAATGTCGTCTTCAACCACAATACCCTTTAAGATCCAAAAATATTTGGCTCAAATATCCGTCAGATCAATCCATCAAATTAGTAAATTAATCTGTCAACAATCCATCACATTATTCCTGATTATTCTCTCACATAATCCCATATCCTCCTCCATATTTTCTCAAGTTTTGGAGACTTCCATGCCCTGGCTCTGATTTTCAACCTCTGCTGAATTCTCATCCGCTGCTTAATACCCTGAAGGTATTCTTTTCCTTGACCTCTGCACAGACCCAAATGTGGAACTCCCTTGATCCCACCCTTCTTTCTGCTATGCAATTATTCACAACTCTTGTACTTAGCAGAACATTTAGAGAAAGATGATGTGTCAGGGATAAGGTTGCTACGCAGCGTTACCCAGTCAACAACTCAACCTTTTCCTAAAAGACTTTTCTACTTTCTTCCCTCCAAGAAATCTCATGGGGTCGTTCCTCACTACTTACTTGCTCCTCTCTCCCTCTCTACTCCTGACAATGTCCAAGAAAATTCTACATAATCTATTATTTAGAACAATTCAATTCTCTCTAGGCTGTCTTATAAACTGAAATCCTGGCCCAGTTTTGAATATCCCAAACCTAGAAGAGAGCATGAGATTAGTCTTTCCTTAAAAATGATTGATAATTCTTAGGTAGCAGTTGTGGTTTTAAATAATGACATTTTCCATTTCAAATATATTCAAATATATGTCCTAAATCAGTGATTTTCAATCTTTTTCTTCTCGTGGCACATATAAACTAATTACTAAAATTCTGCAGCACACTATACACACACACACACACATATATATATATCCGATCTGACAAAAAATAGGTAAAATTTTGAATGATTTACCAAAAAAAGTAATTACCTACCCTTTTGGCTCCAAAGTGACTTTTTAAAAAAGTCATGTGCCTATACTTGTATATGAGGATTTCTGGTACCCAGAATTAGCCAATCGGACACAACCTTATTATGTGACGTGACCAAAAAGATGCAACTCTATTATATGACCTATACATTATGACTCAAGACAGGTTATTCACACCAGAGGGCTACTGTTGTGTTGTCTTTTGTCATTTTTTTATTTGGCAATCTAAGGGAAAAGAGGTCAGGGCTCCTGACTAAACAGTCAGGTATTGCATATTTCAAAAATTCTTGCGAAACACAGGTTGAAAATCGCTGCCCTAAAGGATGGCCATCAACCGTAAACAAGAGTTAGCCCAAATTTCTTACAGGACTTCCAAAAGTGGCACCCAGAGTGCATTATTCTTCATATTCTACTGGTTATCCTCAAACATTCGCATGCATCCAATCAGCCAGAGGGCTTGGTAAAGCTGACTGCTGGACCCCTGCCTCCATAGCTTTGGTTTCAGTAGACTTGGAAATCTGCACTTCAAACACATTCTGGCATTGCTGGTATTCTGTCCCTCTCAGAAGCCCTGCTTTCACAGAAGCTCTCCTCCCTTCCACCTGAGCAGGGCAGGGCGAACAGCAGAGTGCTCTGACTAACCTACTGGTTGGAGCCTTCTGCTGCAGGTGCAGGTAGCAAATGCTTTCACTTGTCCCCTGTCAGCCCACAGACGATGATGAATCATTCTGTGCCCACGGATTCTATTCTATTTCCTTAAGTTCCACAGAGCAAGAGTTGGTGTGGTCTGCATATTAATCATTCCTCGCAGACCCCTGTCATCACAGAAGCTCTAAGGATATGCTCAGGCCTTATGTTATGAATGCGAAACTGTTAGGAAGACGACGTGCACTTTCCATCCCCATCGTTTCCCCTTAATCACCGTGATTGTTGCTGATTACACCCCAGTGCTGGCGGGGGAGAATATGTGAAGACTGGGAAGTTTGAAGGAGATAAAGGCAGCTGATATAATACACAATCCTTCGTATTTGAAATGTGGCAATAATTTTTGTACTTTCTGAGCAAGTGACAGATGGGTGACTTCTGGCAGAGAAACGATTGATGCTGATTTGATGGCTGCCCCCACAGCATCACTGACAAGGCACTGGAAATGAGAACCGTAACCAAAGTTCTCGCTGCTGTTCAGCATCAACTGTTCACCATCTTCTCACCAGTTAGATTTCTCCTGAGACAGGCTATTTCTGCAGGAATCCTTCAATTTAGCAACCTAATCAATAGCCAAGTATAAGACAAAGCCACGCACTTAGTGACAGGCTCTATACGCAACATCTGCAGCTGAAATTAAAGAACCACCTTCACAGTTCAGCATAGAAAGGGAAGTTGCTCCCGTACTATCTTTTCCTGCCTCCTCTGCAACATATTTAGTTATCTTCAGAGCCATCTCTAAGGATGCAGGACCCTTTGTTTATAAAAGAATAGCCAATAATACCCCTTCATAAAGTGGGTTCACCTTACAGTGTCAGATCACATCAAGATATACAACCCACTTTCACTGTCCTAGAGAAAGCATAAAAATAAAAATCAAAAGATGTTTTAATTCCCAAGGTCAGGGTTTAAAGGTTTACCTTAAAAGACTAATCTATAAAATTGATGCTTCTTGTGTATTGAAACTATTTTATTCTTTCAAATTTCCATTATATATCTTTCTGTGGGGGAGTGGACTTTCAGGGTCTGTCCTTAGATAGTATTTAGTCAGTTTCTCGCACACTGGGCTTGTTAGGTATCTATTTGGCTCTTTAAGAAAATGATTTGAAGGCAAAAAATGAGCCTCTAACATCATAATTTAAAATTATTATTTATAAGAAAGCTGTTTAAAAAAGTATATATATTAACTTAGTTGCACCTGGTTCCTAGAAAAAAAATCCTTGAGACTTTTCTATAAAGAGAAAATGAAAACTATACCACAAAGTAGAAACAGTCTTCTGATTGAAGGAAAGAATCATAAAGCCATTTTCCTCCAGTTTTAGTCTGAGCAACTAGATTGAAAAGTCAAATGAGAGGTCTGTATACAATTAACCCTGATAGCCTACATGATGTGAATACAAATTTATGGCTAAGAGGGGACTTCACAAGCCCAATAAGCTAATGGTCCCAGCGAGCTGATAAAGGATAAATTAAAGATGACTAGAAAACATGACTTTCTTTTAAAACCTTTTCTAAGAGAATGATTGTCTTATTAAAGCTACACTGTCTTAATGCCAACTTGTATATCTTACTCTAAAAAGAAAACATGAAAGTCCGTTACTGCCGACCATCCTTCCTTCCCTGGCGGGCCACTGCAAGCCGCCGCCCTGGTGTTCCAAGCCTGCCTCCAAAGCGGGCTCCTCAAGTCCAGGGTCGCGAACTAGTAACAGATGTATGACTTTCAATTTCCATTACATCTTCCTTCTCTCGCGCTTGTCTCTATCCAAAGCCTCATCAAACCCTTTCTGACCCTTCTGATTTATGGACTCAAAGCCAATCTAATGTCCATATTGCACTACATGATTTTAGATACAAAAATAAAAGAAATTCCAAAACAGCCAATAGTTCTCATAATTAATATTTTTAAATGCTAGCTGAAAGACAATTCAGATATATTAACACACCTACATTTTAAATGAGATGGTAGTTTCTAGACCCTCAAACACGTTTTCCTTTCTTTAGTGAAAATAATTTTCTTGATTTGAAATAAAGTGGATAGGCAGTCCTAATTAATTTATTGCTAATTTAATATATATGTAAAGCCACAACGTTAAAAAATATATTTTCTCAAAAAAATTTTCCAGGTATGAAATCAGCTCGTTTTAACCAGTATGAAAAAAATAAATAAAATAACATAGCATAAAGTAGAAGGGAATAGAGTAAAAATTAATAAAATATACTGCATGTAGCAATTGAAAATACTGATTACCAAAGTTTTAGAGTTTTATTTCAGTTGTGTGTGTGTATATGTATGTCTACACTAGACCATGAGATAAACTGGGTCATGGCCAAAATATTTGGAAAAATACTCCTCTAAAACATACTGATATTTAATTGTATTACATTTATTAAGAAAAAGTAATGGCCCTGACTGGTATGGTTCAGTAGGTTGGACATCGTCCAGCCAAGAAGAGAGTTGCTAGCTTGACTCCTGGTCAGGGGCACATGCTTGGGTTGTAGGTTCAGTCCCCAGTCAGGGCATGCTGAAGAGGTTACTGATTGATGTTTCTCACATTGATGTTTCTCTCCCTCTGTTTCTCTCTCCCTTCCCCTCTCTCTAAAACAAACAAATAAATAAATAAAACCTTAAAAAAAAAAAGAAAAAGTACTGAACACAGACGAGTAGATGGTGGTTCGTTTCTGTATCTTAGAGACTGCATGCAACATGTAGGCTGGCCACTATGCTTGTCCTGCCAGATGAAAGAATTTGCTTCTAAAGAAATTGCTCATAATATGTCGAAGCTAACGACTGAGCAGCCCAGCATCTGGTGCCTGGAACATCAATTTACAAGCATTCGAGTCACTCTGGCTTTCATTCAACCGTGTGACCTGCATTTATCAAGACTAATTTATGCAGACACCATGATAGGCACGGGAAGAAAAATAGTGAACGAAAACATCATGATCCCTGCTGTCATGAAGCTTATAGTCTAGCAGACATTAATCAAACGAATATACAAATAAGGTATAATTATAGCTGTTACATGCTGTAAAGTATAATAAAAAGGATAATGAGGAAGCCTCACCAGGTTGAGAAAATAATAATTATTGATATCATTAATAATCATATATAACATCTTATAATAATATAATATTAACAATATTTAGGTGGTATTAATTTCCTTGAGGAAATGATATTTGAACTGAGATCTTAAGGATGAGAAGTAGTTAACTATGTGAAGCAGTGTGCGGGGAGGGCTGGGGAATGAGCACATCCCAGGTAGAGGACACAGCAGATACAAAGCTCCTACGGCAGGAGGCAGTCGGCACATTTCCAGAGACAGAAAGAGTGGCAGTTGTCTCTGGCTGCCCCAGAGATCACATGGGGAAAGTGTCTTTTCACATGAGCTTATGGGGTCAGTGGGAGTCAGAACATGCAGGAACTTGCAGCCTTGTTAAAGATTTTGACTTTAACAAGGGGGACAGAATATAATCAAATTTCCTTCTTGAAAGGATTACTCTGGCTTCAACGTGGATAAGGTTAAAGGAAGAACAAAAACAGATGTGAGAGAACTGGTGTGGAGATTACTCTAGCCTGTAACAGTAATCCCTAGTGTGAAAGATTCTGCTAGCTTAGCCTCGGGCGTTTGGCCAGGGCACTCGGGATAAACAGAAGCTACTAGGGGGTGAAATACGTAGGTGACTGAGTAGACCTGAAAGAGCAAGTAAGAGAAGTACTTTCAGGATATTTCCTAGGTCTCATGTTTACAGACCTGGGTGGACAGTGGTGATGCAGAAGAGGGTTTTAAAGCAGGCGATGGACATATCCTAGAAAGGGAAGATATCTGGATAAGCAGGTCTGGTATTCAGAAGAAAGGTAGGGGGTGAAGATTTTAATTTTGGAATCAAAAGCACATAGGAAACTGACAATAGATGTGGCTATAGATGAGATTGTTTAGGGGGAAAAAAGTGTAAAGTGAGAACTGATGAGGGGGAAAAGGAGGGGCACAGATAGAAAGAGATGGCAGGGGACGGGAAAGAGGGGAGAGGAGGGAAATGGGAGAAGGAAGCAGCACTGGGGCTGGCTGAGCCTTGAGGAACTACTGGGTGTGCTGCTGGGCAGCTCAGAGAAGGAGGCACAGGGAGGCTGAAGAAAACCATGTGCCCAAGTCAAAGGAAAAGACGGTTTCGAGGAGGAAGAAGTGACTGTTGGGAGGTTAAACAAGATGAGGACTGAGAAGTATTATTTAGCTCTTGGATACTGAGGGCATCGAAGAGCCCAGTGGTCAAGAAAGAGGTTATATTATTAAAAGTACTGACTGAGTTTCTATTATATAAGTGTTGAAAATTTTAAAGCTCAATTATGAATAAAAATCACATATAGTATTATCAATGGCCTATTACTGGACCCAATAAAAGGGTAAACAACATCTCCTTTCATAGCAATAGTATAAACAACATTTTTTCATTCTTTTCCATGATTGATCCTATCCTCTTGCCCTTTACTATGGGAAAGTAGAATTTATGTATATACATATACATATACATATACATATATATATATATGAATGGCAGATAAACATTTACTTTTTCATTTTAATATAAAGCATAATGTTTCATCTCAATAGAGTTCAAGTTTCTCTGACTCGATACATTCAATATCCTTCACAATCACAATTCAATCTGATTCGACATCTCATTAAAAACATTCTCTATTTGCTGCTGGATGAATGATTTCATAAATTGCATACAAAATCCAGGCCCCAGAATACTGAACGGAACAGGATTCTGATGAGTAAACATCTGCCATTTTTAGTTCATTTTTATTGTGCATACTTGCAAACTTATTCAAGTTTATGATTAGAGTTACATGAGGACTTTTATAAACATTCTGTAAAGCTTGACCACAGAAATTTAGTCAACACATAGAAATTCAAATTTCAAAGCTGGCTAAGCATGGCTGCAACCCAAATCAGAAGAGGAAATGTTACACTGGAGTACATTTTCAAAGCGCAGAAATTGTACCACATTTTCGAAAGAAATCATTCAGCCAGCAACAAATGGAAAGTTATATCTATAGAATGTTTTTAATCTTAAAAAAGTCTAAAATAATCATGTATTCATTGACTCATGTTGTCCATACTTATTGTCAACCATTTGTTGAGCACTAAGCCGGAGGCATGAATGGCCAACATGTTCCATGTGACAGGAAAATGACAATCATGCCAAGGCTGTGAAGGGAAAGACTCGGGAAGTAGGTGGATTCTTCTGACTCAGTCAGGGGGCTGGAGGACGATGAGGATGACACCAGCAGCTGTCATTCACTTGGTACTTACCACTGTGCCAGGTTCTGAGGAACGCCCCCCTGAACTGTCTCAGTTGATCCTGGAAGCAGTTCTCTGAAGTGGGTCGTAATGTCATTATTCCCATTTTAAGATAAGAAAACTAAAATAAAAAACTGTTTTATTTTGTTGGTTTGTTTGTTTTTAGCATAAATCACAAGGCTTAGAACGGTTATCCTTGAGACATCAAGAAAATCTAAACTCTGCTCAGCAAAATAATGATAATAGAGGAGGCAGGCTTTTAGAAATGTCATCACTAAGAAACACAGTTATGATTCAGTTACTGCGTTGGTGTTCACGGGTATCAGTGGTTTCTTGGGAAGACTCTCCGTTCTCCCCAAGGATGACAGATTAAGGAGGCAGTACTACACAAGATAAGAAAAAAGTAAAAAATAAATAGCAGGACAAGAATAAAAGGAGACAAACCAGAATAACACTGGGTAATGCTGTATCGGCCACTGACTGACAGGCCAGGGAGTGAGGGCAATGCACACACTTGCAGATGCAACTACAACTGAGGACCTGGGCTCTCTCTACTCCTGTAATAAAACTTCACACTCGAAATCTGGCCTCTGGCTCAGTAGATTACGGTGCCTCTTTCTGACCCCCTAAATCTGTTTTTAAAAAATATTGTGAAAACCTATCCCATTTACAGCTGTCGCACAACACGTCTCTCAGAATTCTCTGCTGATTCTCCTGCACGAAGTTGACATTTCTCTTACTTGGTTTCAAGGCCTCCTCCTTACATAGAGGCTTTTGCCTGTATCATCTCTCCTGCTTTATTTACCACGACTTCTACATGTGCCTGGTCCACCTAAATCCCCCGTCTCATCTCTTCCCTTCTAATTCCTTCCTCATGGCCTCTCTTTTCAGTTACTTCCGCCAGAAGAACTTTATAGCTCCAATAAAAAAATTGTGACAGAGTTCAGCAACATTTGGGAAAATAAACTCATTCTAAACTAATGGCACAGAGCAGTGGGTTTCAAACTGTTTTAGCTACATAGCCCTGTCATCAGTGGAATTTCTCCCAGGATCCAGACACTTAGGACTAGACCCCTAGCAGACGGGTAGATGTCTGGAGCAGCCCAATGGACTGGATGTTACCCCGCTCCTGTCTCAAGCCAGCAGCTCTCTGGGTGGCTTTGGGGTGTGGACACAGGCCACGAACCAATGCCAAAAGCACCGCCTAATTACGGAAGCTTTTTGGAAGTTAAATCAAACATTCAGAAAGCCTAAAGTACTAGAAAGACACTTGGAAACCCACTTTCGTACAACAATACCAACCATGAAATAAATATTAAAGTGTCTACTATGTGCCGGGCACTAATTTGAGCACTTAGTCTACATCAGTGAAAACCAAGGTCCCCTGCCCTTGGGTAGTCAAAATCTAGCAGGAGGAGACAGGCACCTAAGAACGCACATAAGGAACACATAAATGATATAATTTATTAGAAGGTGAGGGGTGCTGTTGGAGGAGGAGAGAAGAAGGGAAATAAAAAGGAGTTCCAGAGAGGGGGGCAAGAGGGAGAGGTACACTGCAGCTATCAAGGCGGCAGTCGAAAAAGGGGCTCCTGAGTAGAGTGCCGTTCGGCAAAGCCCTAAAAGAGCTGAGGGGGTTAACCAGGAAGATGTCGGGGCGACAGGTAGCGACATCTCGCTTTCATTGGTACTTTTTACTGAATCACTTACAGTGGGCCTGGCAACTTGCTATTAAGTTAGAACAAGTTTTTTCACAGAAGAGTTGTCAAGGCAGTAGAAAGAATTGCCATGTGACGTTCAAGCAGCTTCCCTAATGATAACATCTTAAATGACATTTATCAAAACTGAGAACATTGGTACAATGCTATTTGTTAACTAACTTTCCAACTTTAACCAGATTTCAGAGTTTTTCCACTAATGTTCTTTTCTGGTCCTGGATAGAATATTGCATTTAGTCGTCATGTCTATGTATTCTCCTCTGGTCTCTGGTTTCTCAGTCCTTCCTTGTTTTTCATGACCTTGATAATTTGAAGCAAACTGGTCAGGTATTTTGTAGAACGTCCTTCAAGGTGAATCTTTTTTCCTGTTTTGTTTCGTTTTTTTAATGAACCGGGATTATGGATTTGGAAGAAGAATGTAAAGTGCCCTTCCCATTTCATCCAATCATTGGTACATGATATTAATAGGACTTACCACCAGTGGTGTTGAACTTGATCATTTAGTTTAGGTGGTTGGTGTATGCCGGGTGTCTTCATTGTAACTCTCCTATTTTTCTCTTTCCATAATTTTTTAAAAGATTTTATTTGTTTATTTTTAAAGAGAGAGAGAGGGAGAGAGAAAGATAAGGAGAGAAACATCAATCAACTGTCTCTCGCATGCACCCCCAGCCAGTGACCTGGTCCACAACCCAGGCATGTGCACTGACCGGAAATTGAACCCAATGAGTCCATACCAGTCAGAGCTCTTTTTCCATAATTTTAAAAGGTGAGTCATTATATCCACATTTAAAGAGAACTGAACTACGCCTCTTGGAGGACAGCATATAAAACCGTTTGTGTACTTACATTAAAACCGCCGCAGTAATTAATAAGTCTTTGAAATGAGGAAGATAGTTGGAGGCTGTGTACAAATCCTGTTTCACCTTAAAACTTCTCCAAGTCTAATCTTGTATATTCCCTGTCCCAGCCTTAGAATCAGCCATTTCTCCTTTTAACAGAGAATTGTATTTAGAAACTGTCTGGGGGCTAGGTCTGCTTACTGTCACTGAAATGTCACTGCTTCTGGGACAACCCAGCAATGAATACACACACGACTATAATTATTTCTGTATCTACATGTGTATGTATTTAAGTTAATACTTAAGGTGTGGGAATTCACATTCCACCTTCTTGAGAGTGGAGTGGCTCCATGAATTATTTAGAATTTTCCTGCATAGGAAATTCATCTCTTGTTCTCCATTTATTTAGCCGATCATTTATTTATATTAGTACACTCATGAATCTTTATTTCATACTTGGGATTATAATCCACTACTTTATTTTGTTGCTCAAATTGTACCAGGCCTGGTACTAGCCCCGGACATTGGGAGCTCTTTCAGGTGGTTCCTGGGTCCCTTTGATATACCCCGTCAGTGTGCATTTTTTCTTTAACACCTGCTTACTTTCTGGCACTAGGCTCATTTGGTGTGTTTCCTGACTCAGTCCTAGAATCAGCTATTTCTCCAAGGATCCTGGTTTCCCTTACTGGAGAATGGTAGTAGGAACCCAGATCTGGGTGCTAGGTGTGCCCTACATTTTTGAGCTAATAATTCATCATAAATATTTTTCAATGTGAATACACAACTTAAGTTATCACGTTTTGAACTATATAATATTCCACTGTATAGGTAAACCATAATACCATCTACTGATGGATATCTTAACTGTCTCTAAATGTTTTGATATTATAAGCAATGCTGGGATAAACTTTCTGTACTAAAATTGTCAGTCTCATGACTAATTATTTCATTAGGATAAATTGCAAGAATTACAAATGGTGGGTTTTGGACTTTTAATGCCTATTATAAAAAAGCCTTCCTGAGTCCCACCTACAGAAAATGACTGCCCATTGTTCCACACACTCTCTAACATTAGTTACATTATTATTTTTTATCATTTCTTATCTAATGGATAAACTTTTTTGTAGTTGTAATTGATTCCTAAGATGAACAATATTTTAAATATTTGCCATTTAAATCCCCTTTAAAATATTTTTTTTCTATTCAAGTACTTTGCCCACTTTTCTATTAGTAGGCTTTTTAAAAAGACTTTATTTAGTTATTTTGAGAGAGAGGGGAAGGAAGGGAGAAAAAGAGGGAGAGAAACATCGATGTGAGAAAGAAACAGATCAGTTGCCTCTCACATGCCAAGACCAGGGACCAAACCCACAAGCCAGGCACGTGCCCTGACCGGGGATCAAACTGACAACCTTTTGCTTTTGCAGGACAACACCCAACCAACTGAGCCACACCAGTCGGGAAGGTAAACTTTATTAATTGATATGTATAGTGCTTGTGTATTAAAGAAATTAACTTTCACTATTACATACATATTTAACCACCTTCTACCAGTTTGCCACTTGTCTTCTAATTTGATTTATGGCCTAGTCTATTTCTTTTTAAACAATAATTTTCCAAATACCAAATTCTATAAATTTAAACTAATTTATAGATTTTTTTCTTTTTTGCCTAAGCAACATTTACATTTTACAGTTTTGCTCATGGACTAAAAAATGTGTTTACTCTGACATTTTTGCATTATGTGGCAAATCTAAAAAGAGCTGAAGATGTATTATGGATTCTGACACAGTCATGAAAGCACAGATTACGCTACTATTAAAACTTATATTTTATGACAGGTTTGTCAGGTTTAATTTATGACTCATACACATTTCTGGCTCAGTAGCCACAAATTATCTCCTTTTTAATCTTTATGATATAGTACATTTTCTTGCCAGAGTATTTTTTCAAACATCTTGATACATTCTAAAAAAACAAAACAAACAAAAAACCAGAAAATACACACCAAAAATTGACAAATAGGAAATATCATTTTAAAAGCAATTTCAAATATGTATATAAGTCAATCTCCCCTTTATTTCTCATGCTAGTTTCATATTTTATAAATATATTTTTCTAATTTTTAGAAAGTCATAGAACATGAAAATTTTTGTCATGTTTCTCTTATTTTCTGAAAATAAGAAACAAGCACAACACAAAAGTAACTGACGAAACCATCTTCTTCAGAGTAGCAGTGACATTTCAAATGAGGAGAAAAATGTGTGTGGGTGTGCACGTGTGTGTCCTAGGAATTACCTTGGGTGGTGGGGTTGAGGAAGAGCTGTCTGAGAATATTCTAGTCATGTGCATAGACATGGCAGTAGGAAGATATATGGTATATTCAGTAAACGGAGGTAAAGTAGGCAGGGCCAGGAGACATGGGTCATAGAGTCTTGTTAAGGATTTGAGTCCTTAACTTAAAAGCAGAAGGAAGCACATGCAAGCGACTTGTTCAAATTTATTGTTTTATAAGATTCCTGAGTAACACAGAGAATGGATTAAAGGGAAGTAAAAACTCCTGAAGACCAGGATTGAGGCACGTCAGTGGTCTAGGCTATAGATGACGGTGGCCTCACCGGCGGTGGTGGGCTAGAAACACGAAGAGAAGGGAGCGGATCTGGGGTAGAGCTGGCATGCCAAATCCACGGCACTTAGCAATGTGATCAAAAACCGGGAATGAGAGCAATGGGTGGAGAGCAGTACCTTATCACGAGATGGGAAACACCAAGAGAGGAAGCGTGGTAGGTCAGCGTGTTTTATTTTGAGCTTTGCAATCTCTTAGAAATAACCAAGAAAACATGTTGTCACCGGAGCTCAGAAACGAGGTCTGAACTGAGGTTATATAATGAGCATAATTATCATGTAGATCATAACTGAACCCAAGAGCACAGTGCGGTTGCTTAAGGAAAGCGTATAAAGCAGTAGTTCTCAAACAGGGGCAGGGAAGTTTATTCTGCCCTCGGGGAATTTTTGAAAATGTCTGAAGACATTTTTGGTTGTCACAACTGAGGGCATCTAGGGAAGAGAGGCCAGTATTCATACAATTCCTGTGGCTAAATATCCTACAATGCACAAGACAGGTCCCTACAACAAAAACTACCTAGACCAAACGTCAGCAGTGCTGAGGCTGAGAAAAGACCATGATGGTCCAGGAACAGAGACTAAGGAGTAACAGCCACAGAACTGGGAGGAACGCCAGGAGTGTCTGGTGCTGGGAACATCAAAGGAAGAGTTTTCAAAGAAGACATGGGCAACGAACACTGCCAAACGCTACTGCAGAATGAAGCATTGCATATACTCGTTCAGAGTCTAATTAATGCAGAACATTTTTTTATAACTTCCCCTAAAATGCTTCCAAACCTATGTTATTTATCAACAGACCACAAAACAGGCATATATTTTTAGACAAAGAAATGGAATTCTGTATCACTTCTTATTAATCCCAATTGTGGTCACCTTTCTAAATTTCTCCATTTCTCAGATGCTTACCCCAAACAGGAGGGAGCTGATTTTGTTTAGAAGCAGTAAGAGTCAGGAGGGAAGAAAGAAGCAGGGAATATGGGTAGGAGAGACTTTACATGGAAAACAGTAAGGCCCACTTAAACTACGAAGCACTCTGAATGAACATTCACTTGTTATTTGGAGTTCCATGTGCATCTTCCCAGAGACAATGCTCTATGAAGTAGCTAAATCTAAGGAAAAATTACGAAGCTTCTTTTACACCTGTAATATCTTCTGACACTGATGACAGCCCAAGTTGTAGAGTACCGTGATTTCAGGAGGTTCGGGGGCATTTCAAAAAATTCTGCTACATTTCCCTCTTTTGGGAACACCCTTAATCCCAATTTTGTTAAAGCTCATTTGTTCCTCAAACATTTACTGAGTACCAATATACATATCTGTTTAGTGTCTGTGTCCCCCACTAGAGGCTAAGCTCCATGGAGCCCGCACCACGTCTACTCTCTTTACTACTAACTGCTAAGAAACTACCATTAACTGCCTGACATCCAAAAATTAAAAACTGATTAGCGAATGATGAGCAAATGAATGAATACATTTCTATTTTTAAAAATAATATTTTCCCTGGTGTGGCTCAGTGGAATGAATGCCAGCCTGTGAACCAAAGGGTCACCAGTTCAATTCCCAGTCAGGGCACATACATGCCTGGGTTGCGGGCCTGGTCCCCAGTAGGGGGTGCGTGAGAGGCAACCAAACGCTGCTGTTTCTCTCCCTTTCTTTCTCCCTCCCTTCCCCTCTCTAAAAATAAGTAAATAATAATCTTTAAAAAAAGTAATGTTTGCTGACCCCAATGTATTTCAAAAGGGCAAAGTATTATGCAGAATTGCCATATAAACTTTTAGTAATAGCTTGGCAGTATGAGGAATGCTGTTTTGAGGCAGAAAGGTCACCCATATTTAGGTCAGTCCTCCCTGAGACCCCACCCGGGGGGTCAGGCTCATTTAAACGGTGTATATGTATTTATAGTTTTATTTTTATTCCTTCCTTTCAGATATTAAAACATCTATTTTTGCCATGGCTGTGGTAGTGATGATATGAATGTAGTTCAAGTTAAGAGTTTTTAAATTTAGGGAGAAAACAGTCTGTTTAATAATAAAAGAAAATCTTCAGAAGAGGCAAGTTTTTGAAATGTATGGAAACCTACTAACAGGATTACTATATTATTGTAAACAATTTTATGCAAAGAAACTTCCACACTGGACTTCAAAAGGGAATGGAATTAAGACAGAAAAAGTGGGTCAGGTGGAAAAGACTTTTCTGATTAGGAAAAAATAGTCGTCAGGGAGCATTTTACAGTAACTCCAGCATGAGGCCCTTGGAAGGTGCTTTTCTTACAGCTAAACAGTGCCGTTTAGACCAAGGCCCTAATAGAGAATGAAAGTATCTTCTCAACAGCAAAGACGCAGGAAGCGGTGAGAACAGGGCAATCCCTAGGAAGCCATGCCATCAAGCTGTCAATTAAAAAGACAGCAAATAAAAAGAAAACCAGAACTGCAGATGTGCTTTAATGAGCCAGTAAATGTGTAGGAGTCTAGGACTTTTAGATGTTCACTGTACTAATACAGGGTGAGCAAAAGTAGGTTACAGTTGTTCATACGGAAAATACTATAATAATTAATAAATCATAATACAAGAATAAAGTCTGTTTCACCTACTCACAACTATAAACCTACTTCTGCCCCGCCTTGTATAAAGGTCTATGTGAAAACAAAAAAAAAGGAGACAGTTAAGACCCTGATTAAGCAATATTGAATGAGGTTTAGTCAATAATTTTATTCTGGGGTTTGTATTTTATTAAAGGTTGCCTCAAGTTTAATATCCTTTGGTTTACAATTTGTAATTAGTAATTGGTAGGAATACTGGGCATCTTAATAATTATTCACCTGTATACGTACCCACAAACATAACAAAAAGGAGGGTTCCGCCACACTCAGCAGTCCACACCTACGGCAATCTTCTGTGATTGATACTTAGAAGCTATAAGCACTAATGTTCCAAACTAGAAACATAATGATATAATTTGAAATGATATTGGTAAGAGCTAACAATTATTATGTGCACATTATGTGCTAGAGGTTTTACATATATCTCATCTCCTCCTTACAACAAATGTAGGATCATGGTAGATATCAGAATTAGACCCATAATCTAAGTGAAGAAGAATTAATGTAGTTAAATAACTTACCAAGATTCCAGCTCAGAGCTAGAATTTGAAGCGCACACTCTTCTAAAAGCTCTATAAAGTAATGACAAATGTAACAAGATGGTTTTCACAGAACATTTGGAAGGACACTAAACTTCTCAGGGCATGCTTTTGAGTTGCTGTTTCCATTTCACTCTTAAAACTCCTTGTTCTTATCTTTGGTGTCTGCACACTCTTCTGGATGAACTGCCTCCATTTCCACGGCTTCCACTTTATCTCTAAGTGGAAGATTCCCAACTCTTGATCCAACCCAAGCAGTGCTCCTCTCCAGCCAATGCTGAGTAGACATCCTGGCGTGGATGTCATTCTGCTGCTGAAAGCTAGACATGACAAAAATCGAACTCAGTATCTTCAACTCATCGCCCCAATCTGCTTTTCTTCATATGTTTCTTGCCTCAGAAAATATTTATCTTTCTTTGAATACTTAAACCAGAAATTTGGGAATGGGCCTGGGACTCCCGTCTTCTCCCTCAAGCCCTGCAACCAGCCAAGTCGCAAGTTTTCTTGATTCTACCTCCTGATTAACTCTTCCATCAGTCTAGCCTGTCTGTCCATCCAAACTTCCCCACTAGCTTTAGCAGGACCACTACAACAGCCTCCTAAATGATACTCCTGCTGGGGCCACATTCCAAACATTTTCCACAGTGCTGCCAAAGTGGTACTTGCTTTAAAGATTTTAAACATATCACGATTTTTACTTATTTATTTATTTATAAATTTGTTAGCCAGGTACCATTCCAGCCAATGAAAATACACCAGTGAATAAAAGACACCATGCAGCTTCATTCCAGTGGGGAGAGACGGACATGACACAAAATGCATGTGTGATGGTGATAAAAACTTACTACCCCCTCATTTACACACCCTAGACTTCATCCCTATTAAGCTACTTTTAATGTCCCAAACATGCCATGTTCCCATATCCAGGCCTCTGCACATGATGTTTCTCCCACTTAAAATTCTCTTTCCCCTGCCCTTTTCATGAAGCCAACTCCTACCTCCTTTCAGTAGGTCTTCCCCAATCCCCCCGGTTCTAATTTTGTTATCCATCATGGGATTCCCAAAGCAACTTAACCTTCTCCTTTAACACTTACCACACTACACTCTAACTGCAAAATTACTCACCTGTAATCCCTTCTAATCTAAAAGTGCCCAAAGATCAAGAACATATGCCCCGATGAATTGATAAATATTTGTAGTACTTTGGTGAGGCTACCTTAACAAAATACCAGAGACTGGGTGGCTTACACAACAGAAGTTTATTTTCTCACAGTTCTGGAAGCTAGAAGTTCAAGAGCAAGGTGTTGGCTGATTTAGTTTCTTCTAAGGTCTCTGTCTTTGGTTTGCAGATGGGTGTCTTGTTGTTATGTCCTTGTATGGTCTTCCCTCTGGGCACGTGCATCCCTTGGCGTGTTCAAATTACCTTTTCTCACAAGAACACAAATCAGACTGGTGTAGGGCCCACGCTAAAGGCCTCATTTAACTGAATCACTTCTTCAAAAGTCCTACCTCCAAATACAGTCACATTGCAAGGTACTGGGGGTTAGAGCTTCAACATTTGGGGGACATAATTCAGCCCATAACCATAGCCTATAATCAACTCATAGTATATCTTGTTTTGTCTACAGTCCTACCACTCCCCCCGTTCTCACAGTACTTTGAAGCAAATGGAAGAAATATCCTGTAATCAGCAAATATTCTTTCAATGCCTTTGGATAAAGACAATATATTTTGCTCTCTAGGATAAAAGAGATAAGCCCCACTCCGTTCTCTCATTATTTGCTAATATCTTTGCTGGTTTTTAGAAGCAATGATATTTTAAGAAAAGATTTCTTCTCTTTAGAAACTATTTCCCTTTATAACAATCATTTATAAAACAAATTTTTAAAATCTTCAATATGGTAGTTCTTCAGTCTACACTCTAAATGTGGGAAAGGAGGTATCTATGCATGGTTTTAATTAAGGTTCAATTTTCCTACATCTGCTTAGGTGACTGAAAAATGAACTGTGTATTGATGTCCCAGTGTGTGTACATGTGTCTATAACACACTATGCCTAAAATGAAGCCAGTAGATTTCAAGGTGCATTCTGAGAACCCATGCATGCTGCTCTGCGCTTCGCCAGAGAGATCCAAGAAGCCAGGTTCTTTTCTCTCTTCATTAGGGGTGCTCTTTACAGCACCCACTCTTCTAACAGCTGTCATGGCAACATTCTCTGTCAGGACGAGAAAGCGGCAAGGCTCATCCTCTTAATGCATGAAAGTACCGGGGAAGGCTTCTGAATTACAGCACTCCCCAAAGTTTGGATGACACCATTACAAAATGCAGTTTCTGCCAGGCAGCCTGCTTTCAAAGATACCATCTCCACTCTGGCTCTTCATACATAGATAAAATAAGGAGTAGATGGAAGAGATGGACTTTGTTTTTCATTTGAAACCCTGAATATTTTGTCCTTAAAAAGAAAACTGGAAAATAACGATGAATACCATAAGCACTGAAAACTATATGGAAGACATAGAATTTTAACAACTAAAAGATAATTTTGTCCTTGCAAATGTTTGTAAGAGGATATAATAGAATGGTTGTATTCCAAAAATAAACTGAATATCATAAACACCAAAAGTTTTATTCAGCAGAAATTCATGAAACTGGAACAAATGGCCTTGGGTAAGAGTTCTACAAATGAAAGATACAAGTATACTCACTGATTTTTAAAAATAAAATGTATTTTTAGAACAGTTTTAGATTTACAGAAAAATTGCAAAGATAGGAAGTTCCTATTACCCCGGAGAGGTTCCCAAATTATTAACATCCTACATACGCATTTCTAAAATTAATGAACCAATATTGATATACTGTTATTAACAAAAGCCCCTACTTTATTTGTGTTTTCTTCACATTTACCTAACATTGTTTCCTGTGCAGGATTCTGTTCAAGATAACACATGTCATTCAGTTGTCATGTCTCCTCAGGTTCCTCTCCATTTTAACAATTTCTTAGACTTCCCTTGTTTTTAGGGGTACTCATTTTTGTAGAACGTCCTTCAGTTGAGATTTGTCTGATGATTGACAAGGGCTATGGGTTTGGGGGAGGACGACCACAGAGGTCAGGTACCATTTTCAACACACTGTATCAAGTTGAGTACATAATGTCAACACCACTTATCACTGCTGCTGTCAACCTTGACCATCAGGCTGAGGTATGTTTGTAACTACTGGAACCACTACGAAGTTACATTTTTTCCTCTTTTCTACACTGTGCTCTTTGGAACAAAATCGCTATGCACACCCCACTGTTAAGGATTGGTGAGTTATAGTCTACCTTCTTGAAGGTGAAGTATCCACATAAGTTATTTGCAATTCTGCAGAGGAGACTATCTCTTCCCCCCACCCCATTTACTTATTTTTTGTACTACTGTGCTACAGTTTGTCTAGCTATTTACTGACTGAAACAGATCTTTGTTGCTTCGTTGTTTCTTTTCTAATACATGCATTTTAATGCCTTAAATTTTTTCTTCTAAGCTCTGCTTCCACTGTATACCACATTTTTTGATAAACTGTGCTTTCAATTTCATTGTGTTCAAAGTATTTTGACATCTTTGATCCACGTTATTTAAAAGAGTGTTGTTTAATCTTCAAATATCTGAGGATTTTCTGAATATCTCTGTTATTGATTTCCTCTATCATAGGCTTATTATATACTTTGTATGGCTTCTACTAAGTTTGTTAAGATGTGTTTTATAGCCCAGAACATGGCTTATCTTGATGAATGTTCCATGCAAGCTTAAGAAGAATGAGGATCCCGCTGTCGTTGGATGGAGTATTCTGTTAAGTGACCGTTAGATTAAGTTGATTGATAGTGGTATGCAGGTCAACTATATCCTCACTGGCTTTTGATATTGCCTGCTTGACGTATCAATTACTGAAAAGGGGGTGTTGAAGTCTGCAGCTACAGTAGTGGACTGTCTATTTCTCTTTGCAGTTCCAACAGGTTTCGTTTCATGTATTTTGATGCTCTGATACTAGGTGCATACACATTTAGGATTGTTATGTGTTCTTGGTGAAATTGACCTGTTTATCATTCTTGAATGTCTTTCTTTGCCCCTGATAATTTTCCCTGCACTGAAGTCTTCTCTCTCTGAAATTAAGATAGTGACGCCAAATTTCTTCTGATTAGTGTTAATGTGGTATATCTTTCTCCATCCCTTTACTTTGAACCTGAGACTTTACATTCAAAGTGGGTTTCTTCTAGACAACATAGAGTGGGGTCTATTTTATAGTCTACTCTGATTATATCTCTCTTAATTGGTTAACTGGTATACGTAGGCCATTCTCATTTAAAATGATTATTTTTATAGTAGAATCAATATCTACCCTGTTTATAACTGTTTTCTATTATGTGATTTCCTCTTTGTTTCTTTCTCCCCTCTTATTCTGTCTTCTATTATGTTAATTGGGCATTTTATAAGATGCTATTTTATCTCCATATTGGGCATACCAATTAAACCTCTTTAAAAAAAATCAGTGGTTGCCATAGAGTTTGTAAGATGAATTTTAAACTAATCCAAACGCCACTTCATGTGTGGTACCTGTACCTTATAACACAACATTATCAATTCCTTCCTCCAATCTCTTAGGACACTGTTGTCATTCATTTCACTTATGCTGTGATCATCTATAATACATTATAACCAGTATTAATCTACAATTTTCTTTTAGATTAATAGTAACAAAAAATATTTTATTTTATCTCATGTATTCCTTCTCTGATACACTTCTTTTTACTTAGTAGATCCAAGTTTCTGAAACTTTTTATTTTTCTTATGAAGAACTTCTTTTAACATTTCATGAGAAGCTGGTGTGTTGGTCATGAATCCCTCTATTTTGCGTGCCTGAGAAAGTCTTTATTTCTCTTTTACTTTTTAAGGATAATGTATCTGGATAAACAATTTAAGGTTGCTGGGGATTTTTTTTCTTTCATTATTTAAATACTTCACTGAATTTTCATGGTTTCTGACAAGAATTCCACCACCATTTTTACTCTTGTTTCTCTATAATTAAGGCTCCCCTCACCCCACCCCATCCTTTGGCTTCTTTTAAAATCCCTTTATCTTCAGTGTTCTGCAATTTGAATATCATTCACCTAGGTCTAGATTTTTTTGGTTTCTATACTGTTTGGTGATCACTGAGCTTCCCAGATCCGAGGTTAAGTGTCTGTCCTTAATTTTGGAAAATTATTAGTCATTACTTTAAATATTTCTTTTGTTTTATTGTGTCTTTTTTTCCGCCTTCTGATACTCCAATTATACGTATAAGTATATGAGTATGTTTCGCCTTTGAAATTGTGGCACAGTTGTAGGCTGTTCTTTTTTATTTTTATTTTTTCATTCTCTTTTCTCTTTGCATTTCAGTTTGGGAGCTTTTCCCCAACTTATTGTCGAGCTCACTCAGACTAGCCTCAGCCATGTCTTACCCACTGATGAGCCCGTCAGAGATACTCTCCATTTCTATTATTGTGTTTCTGATTTCTAGCATTTCCTTTTGATTCTTATCTTTTCCATTTCTTTGCTTACATTTCTGGCTTGTTCTTGCAATGTTGTCTATTTTTTTCTATTAGAGACCTTAACATATGAATCACAGTTATTTTATTTTTAAGTATATTTTATTGATTATGTTATTAGAGTTGTCCCAGTTTTTCCCCCTTTGTACCCCTCTGCCCAGTATGTCCCTCTCCTCCAGCAATCCCCTCTTAGTTCATGTCCATGGGTCATGCATGTAAGTTCTTTGGCTTCTCCATTTCCTATACTATTCTTAACATCCCCATGTCTATTTTGTACCTACCAATTATGCCTTTTAATTCCTGCACCATTTCCCCCTTTCTCCCCTTCCTCCTCCCAGCTGATAACCCTCCAAATGATCTCCACAGCTATGATTCTGTTCCTGTTCTGCCTGTTTGCTTAGCCTGTTTGTTGTTGTTGTTGTTGTTGTTTTTAGATTCAGTTGGTAGTTGTGAATTTGTTACCTTTTTAATGTTCATAGTTTTGATCTTCTTCTTCTTAAATAAGTCCCTTTAATATTTCATGTAATAATGGCTTGGTGATGATGAACTCCTTTAGCTTTACCTTGTCTGGGAAGCTCTTTATCTGACCTTTCATTATAAATGACAGCTTTGCTGGACAGAGTAATGTAGGTTGTAGATCCCTGCTTTTCATCACTTGGAGTATTTCTTGCCAGTCCCTTCTTTCCTGCAAAGTTCCTTTTGAGAAATCAACTCCCTGTTGAGTAGGTAACTCAACAAGTAGGTAACGCTCTGATTCTCTCTTGCTTCTTTTAAGATTCTCTCTTTATCTTTAACCTTTCGCATTTTAATTATGATGTGTCTTGGTGTGGTCCTCTTTGGGTCCAACTTGTTTGGGACTCTCTGTGCTTCCTGGACTTGTATGTCTGTTTCCTTCACCAAATTAGGGAAGTTTTCCTTCATTATTTTTTCAAATAGGTTTTCAATTTCTTGCTCTTCCTCTTCTCCTTCTGGCATCTGTATGATCTGGATGTTGGCATGTTTGGGGATATCCCAGAGTCTTCTTATACTACCCTCATTTTTTTTTTTTAATTCTTGTTTCTTCTTTCTGTTCTGGTTTAATGTTTATTTCTTCCTTATGTTCCACATCATTCATTGGAATTCCAGCTTCCTTCCCTTCACTGTTGGTTCCCTGTAGATTTTCCTTAATTTCACTTAGTTAACCTTCATTTCTTCCTTTATGTTGTTGCTGCACTCAAAGAGTTCTTTGAGCATCCTGATCACCAGTGTTCTGAACTCTGCATCTGATAGCTTGGCTATCTCCATTCCGTTTAGTTCTTTTTCTGGAGTTTTGTCCTGTTCTTTCATTTGGGCCATGTTTCTTTTTCTTTGTCTCCTCAACTGGGCAACCTCCCTGTGTTTGTTTCTGTGTATAAGGTAGAGCTGCTTGAACTCCTTGTAAAAGGCACCTGTAAATTGTATGTGGCAAACCCTTAGGTAATTGCCAGGGTGGTGCAATCTGCTTTACTGCTTTGTGGCTCTGTGAAGGGGAGGACTCAGAGAGGTGACTGTGCCACTGCCTGGCATCTTACAGTTTGCCCAGCACTCTCCCCGCTTCTAGTCACTTCACCCACACCCCCTATGTGACCGGGGCCCTTCCAGCTGTTTCCCTGGTGTTGAATCCCAGAGTGGGTGGGTTTGCGTGCGTTTTAAGACCAGGTGGGTCTTTTAAGTGGCCTTTCCTGAAAATCCTGCAGTTTTTTCTGCTGCCCCAACCCCCACTGGTTTTTACAGCCACAAGTTATGGGGACTTATCTTCCCGATGCTGGAATCCTGGGCTGTGCGGTCTGGTCTGGGGTTGGGATTGCTCGCTCCCAAGGTATCCCTCCAAATTTTTATCCACCACACGTGAATGTGGGGCCTCTCGTGCCCGTTCCACCACCACCACCACTGCCTCTCTATGCCACACCATGTCTCCTTGCCTCTCTGCACCATCTCCAAGTCTCCATCCCTCCTACCTGTCTGGATGAATGTGGCTTCTTTAAATTCTTAGTTGTTGGACTTCCGTACAGCTCGATTTTTCTGACAGTTCTGGGTGCTGTTTGTTTTGATATTTAGTAGTAATTCTTTTTGGTTGCACAAGGAGATGAAGCATCTCTACCTACGCCTCCATCTTACCAGAAGTGAAATGTAGTTATTTTAAAATCCCTGTCTCATCATTCCACAATCTATGTGATACCTGAATCTGGTTCTGATGCTTGCTTTGTTTCTTCCTACTGTATTTTTCCTTGCCTTTGAGCATGTCTTATCATTTTTTCTTGAAAGCCAGACATGATATATCGGATAACAGGAACTGAGGTAAATAGGACTTGAGTGTGAGAGTTCATGCTAACCTGGCTAGGAGTTGGGCTATGCTGAATGTCTGCCATAAATATATATATATATATATATATACATATATATATATGCCATAGCTTTAAATTTCTCTTGTGTCCTTGTTCTGTCTCCCCTGTTACCTTTGGGTATAGCCTGCATCCTGAAGCTTCTTCAGGTATAATCTAATGTTATTATAGGGCAGCCCGATGGTATAGTGATAAGGAGTGGGGAAGTGGAAGCATTCTATAATCTTATGATTAAATCTCCGTCTTTTGGTGGGCTTGTGTTGCTGTGCTGTGACCTTTACTGTTGTTGCTTAGATCTTTTATTTCTTCCCCCTTAGGTAATACCAAAAAAAAAAAAAAAAAAGTTAGAGCTCGATTCAGAGAAATGCCCTTCCCCCAGGCACTACAGGAACTCTGTTAAAATCATTTCCCCTGGAGAACTGATCTTTATTGTAGAGAATGCTCTGGGAGTATTTCATAATGGTTACTTTCCCCTTACCAGAGCCATTGTGAGGTCCTGGTGGGCTTCCTAGAGGCAAAAGCCCAGTAAGTATGAGGCCCCCTGTAAAACTGCTGTGGTCAGGAATCTCTCACTCTCCAGCTAGGCCATATTCAGCCTCCAGCAATCCATCAAAATTACTATTTAAGTGGTCTCTCCAGTGTATGGCCCCAAATGCTTTAGCTGCAGTGAAGCACATCTTAGCAATGACTGGCAGGATTCACCTGTTTATCCAGATTTCAGGGTCCTGTTTGCCCTGCAACTGACGGTGGGTCCAAGAAAAGTCAATGAGTTTCAGTTTCTTCAGCTTTTTCTAATTGTAAGGATAAGAGTGATGAGTATATGTGGAGTACCTTGCATTGTTTTTTCATACTCAGATTTTTAATCATTATTTTTATAGAAAACAAAAATGTCTGCCTGCAAAGCTTTTATCGAGAACCTATGAGAAGCTTAGCTTAGTACCAAGTACTTTGGAAGATAAAAATTCATTCATTGGACAAATATTTGTTAAGTACCTATTATAATGCGAGGCCAGGTGCTGTACAGCAGGGAGCTGTGATGAAGAAGACAGCTATGGTCCCTGCCCTTCTAGGACTTATATCCTAGTGTGGGAGATGGAGAAAGAATGCACACATGAAAACGGTAACGTCAGCCTTTAAGCTAATCAGAGTGACAAATCGAAAGGAAACAGTCATAAAAAGTACACATGTTTGAATACATTGTAAAAGGTAGTTCAGCAAAGAAAAGGACTGGTGTAGTTGAAGTATTCTGGGGCTTCCGTAGAAGTTAGAATTAAGGTTGTGAAGAAATGTCACTTTGATAAAGGGCACAGCGATGGCAAAGACCTGGAGGCAGTAATGAGATAATATGTTCCAATGCAGCCAGTACAATACAATAACTTGTTCCAATACAGCTTAGCTGCAGTGCAGCTTTCAACACAGTAATACAAAAGAACAGCAGAAAAGTTGGCTAAGGCCAGAATCAGAAATCTGTTCAACAAGAACCATAAGGACCTTGTTATTAAAACATTAGACAGTGAGGAGAATGGAAAAAAACTCTCTGTACTAGGACTCATGAGGACGACTAGCCTCTGACACTAACCAATCACGGGCCCGCGGGGGAAAAAATCACTTGGCCCTCAGTCTGTATCTTCATCTTTAGTAAATAAAATATTAAATCACTGAATCCTCTTTCCATTTAAATACCCTAGGCTCTGTGTGGGAATCTCTTCTACATCATTCCAAATAGGTAGGAATCTAGTCCTTGCCTGAGTCCATCAAATGACAGTAATTCTTTGAGGCAACCAGTTCAAAAGAAAAGGCATGGACAGTTAAATTGATAGAATGCTTTTGTTCACAGTGAGCTGAAATCTGCCTTCCCATAATCCACTCTGTTTAATGTTTAAAACTCTAGAGCAGCTCTGTCCAACAGATCTTTCTGCAATGATAAAATATTCTCTCTATACCTGCACTGCTCAATTCAGTAACCACTAGCCACATGCAGCCACTAGGTGCTTGAAGTGTGGCTACTCTGACTGGAAAACTGAGGGTTTTTAAAATTTTTTCTTTTCTTTTATTTTAACTTAAATGGCCATACATGGCTGGTCGCTACAGCGTTGGAACATCTGAGCTCTAAACAACCCAGAATAAACTTATCCCTACCATGTGACAGCTCCTCACATATGTGTGACAGTTCATTACTGGCACATCTCCCAAGTTTTTCTTTTTCTATCTACCTAATCATGCTAAGATTCTCTAACCATTATTCACATGACATACTTTGTAGTCCTACATTTTTACTGATACATGCCAACTGACTCACACTCTGTTGAGGTCCACAGATGGTTTCCAGAGACTATAAAATACTGTTGAATTTACATGTAAATCTGTTATGTATATACGTGCATATCTGATGGGATAGCTTCCATGGTTGCCTTCAGATTCTCAAAGGAACCCCTGACCCCTACAGGGGGGCTGGGGTAAAAAGGGAATATAAAAGAAAATGGGACACAATGGGTATTAAAGTTTGTTCTGAAACATCACATAACTATTCAGAGGCTAAGATGAAAGAAGGCAGACCTTAGGACCCCCTAGAGCCCAGAATTACCTCTATTTCAATACCACCAATGTGTTTTCAAACAAAAGCTGCCTCAATTTCTTTCTAAAACACAGCCCATCATTCTTTTGCTATAAACGCATTAACATGTAACTTTTATAAGTCTATGTATCATATAAAACTATGTTATTTTCAGGAGAACGATGGTTGAAAGTATTCTTTTTAAGTATTCTTTAACACAAGAAAAGAAAAATATATACTATGTAGCTCATTAAGAGTCCTTGGATACTTTTTTTTTCTGACTAACATGACAACTTTTTTAAAAAGGAAAATGCACTTCAAAACCCTTTTTGTAGACTGTTAAAGACATCTGTAATTCCCTTGGTTCAGATCCCACTGCCTCCATATAGAAGGGTGTCTTCTGAAAAGATTTTTGAATTCTGAATAATTTCATCATACTAAGTCAGAACTTACAATCTGTCAAGTAATGTACCCTCTACTGGCCTAAACCAAAACATCACAGCTATGCCAGTGCTCAGCCTATTTTTAAAGAACTCCGGGAAAGACCTTTCCGTTACCCCCTGAAATAGTGATTCATTCCAATGTCATTCAATAAAAGACCTGATGTAACATAACACTAAAATAATTTTGTAGATAGTATATTGTCTTTTTCAAGGATATTTATCACGTAAAAGTGCATCATCTATTCGGACAGTTGTGGCTTCTCTTTCTATCATCCTAATTTAATGTAGGCATTAAAATTACATAAGACCCTTTGGCATATTGCATATTCAAGTCTACAGTTTTCCTAGATTCCAGGGTTTGAAGGCACTCTTTCTTTTTCCTCTCCATTTCTTTTTCTCTGTTTTTAAAATATTAAGCAAGCAATTGCAGTGGCTGCAATATAAGAAGTCTAAACAAACAAACCAAGAGAGAACACCCCAACCTGACATTACCCCACATCTGTAAGGTTACTTTGTAAGAACAGTTGACTACAGGAGAGAACATGAAAAGTTTCAATCAATCTCTGTACAATTAGGTCTTTATGTACATATTTCAGAACATTTACTTTTGTAGTTCTAGTTCTAAAGAAAGAAATCACCGGTAGACGTGAGCAAACGTCTCTCTAAATAAGTCATCTTCAGTGGCACAACCTGGAGTCGGTCTGACCACCGCAGTCTGGAGACTGCTCTTCGGAACTATGCTGTGAACGCCTAAGAACCACCCTTCCCCCTACACACGCATTCCCAGAAACACACACTCAGATGTCTACTTGACTGTTACAGAACAAACACAAAATCTGGCCCCATCTCAACACCTACAACACTGCCTCCCTGTTCCACATCCCCACGACCCCAGCATCAGGTCGCCAGAATTTCTGCTCGCTCATTTCTTTACTCCACCTTTGACCTCTTTTATTCTCAACCCAGCAGACAGATGTTTTTAAAACGTCAGTCAGATCATGTTGCTCCTCATGTCCCAAATGCTCCCATACCACTCAAAGATAAAGCTAAAATCCTTACATGCCCACAAAACTGGTCTTTACTCAAGTAATGTCACCTTCTCCACGAAGTGATCATTTAAATCTCACACCTACTCCCAACACACACAAATTTCTTACCTCCTCACCTGCTGTACTGTTTTTCCTTTCTACTTAAATCTAACATATTATAGACTTTACTTATTTATCTTATCTGTTGCCTTATTTATCTAGTATCTCCCCCATCTAGAATGTAAGCTTCATGAAGGCAGGAATTTGAACATCTAAAAGGCTGCCTGACGTTCAATAACTAAGTAGTTGGTACACATATTTAAAGAAAAGGTTACTATACAGAATGAGGCAAAAGGTGAAGTAAAAATGACCATAATTTAAACACTGTCTAAATTCAACTCTTCATTTAAATACTGGTATTATTCTCTGTATTTTTTTAAAAAATAGAAATATGTGTTTTTTGTTATAAAGTCATCAAAATGCTCTTTTAAAATATCAGAATAAAGTCTTAGCAGGGTGTCTAATACAGAACAAGCATTCAACAAATGTTTGCTATTATTGATTTTTTATTGGACACTTTCTTTGGGATAAATTCTTAGAAGTGCAATTGCTGATCATAGAGAGAAGCATATATATTAAGTGCCTAATAAAGCTTAGTCTTCAGGGCCCTTCATTTGCTGCAGCTTCTTCCAAGACATGTAAAGGGTCCTCAAAATATATTCACATGGTCACATGTTTTTGTAAATTTTGTAAAATAAGACATCTGAACTGCATCTGTTATGACTGTTGTTGCCTTCCACTCCAATTTCCCTTTCATCAAGCTTATCCTTAGATGGAGTGGCTATGGAGTGGCCATGGGCATTTTTAAAATCCAGTAAGGGTAAATGGAGTAGAGAATTATATTTAGTTTAGTTTAGTGGCCTTTATATAGGGACTTTGAGGTCAGTCCCAAAGACAGTGTTAGCTATTCAAAACTGAAATGGCCAAGAATATTCCCACAGTCCCTCATTTCGACTCACCCTCCAGGGACCAAAGGCCATACCCCAACAACAATGCCGCTCGCTAAACCTGGCACCAGAATTAAGTGGGTGCTGGGGGAGAAACCAGATTTGGTATTTATAGAGCCAGGAGCTCATCTGTAGAAAATTATTCCAATCGTCAGGTGTCTAAAATTGTAAACAAAAAATTCAATTCCATTTTCATCAGTGCCTAGACTAAACGGAAGTAATCTCCCGGCAGGATTATATTCAATAATGGAGTATATTCAATTATAAACACAACAAACTTGTAACAGTACAGCAACCAGCAAATATGTGTGCATGCGAACTTTCAAATTTTATGCATCCTGACTATTAATAATAAAAAGAAATTTCCATCTACCATGCTAGAGGACTTAATTATATTTCCTGTGCCTTTGTAAGAAATAATACAAAATCACTGTCACATGAAAAGACAATCAAAAACTAACCAAAATAATGTAAGAAATAAAATATTCTAGATGAATATCAGGAAATTAATTACAAAAAACGTTCATAAACATAATATGTGCCTTCCAGTCAAAGGTGACACCCAGAGGCTGATCAGGAGGCTACTCCAATGATCCAGCAGAGACAAGGTCGATGGAGGTTTAGGGCAGGGCACCCGTAGCAGAAGTGAAAAGAGGTGGCAAATACATTTTGGTCTCTGGGAGTTGACAGGCATACGTGGAGACGCACTGAGACACTCATGGCCCAGCTGCTATGAACCGAGCGCTGGAGCCTCTCTCACTCAAGTGTGCCGCTCAGAGATGGGTTTTGTGATGTTTGTAGTATTTACCAATTTTATAAAAATTTGTTACAATTTTTCTCATTAAAACAATCTGTTTAGTTTCATACCCAATTTTGTATCAGAATCTTTTTTTAAAGATTAAAAAATCTTTATCACCCCCCCACAAAAATGCTTAAGTCTCAGGCTTCACAAGCCCTGTATCTGCCCCCTGGTGACAGGATATATACATTTTAAGTTCCGATCCAGACTGCTTAATTTCCAACTGGAAAGATTATACCAACTGATACTCCTAGTTTCTTTATACTTCATCAATAATATCATTTTTCTAAACTTGGCCGATCTGTTAAGTGAAATTTTAATTTGTGAATCTTTGATTACTAAAGATGCCGACCATATTTCCATAAATATATTGTCCATTTGAAAATCTTTTCTTATGGACTACCTGGTCTGGTCATTTGACGTTTTTTTCTTAGAAATGTGGTTCTTGTCACTTGACAGGCACACAAATAAATGCTTACTAAATTTCAAATATTGGTACTCTACGTGTATTTATACATATATTTCATTTAAACCTTTTACCTCTAAATGCCGTGTTTCTCCAACTAGAAAATAAGTTCAACAGGCAGCAAGAGTTCTTCATGGGCAGCCATATTATACTGTATCATATTTTCACTTCATATTTTATATCCCTCACCAAGCACAGAACCACAGTATTTTAAATAAGCGACATTTGAAATAGAATCTAGCCTGCTTAACCCAACACCACCACCACTTCTTAGTTTGAACAGCTAAGTCCATTCAATCAACAGGCGTTAAATACAAATGTGTCACATGTGTTGTCAAGACAACAGTCCATCACCTTGCTTTAAATGAGCACGAGAAGAGTTGTCTTAATTATTTCCCCTTCACTCTTCTTGAACTTTCCTATACCTCCCTCCATAATTTCTTAGCTTTTCTTTTTTGTCTGACCCTCAGATTCCTAGAACTCACATACACATCTATATACATTCAAGCTTGTGAACCATAAAGCAAATGGAAATTTGAGGAACAAATTCCATTTTTTGAACTGAATATAAATTTCAGTTAGTTCTGAACCACGCTCAGGCCTTTGAACACACTTACATGGTTAAAAATACAATTTCAGAAACAGATGCAAGTTGTTATTTATAAGGAATATCAATGGGCAGCCCCCAGAAAAAGTCCTCAATTTTGGTTCAATTATGAAAAAACAAAATATAAATATTAGTATTCCCAAATAGGTCATATTTGAAATTAGGACAAATTTTCATCAAGATCCATCAGCAAGCCTACAAAATTTAAACTCCTACAGGACAAAATTGTCTTAAGTTCTAAATGTCCATTAAATTCTATAACGTATCTTTTAAACTTTTGTAATGTAACAGAAAAGTGCACAAATGATTAAGTAGAGCCTGATGAATTTTCACAAAATGAACACTTTCAAGTCATCAGCCCCCCCTTTTGTGAAATAACACTACCGGGGGCTGGGAAGCCCCCATCGTGCCAACTCCAACTAACCACTTCTCCCCAAAGTACACCAATATCCTGACTTTTAACACCACAGATTAATTTTGCCTATAACTCAACTTTACATAAATGGGAACCATCCAATATATACTTTTTCTACGTGGATCTTTTTTCTCATAATAATGTCTTTTCATGCAAGAATACTAGCCCAAAGACTTAAGTGTTTTTAATGTATCACTACAGAATGCTTTCCTTCTGTCACTATAATTAGTTCCAGAGTTGGGGATCTTCTTTTAATAAAGTTTTACTTTTAATCCAAATCCAGAAATTATCTCAACAGGGGAGTTAAAACACAGATTGTACCCTAGAGGGTATTAGGATGATTTTTTTAAATAGAATAAAGTACAAACTCACACATACAAAAAGGGAACTACCTTTTATTGAACCAAAAAAAAATTAATACTGAAGCACTACATGCTAAAATTTTTGAAAGTTTACGTTAAAAACACTTTTACAGAAATAAATTTTTTTTGAATTGCAGATCAAATCAGTGCATGTATAGAAAATCACATAATTTTGATTTACCTATTTTTGACTGTGTAATTTGAAACTGCCACTCTGTCTTCCCCATCAGCCTGTGTCTCCGGTAATTATGTGAACAGCTCCAGTCTTCCTCAAACTAGTCCTATGTCTCCCAAGGAGGCAATGCTGCTGTCTGAATGGTAGTGTTACACTTCCGCACTCCATTCTTTCATCTGTCTCAGACCAGCTGTTTTCTATTTTTTCCAAAACATTAAACGTTACTAGATTAAAGTCCAAAAAAGAAGTATTTGCCTCAAAAGCTACGATAAAAAGTAAATAAAAATAACTAAGGAGAAACTTAAAACTCTATTTTAAAAATACTGCATTTCCACCAGATTGTTCATTTTTCTCTTGTGCAATGACATTTTCATTTTCTTTTACTTGATCTGACTTCTAACCAAGTTCATTCTAAAATTACAGGCAGCTAAGCCTTTGAAACTTTTATCTGCAGTGTTCAGGATCCATGGGGACAAATGGCGAAGTGGTAGACCGTGACAGGGCCACAGCTCAAGCCCACAGAAGCCAGCCAAGTTCTATGCCTTGGGCAGTGTGCCTCAGCTCTCTGTGCTAGGTCAGTAACTTTACACCATCTGGGTTGCTGCCCCAGGATATATGATTTACTAAACCCGCTGTGATCCCATGTGTGATTCTTCCCAAAGAATTTAATAGAAAATACACTGCTCTCCCTACACATCAATAAATTCTAAACATTTTGATCCCCCTGACCCTACTTGAGGATTCACACACACTCACAAAGCCGCAAAGCTTCTCTCTACTTAAAAAAACAAAAACCAAAAAACAAAACAAACACAGAACAACCTGTCATCTTTCAGATAGCACTAAATAATGCTAGAATTACTTTTATATGAATTAATACATTTTGGGAACGTAGACAGAAACTCAATGAGTGGACTCAGGAGTAAAAGTGGCTGGTTAACCTGGTTTACATAGCAACAGCCCATACTTGGGAACACTGCAAAGGTAGAGCGCTAGAGCTCCTGTTTCCATGAACTCAACAAAACTTCTCCCAATGCCTCCTAGGGCTCCAAATCTCAATTTTGTATTTGGACTGAATTTTGGTTAGGGAATGAATTATGTCTCCCAAAAAGATAGGCACCTATACGTCTGAGTGTATGTTCTTACTTGGAATGTGACCTTATTTGGAAATAGGGTTGTAAAGATGTAATCAAATTAAAAGGAAGTCACTATGGCAAGCCCTAATCCAACATGAATGGTGTCCTAAGAGGGCAATGCCACAATGCCACGTGATAACAGAGCCAAAGACAGGACTGATGCAGCTGCAAGCCAAGGAACACCGGGGATTGTCGGTCAACATATGAAGCTAGAAAGCTAGAAAAGGGCAAGAAAGGATTCTACCCAGAATCTCAGAGAGAGGATGGTCCTGTTGTCACCTTGATTTTGAAATTTTAGCCCCCAGAACTGTGAGAGAATAAACTTACGTTGTTTACGCCCCCCAGTTCCTAGCGCTTTGCTGATGCAGCCCTAGGACATGAATGCATACCACGATGAGTATATTAAGTAGAGTGCCAGCAAGATGTGCATAATTCTCCTTCTTTTATAGAACCCCAGGCTGCCAAATCAGAGCATTCACAATCTAGTATCACTCACTAAGTTTGCTCGATTCTCAGTTGTCTATGATGAGATGAAACCCAGAAACAGTTCATTTGCTTTTGAGAAAGTATTTTGTACTTCTATTTGAAAGTGAGTGACTGGCATTCTAGAAATTCACACTTGCAACAACAACAGCTAATATACACTGATTGCTTGCCATGGGCAGGGCACTCTCTAAGAACTCCTATGCATTAACTCATTTAATTAGTACCACAACCCTAAGAAATACTGTTATCCTTATTATGTACGGTAAATAAGAAAACCGAGACAAGAAGAAATGTACTTGTTCAAGGTCACATAATTAGAAAGCAGCAGAACCATCATGTGACGCCCCGCACAGCCTGAATCAAAAGTGCCTCCTCACTAGCAAGCAATGGTGTCTCTATTACTGGAGGAAGCGTTGGCCACTCAGCTTATCCGTGTTACTGTTTCTGCTCAGTGCCTTTCGTTTTCCCCCATTCTTCCTGCCTTGTTCTCCATTACCCTGTTTTGGGCATGAGCCAAATTACCACTAGACAATGTAAAGGACCCGCGCATAGCAGAGCTGAGTTCTTTGTGCAAATGTGCTGTTTCCTGCTTTTCCTAGGGCGGAAAGGTTAAGTATCTTGATTTAAAAGGCCTTCTATTTCCATTGAATTATAGTAAACAAGGCTCCTATTTATGTTAACCAAGCATTTAAGCAGAAAGGGTGACAATGTCAGCAAGTCTTCCTTTCCCAGACTTACTGTGCATAATCTCTAATCAGGAGTTGGCTATGGAGTAGAGTGGTTTTCCCAATGATCCACAAGCCGGAAGTGTTCTCTTCCACAGTCTAAATCCCCTTAACCTTTAGAGCTTCTCATGATGCTTGTCAGAAACCACCTTCTATTATAATTATTTGTGTTCATGTGTTACTTCCCTTTTTGCATTATAAATCCCAGATGTCGAAATTATATTCTATGTCTGTTTCCCTGCATCAGCTTCCTTGGTGCTTGCATAAAACAGGCCCTCAAAATACATTCATTGAATGAATAACTGGATAAGTATATAATGATCATAATATTAGGCAAGTGATTCTACTCTAATAATAAGCTAAATTCGACCCAGATTGGTTATTCAATCCACTGAAGGCAACATAAAGAAAATTCACCTAAAAAATCAGTTCCTATCTGCTACCAAAGTGTAACTCAAGTTTAAGGTTGAAAGCGGAAAAGAAAAATATTTACCTGCGCAGCAAGGTCCTGAACCACCTTTAACCAAAGACAGGTTAAGAAAATAAACAAAAAATCCCTGTAATTTTTCAAAGGTGAAGGAAGCAGACACTTTGACTGCTGCAGGTATTTTAACAGCACATCTGCAGAAAGGACTCGCTTCTGTTGCGCACAGGTCCTTTACATCTGCCCAGATGGCGAGACGGCCTACTCAAAGAGGGTAATTTCTAAATAAGGAAGTATAATGCCTAGATTTTAGGCTTCCTAACTCTCAGTCTTAAAATTCATATGCCTGGGCTACATTTTGTTATTTGGGGGGAAATTGCTTTCTTTTACCTTTAGAACTGGATTCTAATTCTAGTTCCACTACATAGTAATACAGAGAAGAGCTACTATTAAAAATTTACAAAGCACACTTTTATACCATATTATTTTGTTTTAGATAATAACCCTGTGACTTTGTTGAGAAAACAGAAGGTCAAAGGCTTAATTCATTCATTCAACAGATGGCAGTTCTAGGACTCAGATCTAGTTCCTTCTATCTCCAAACTCCACTCTTTCTCTGCTCTTTGTGGTATCAATGGCTATCTGCCTACTTAATATCCATTCTCTTCTTCCTGATTTTGTGTGCGATGGTAATATCACAATTAAAAAGTACTTCCCCTCTAAGATGGCTCCCAATGATTCCCACCTTGTTGTGCTTGAATAAACCCTTCCCACTGAGTACGGGTTGGACCTAGTGACACTTCTAATAAACAGAATGGAGCAAAAGTGATGTGATGTCGCTTCCAAAATTAAATTTAAAAAAGACTGGGGCTTCCATATTGGACCACCCTTTTTCACTCCCTTGTTCACTCTGAGGGAAGCCACCTGCCATGAGGTGACCTGACCTGTGAAGAGATCCTCGTGGCGAGGAACAGAGAAACTCTGGCCAACTGCTGGGAACGAACTGAGGCCATCAGTCCCACGGCCCATTAGGGACGGAAACCTGCCAACAATCACGTGAGAGAGCTTAGAAGTGGTTTGGAGCAGTCTTCACATGAAACCACAGTCCCAAATGGCACTTTGATTGTAGCCTTGTGGGAGGCTTTGAGACAGAGGCACTCAGCTAAGCCTCTGTCCTGACCCACTGAAACTGAGTTAACAAATGTGGTTTCAACTTCTAAGGTAGGATCATTTGTTATGCAACAACAGATAACACACCGTTCCCCTGAAGGTGGGGGTGGGGCTACATGACCTATGAGATGCAAGCAGAGGTCCAGTGAATGAGACTACTGGAAAAGCTACTGCTTTCTTAATAAAAAGGGGTAAACTCAGCTGCTGTGAGCTTTTGGCACTTTTCTATTTCCATTCTTTCTTCCGCACAAGTAGATCTGATGCCTGAAGTTGAGGCCATCACCTTGAAACCAGGGGCGCAAAACCAACATGCTAAGGAAGGCAGATCAAAAGAGGGAAAGAACCTGAATCCCTGATGGCACCGCGGAGCTGCAATCCCAACACTGGACTGCCTTCCTCTTGACATTTTGTTACAAAAGAAAAAGGAACCTTCTTTGAGTCTTGATATTTAGAGTCAAGTGCAAATACTAACTAATTTACTCCTTTTCCGGCTTTGGCTAGATGTTCAATTTTCTCTATGAAACTGGAGGTTAATAACATCCTCCTTTTTTACCCAGAACAGATGTGCTGAAGTGCTTTGTTCTCATAAAATGCAATATAAATATAAGACACTATTGTTATTTTATTTTAAGACCTCAAAATATTATTAACACTTAATGACAAGACCAGGCATATTACTGACAATGAATACATATGCTTAAATAATTTTAACTCTTAGCATTTTTTAAAAACCAATTTACTAATTACTTTTTGAAAACTAAAGTAAATTATTTATTGGTAATTATTTTAATAATTACATCATAATAAAGTTTTTTTTATTTATATACCTCAACAATAAAACCAATATAGAGTTTCAAGTCTCTCCCCTATGCTATATATGGACTAAATGAAGTTGTATCTATTGTTTTCAAAATAACTCACAAAAAATCTGAAATACAAGCCCAATAGGTAGCAAATTAAATCCAATACCTACACTTCATCAGCCAGTATCATCAATGTAACTTACAGGGTATTGTGCATGAAGGGATTAAACAGTATGCCCTTGGCTGCTGCTATCACATACATACTTAATGGTGTTACCAGGAAGTATCACGGTGACTGTGTTTGAACAATGGGGCAGGAAGTACGTCTTTCACCAAGGGAGATTTGAAACCCACCTCCTCTCTTTGCAACACACAGAAGGCATTGATTACAGCAAAGAAAACACAGATGGGGTGGTCAGTTTAGAGATATATGACCACAACGAGCAATTTACAGAACAAACTCAAGAGAAGCAAAGCCACACTTAAAAATCCACAGATAAATCAAACCTCTAGTCTATACTTAGGGCGGTGTTTCAAGAGCATAAGTAAAGAGGATGATACAGTTATGAGCCAACAACAAAAAGTAGACATCTCCATAGATGCAAAAGCTCAGGGAGGTTCTGGTCTGGACCAAAATTATTTCCATGTCCCCACTGGTTAAAGACTCTCACTGGGGCTCTTTACTAAGGAAAAACCCGTGACTAATATCGAAAACCATTATGTGACACAAACAATTTACCATTTATAAGAAAACGTAGAAAAGTATGGAACAGTCATAATCAGTTGCGGGTTTAGATGCTCTCAACAAATCCTTGACTTGTCTTCATAAAGCATCAGAATTATAATGATGCTAACAATACCTAACATTTATTAAATATTTGCTATGTGCCAAGTTTTGTTTTAAGTCCTTTACATGTACTAACTCTTTTAATCTCACAACAATTCTGAATTAAGTGTATTGGTATCATGCTCAATTTATAGATCAAGAAACTAAGTGACTTACTCATAAAATAAGAGGTGATATGGCTGTGGAGATAGCCTCACTCTCAACTACTGCACTAAAAATACATCCAGATGTTGTAACCTGTTGACTAGAGCAAGGACTCTACCTGGTTATTAGAGTCAAGCTATTATTCTCTAGTAAGCAGCCCCAGTTATAGAAGCTTAATTAACAAGACATTTAAATCTAGGTATGTTAGCCATGTGTTCTGGTTATCTACTGCTGTGAAATACACCATCTGAAACCATCCCAAACTTAGTGATTTAAAACTACAGCAATCATTTTATGTTGCCCATGAATTTGCAATCCGGGCAGGATGCGACTTTGCTTGACACAGTGTCAAGCAGGGCAGTTGAAAGGTGTGTTGGGGCAAAGAGTGACTCTATGTTTGCAGACTATAATCATCTGAAAACTCAATCACTCACATAGTTAATAGCCAGCTGTCAGGTAGAGGGGGTCAGCTCAGGTGGTCCGCAAGCATCCCTGTGCATTTCTTCACAGCATGTTGAGTCGATTCCAAGGGTAAACATCCCAAAACAATAACGTAGAAGTATGCAGCATTTTTATAGCTTAGCGTCAAAAGTCACATGGTATCACTATTGATCAAGGCAATCAAAAAATCGGCTACTGTTTAAAGGAGACATAAACCCCACCACTCAGTGGAAAGAATGCCAATGTCTTATGATAGTACAGCTTGCAGTAGGAGATACATGGTGGTACACATAACCGGTCGTAACAAGGCAATTATAGCTTTACAAAAGCTAAAGTATAAGGGGCCGATACAATAAATTAAGAAATTAATGTGATGTCAACATCCTAATTAAAATTTTAAATTATGAGTTATTTTAAAAATAAAATTTTCACTGTTTAAATTTCTTCCTATTATAAAGCTCTAAGACATTTCAGTTTACAACTTAATTGTATGTGATCCAATTTCAACTTCCTTGGGACCAAATCTGAGGTTAAATCACCCTTCCAGTGGGAATAGTTAGGGAAATAAGGACTAATAATATGACAGATCAGAATTTTTCTAGCACTGTGTTAAGCTGGAAAAAGCTGGAAACTGCCATTCAAGGCTTTCAAAGATAAAAGTGTCATCTTCAATAACACCTACTACCTCTGAAACCTTTCATCTTGCCCTAAAAAAGCACTGGAAATCAAAATCTCAGTTTGCTTTACCCAAGGGGTCATGTCATTTACAGATCCTTCACTGAGGACACCAGAAAACAATTCCATCAACAGTTAACTGATTTCATTCTGATCACAAGTGCTCAGTACTTTTGGTGACTAAAATTCAGGGCCATATTTTTAAATGTGCTGCGCACTTTTCTCTTAATCATCACTTCCATCCCTGAGATACACTGTGCTACAACCTGACATGCCCTTCCCCCAAGTGACCTAAATCTTATCCATTACTTAACTCAGAGATCATGATTTCTGTACTCCCTCTGACTACACATCTGCAATCCATGCAAGAAATACACTTGTGTTAGCAAAATTCTTATCTGAAAATCATTTGGAAACATATGGAAATTCTAAGACGCTCAGAGACATCATGTAAATGGAAAGAGATAATATACAAGAGCTCTCTCCTGTTAGGCAAATAAAGGCTTCAGCAAGAGTATTTGAGCCTCCTGACGTGAAAAAGGGTAAAAGCTTAAAAGGGGTCAGAGGAAGGTGACGCGAACTGGAATAGAGCTGAACTTCTGGATGTTTCTAGGAAAGAATAAGGAATAAGAACCTAGGAGGCAAGATATAAAGGCGAGTGGGTGGGGGAGGGGAGAAACAACCTTCTTTGTCTCCCCTGCCAGGCTGTAAATTCTGTGATAACAAGCATGGCTGTTGGTTTGTTCGCTGTAATTCCTCCAGCACCTAGAACGGTACCTGACAGGTAGCAAATATACAACCGGTGCTTGGAGAAGGAATGAATGATATTTACAGAGAGTAGTAATCCTCCAGAGAAAATACAATGAGAGATAGGAATCCATGAGTTTACTCTTTTGATAGCAGACCCTGTGTTTTAGACCTTTGTCCTCCAGTCCACCTACTCGTTCTTTCTCCCTGCTCACAAGTCTCAGCCAGTGTAGGATGCTAACCTGCCCCCTGACCTGGAGACCTGGGCTGCTGAGCTGTGTCTCCCCATCACAGACATAAAGGAGTAGCAAAATCTAGCCGCTGAGCACAACAGGTCATTTTTGCAGTCCAACTGCAAGTATCCCCACCCTCTGGAAAGGAGCAGTACCAGGAACCTGGGCTTATTAATAGCATGCTAAGCGGACTTTTTTACTGGGTCAAAAGGCCACAGCATAGTCAGCAAAGAGTGGTACTTGCACATCTTCCACTCTCATTGGGGTCCACTGAAAAAGGGAAAAGGGGAAAGGGAGAGCTATTTTCTTCATTTAAAGTTTTCTTCTTAGAAAATATCCTATTTCAGCTCCTCTTTTCTCTGCCCACCTTGACAACCACCAAAGCTTTCAGAAATGCCCCGTCAATAGCGTGACACAAGCACAAGGCCTTCAGGTGGGCTTTATCTCTTCTCGATGCTCTAGGTAAATCCGCCTTGCATTTGTCACTAAGTCCAAGTCACTTAACCCCAGGGCTCAGCTCCTTCATTTATAAAACTAAAATCAGGAATAAATAAACTTAAGTCTCTTCTAGTCACAAATTCTTGAAATCAATAAGTAATTAAGAAAGGAGTCCAAACAATAATCGTTCTGATGGCGTAAAAAAAAAAATGGTGCTAGTTAATTCTTTCTTGTAATCTAATTGTGCCACTTATTTCTTTGACCAGTAATTAACCAGATGTTTACTGTGCACTCACTACATGCATACTTCTCTGATGTTCCAGAACTTGTATTTATGAACAGTATCTGCTTGAATTTTCATCCATGTTTTGGGAATTCCAGGTTCTTAGTGCAAATTCTGATAAATCGTATGATTTGTTCATTTACCAGAAATAAATACAATCAGCTCTATTGATTGTTGTAATGTGGGAGGCAAGGAAGAAAAGTATAAATGATTTAAAAGGAATTACAAATTCCAAGAGAAAATGATAAAACTGCAAATATACAGTTAGATGTTGTTTGGTACAATTTCACAGAATTAAAATAAATGGAAGCATTACTGCAACTTCTAACTATTCCAGAGACAGTTAAAACGCTAACATATTGATTAACTCTCAATAAAGAAAGATTGATTTGACAACTTTATAATGGAAAATGTTTAATGTTTGAGATTTGCTTAACTTTGCAAACTAGAATAATAGATAGACAAGTTAACTAGTAGTAATCAGACCTTTCATTTACAAGTGTTTCCAAATACTAAATGCTATCTTAACTACCATTTGCTGAGCACTTCCTATGGACCAGTGCTTTATATTCTACATTCAAAACAGCCCTCTAAGAAAGGCATTTAGTTCCACAGAATGGATGACAAAAGAGGTAACAGGTTGTAAAAAGATTGTACAGCGAGTCACAATTTCCTGACTCTGAAGTTGTGATTCCCAAAGGTCACAGGCAATTTTCTAACAACATTCTAATTTTCTAAATTTCTGTTCATCAGTTTCACAATTAAAATGCAAACTTATTCAATGGACAGTCTGTTCTTGGTTTATACTCTGAATAGCCAGTTGCTGCACAGTATGGGAAGTTTTTATTTGAATCAATGTAGTTTTTGCCTTGTTGATAGTATCAAATTTGAGAGTTGTCACAGTGAAGATCAATGTGTCCTTGGGAGAGAGCCACGGCCATAGAAATCATCTTCCCCAAGCAATTAAAGGGGTGGCTGGTCTGTTCGCCTTCAGGGTTCGGAGTAAGACCCATCTGTTTCTGTCCTTATGCAAATGGCCTGATAGCAAAATTATTTTCAGTTCCTCAGATGAATACATCTAAATAGGTTATTAATCATCATTAAACAGAAAATTTTTATCTCACACTTAGAAACCTTTTCTAAAGGCCTAATATGGTCAGTTTATAATACAATGTTTCTAAAGTTAAGCTTCAAATCGGCTTTGGAACAACAATAAACACTGTCACTAGACAAGAAAGAAAAATCCTGGAAGATAGCATTTGTTAGTGGGAGATGGAATCCCTGGCTCCGACACAACCTGGTTGACGACACCAAAACCTTTAATGGAATTTTAGTTACAACCAGAGAAATAAATACAATCAGCTCTATTGATTGTTGTAATGTGGGAGGCAAGGAAGAAAAGTATAAATGATTTAAAAGGAATTACAAATTCCAAGAGAAAATGATAAAACTGCAAATATACAGTTAGATGTTGTTTGGTACAATTTCACAGAATTAAAATAAATGGAAGCGTTATTGATACTTCTAAGATTATATTATGCCTATTCCTGATTAGCAATACATCAAATATACAAAGTGGGGCAAAAGTAGGTTTACAGTTGTTCATATGTAAAATAATACAATAATTATTAAATAATAATACAAAAAAACCCCACTGGTGTGGCTCAGTGGATTGACGGCAGGCCTGTGAGCTGAAAAGTTGCCAGTTCCTCTGGTTCGATTCCCAGTCAGAGCACATTCCTGGGTTGCAGGCCAGGTCCCCAGCTGGGGGCATGGAAGAGGCAACTGATTGATGTATCTCTCACACACCCATGTTTCTCTCTCTCTCCCTCTCTCTCCCTCCCCCTCTATCTAAAAGTAAATAAATAAAATCTTTTAAATTAAAAAAAGAAAAAAAGGAATAGCTCTCTGTTCTGCATACTCACAAATGTAAATCTACTTTTGCCCCACACCATATTTCATTAAAAGGCATAGCCCATTACATGGATGAAGGAAATACTGCCTCAAATTCTAAAAAGTTAGAAACCTAGGAAGATAGGATTTGTCTTGAATATCTGGGGAAAGGCTGTTAAAGCTGGAAAAATAATGTATTTAACACTTACTAGGTTTTAGTCTGGGCCAGATTTGAAAAATACAGAGGTAATCAAGAAAACCTACTAACATGAAGGAACTCATCTACAAGTGGAAAGGAGAGACAGGGAGAAAAAAGAAGTTAACGAATGTTGAGTACTCTGTATACCGAGCATTGTACTAGGAGCTTTGCGATCAAGACCTCATTTAACACAAGAACCTGGAAAATTATTCCCATGTTACATTATTTTCTCAGTATTTTTTTAATAAAAGAAAGTTTATTTGGAAAGTCACAGATGTAGAAGAACTGAGCCATAAAGGAATGGGCTCAGGAAACAAGTAACACAGGCACAAGAAGGGCACTTGGAGCTTAAGCAAAAGAGAGAAAGGTAAAGGTAACACACCTGGGTGAAGGAAGAGAGCAATGGAAAAGGCGCAGGTATTTTCCCAGCATTACTAGTGTTTTACACAGAGTTCACCAAAGCTCAGGGAAAAATGGGTACCTTGCCTAGGATCACATTGTAATGCAGTTAAACTGGGACTTAAAACCATTACACCTGTTCTTACCACTACTCCAACAAATGTTTAAAACAACACACAACAGACTGGAAGGCAAGCGTTACTTAAAAGACAAACTACATTCCTGAATAATCAGCTTCTCACTTATGTGGACTTTACAAAAAATCTGCCATAAAAAGAATTGATTAGTAATCATTAGAGATATGGCTTCAATTCCAAATTAAGGAGAATAAGGCATTGTCACAACTGACAGGGGAAGAAAAAAAATTCTTCCACAGAGTTAAGCGAGGGGAAATAAGGAAATTATATAAAATAATTATTATTTTTGAATGAATGAATACAGAAAAACATGAAGACAACTTGGGTACAACCAACTTTTTCAATAATGAGCAACGTAGTCATGAATTCCTATTGTGAGAAGCCAAATGACTTATTAATAGCAATGTTGAAATACAGCCAGTTAGATATTAATCGTAACATAAAAGCTGTGCAAAAACAATTTAATTCAACCCAAAAATATACTCAGTGATAAGTATATCTGAATCAGTATTAATGATGTCAATGAGAACACTGGTGTGTGTCAACCTGAACAATTTTGTAACTCTGGAATGTATTCAGCCACAGTCCATCTCAATATGGATTCCAGATTAACAACACTAATGGGAGCGCTCAGTCTCAATTTCAGCTGTTTCATGAAAGAGGAAAATACTTTCACAGAACAGGATACATTCAAACACCCCTCAAACTATGACTTAAATAGGCAGAAATTTCATGGTACTTTTAACCATCTTCAAATTTCTAAGAATGTCATGGGTGTGTTTTATTCAATAGGCATAGGGTGCACTCAGTTGAGTCTTGAATCCCACTCGCAACTACGCACTGCAGTTTGCTGATGTAGATATTCAGGGACAACTGCAAAAACCTAAAGCATCACTCATGTTCATCAGAATCTGCACATCTCTTCTCAGACTGCATTTGTTCTCAGCGTGCTGCATGATTCTTAAAGAAGCAATAGTTCTACTGGCTGTAAGACAATCCAGCAACAGAACATGTATAAGGAGGTTGTGCTCGGTAACCACACTCCCCACTGGGAGCTTACTGCCTGCACCCTAAACAATAATCTTAAGGGGCCTAAAAATAAAGCTTTGTTTCTGGTTAGCTTTTTACTACAAGTTCAGTTTCAGTCTGTCAATTTAGGAAGAAGTACAACCAAGCAGGTGGTTGACTCAGAGACCTTTAAATACCAACACATCCTGATTAAACAACTTGGTAAATGTATTCAACGGCGTTTAAGAAAAGACATGTGCTATAAACTGACTAACTAGACCTAACACACATCTATAAAACATTCCATCTAAGAACAGAATACACATTCTTCTCTTGTGTACATAAAATATTCTCCAGGATAGACCATATGGTAGGCCATAAAACAAGACTACAAATTTTGAAATCATGCAAAGTAGGTTTTCTGGTCACAGAAGAATAAAGCTAAACATCAATAATAAAGACATATAGGAAAATCACAAATATGCAGAAATTTTAAAAAAACTTCTAAATAACCAATAGGTCAAAAAAGCACGACAAGGGAAACAAGAAAATACATTGAAATTAAAATTAAAATACGACATACCCAAACTTACAAGGTGCAGCAAAATCAGTACTTAGAGGAATATTTATAGCTGAAAACATCTATATCAAAAAGAAGAAACATTTCTAGTCAAAAACCTAATCTCCCACTATAAAACATTGGAAAAGAAAAGCAAACTATACCTATGGCAAGCAGGAGGAAGGAAATAATAAAGATCAGAGAAAAAATTAATAAAATTAAAAGTAGTAAAAATAAAAAAGAGATGATCAACAAAACCAAAGGTGGATGTTTAAAAAGATCAACAAAATTTACAAACTTTTGCCAGATTGACCAAGAAAAAGAAAAAGACTCCAATTACTAAAAATCAGGAATGAAAGGGAGGGCATTACTTCCAATTTTATGGGAATAAAAGGGATTATAAAGAAATATTATAAAAAACTATATGCCAAAAAGATACGTAATCTAGATGAAATGGACAAATTCTTAGAAATATACAAACTACCAAAACTGATTCAATAAGAAATAAAAAATCTGAATAGACTTAAAACAAGTGTACAGATTGTATCAGTGATCTTAAAACCTCCCATGGGGGCGGTCTGGGGGGCGGAAATCCCAGGCCTAAATGGCTTCACTAGTGAATTTTATCACACATTTAAAAGAGTTAATATCAAGTCTTCACAAGCTCTTGCCAAAAACTGGAAAGGAGAGAACACTTCTTAACACATTTTATTATCACTGTGACACCAAAACCAGATAAGTAAAAAAAAAAAAAAAGAAAAAGAAAGAAAAAGAAAAAGAAAAACAACTATGGTCCAATATTCCTTATGAATACACAATAGATGCAAAATCCTCAACAGAATATTAGCAAACAGGATCTAGGAACACGTAAAAAAGACTGTATACAATGACAAAGTGAGATTTATCCCAGGAACGCAATGTTGATACAATATCCAAAAATCGATTAATGTAATACACTATTTAATAGAATAAAGGACAAAACTACATGATGTCAATAGATACAGAAAAGTAGGTGATAAAATGAAATACCCTTCCTGATAAACTCAACAAACTAGGAATAGAGGGAAATTTCTCAGCTTAATAAAGCACATCTACAAAAACCCATAGCTAACAACAGACATAGTGGTAAAAGGCAGGATGCTTTCACCCAAAGATCAGAAGCAAGACAAGAATGGTGCTCTCACGAATTCCATTCAGTGTTGTACTAGAATTTCTAACCAGGGCAATTAAGCAAGAAAATGAGATCAACGTCATCCAGATTGGAAAGGAAAAAGTAAACTCTCTCTATTTGTAGATAATATGGTCTCATACATAGGAAATCCTAAGAGAGCCATCTAAAAAACTATTAGAACAAATAAGTGAATTCAGCAAGGTGACAGGATACAAACTAAAACACAAATTCAATTGCATTTCTAGGCACTTGTAAAGAACGCTTTGAAAATGACATTAAGTAAACAGTGGCATTTACAATAACATCAAAAAATAAATTACTTAGAAATAAACGTAACAAAAATCGTATAAAATTTCTACTTTGAAACTATAGAACACTTGAAAAAAATGAAATAAACCTAAATAAATGGAAAGTCTATTCATGAATCAGAAGACTTAATAGAGTTAAGATGGCAAATACTCTCTTAATAGTGTGAAGATGGTAACACAAAATTTATGTCTTACCAATATGTCTAACCAATAATTACTATCAGCCTCCAAAGCATTCTTACAAAACGGCATCCTTTTGGAGAAATGTCAATCAATTATGGGCACGCATTGGAACTGTATTCTCCTATAAATTCCACGGTAGCTTTTCACGCACACAGACCGCTCTGCCTCCTCACCTGCAGCAATTCTAGTAAAGATTATTTTAAAATTTAGAACACTTCAACATCAGACAATCAGTCCAAACAGTGTTGAAAGAATTTGTCACAACTCTTCTGGTTTGTAAATTTTGGATATTCTGGCCTAGGCTTTGAATTTTGCCCAGGCTCCTGGTACTGGGTTGCCAGATTTAGCAAATACAAACAATACAAAACCAAGATGTGAGGTTCAATTTGAATTTTAGGTAAATAACAAATAATCTGTTAGTATAAGAACATCCCATGCAATATTTGAGATATATTTTTTTTGTATATTTTATTGAGTATGCTATTACAGTTGTCCCATTTTCCCCCACTTTATCCCCTCTGCCCTGCACCCCATCCCATCACCCCTACACCATCCATGGGTTGCACACACCAGCTCTTTGGCTTCCTAATTTTCCACACACTACTTCCAGTCTCTCCCTGACCACTTCTTTTTTGGGTATTTTTTAATACTGCATGGGACATCCTTATACTAACATGTTATTTCTAATTTATCTGAAATTCAGATTTAACTGGCTGTCCTGCATTTTATCTGTCAACTTTGCCCTAGAGGATAGAAATCAGACTTCCTATATTTCCATCTTCACTTAGCACTGATGTCACATTGCCTAAACTGCATTTTTGTAAAAATGCTTCCTGGCTAATGCAATCCATCCCTCTCTAACTCTACTTGCTTATCCTAGCTCTGTTCCTACTAGAGATTTTTGAAATGAGTTCTGATTACCTCTTCAGATTTTGCTCTAGCTCAGCTCTTTGCTTTAAAAGAGCCAAGTCTCCACCAGTGGTTCGCAACATAAACTATTCTGAGGGTCTGTGCGCTATCTAAATTCTCTTCCACAGGCTCCAGGAGTGAAATAGTAAGGAAAAAAATAGTAATCAAAATACATCTGCAGTCATGGAATGCCAGAGATGCAGCAGATGCAAGGTCATAAGTGTCTTCTGTAAATCTCTGGTGCTGGAGAACACGGTTCATTACATTCTACCAGAGGTCACAAGCTCACAGACCCAGACACGCTTTATGTGGCCCACACAGTATAATACTCTACGATGTTTTTTAGAATTTTCAACTAACTGAAACCTAATAATCAGGATACTACCTAAAAACTCTCTCTGTGGCTTTTCTTGAAAAATAAGACCCAGCAACTCTGGGCCTGCACTACTACCTGGTAACAGGAGACTGGAGCTGAAGGTCACCCAAGAAGAACCCCAAAGACCCTACCACTCACCACTGTCTCACCTACATTCTGCTATACATATGGATGCCTTGGAGTTGGTGACCCTCTCTTGGAAACCCATCACTTTCCCAAGTCCTTACCCTGGTTCCTACTCTCCATCTGCAGAAGCTTCGTGAGCTAGTCGGGTATGTCACACCCAGCAGATCTCTATCTTCCACTGCCCCTACAAGTCATTTGTACAATGTCCTACCTGGTCAGAAGATCTCATTCACCCAGATTTAATAAAGCTGAATTCCACACAAGATTTTGAGTGCTGTCCATGAGATAAGGTCAAAATATCCTGAGGAAAATGTGTACCAACTTAGAAATCAAGAGAAACATGAGGTTTAGGGGCCTGTAAGTACTGCATACTAAATGAACACAGTGTTACAATCCGAACTAGTGGAACAAATGCAGTGCTTTTGCTATGATTAGAGCAATGATAAATGCAGCCATTGCTCCTCAGCCCAAAGAACTATTTTTTTCCTGCTCAAAACATAGTGTCTGTAAATTGTACATCTGTCAAAAATTGAAGACAACCAGAAGTAAAGCATTTAAATTGGCAAATCTTCATGTTGAATTTTCCTGACCTGAATATTACAAAGAATGTAAGTGAGACATTACCATCAATAATACCAATAGAATAATTGCTAAACACTGCATACCAGTAACAGAACAGACTGGAGCACAGACTCCTAGCACATGTAGTGCATTGTCTCACATTTATTTGGCAAACTTCCTAAACTTGCAACTTCACAAAAGTACTGTTATCCAAGGAGTTTAATTGAAGATGATACTGGCCTTTTTCACAAATCAAATACAACAAAGTAAATAAAATTTTCTAATGGGCTTAAATAAATAATTATTTTCTTTAATTATAACAGCCATTTATGATTAATTGGGTTCATGATCTGGGACATAGGATGTGTACTCATTTTCTTTTCTCATTTTTAGAAAGTCGTGTGATCATTTGTAAGAGACCCCAGACATACCCTTTCCTGTAAAACTGTACCAGAATCATGGTTTTCTACTTTCCTTTTCTTTAGTAGTTTCTTTTGCCTATCCATCTTTCTTTTTCTATTAATATTTAACTCCAGGGACTTCTCTAAGGCAATAAGTCCTTTGTTCCTATCAGTGTTACAACAAAGTTACAGATGGCTTTTTGCCACCAGAGAAGGATATTTGAGGGAGAAGAGTCGGTCATCACTCACGCCTCTACCCTGCTTGTCAGCACCTTGATTTCTCCCCACCATCTGCCTTCTGCTCTCCCTGGCCGAGTACTGGTAGGTGTTTGGTCCCTCTGCATACCATGTTCTCGTATGCACGCAGCCTTCGTCTGGAAAGGCAGCACCTGCTTCCCTGCCCCCTTAAACAAAGATACTTAAATCCTACACATGCAACTTCAAGCAAAATTCTAAGAAGCAACACCATCTTTCAGTAATTTATATAACAACTCACCCTATTTCCTCCCTGCCCCAACCTCAACAATAGCAAGTTGCTCAACAGTTTCTAAGTGGCAAACTACTGCTAAAGAAAAATAAATAAATACATTGCACTAAGTATGTGACATTTTGTTATTTACAGTAGTGCTATTTCAATTAGCTTCCTGAATATGTAACTCTATACTACTAATTCTGTAAATAAAGACTGAAATCTCAAAAATAATAATTCCTATCTTTTTTTCCTCTTTTCCTCATCTATTTTAGAATGAAAATGTCAAGAGAGAGATGTACATTCGTTTCCTGAAGCTGTTATAACAAATTACCACAAACCTGGCAGCTTACAACACAGAAATGTATTCTCTCACAGTCTGGAGCTCCAGAGGGTTGAAATCCAGTAAGGCCACACACCTTCCCTCCAGGAGCTCTGGGGGACAGTCCATTCTGGCTTCTTCCAGCTCCCAGGGGCCCGAGCATTGCTGGGCTTGGGGTTGCATCATTCTAATCGCTGCCTCCGTCTTCACATCACCTTCCTGTCTGCGTGACCTCCCTCTGTTCTCTCTTATACGGCCACAACAGGCACAACAGTGATGGCGAACAGGGCTCGGCTGGATGACCCAGGGTACTTTCCCCGTCTCAAGCTCCTTAACTTAGTTACATCAACAAAGGTCTCTGATCTGAATAGAGTAACACTTACAAATTACAGGAATTAGGACCTGATATCTTTGGGTCCCCACTATTTATCCTACTATAACATGAGTAAAGTACTACATGCGAAATGTCTCACTTGGCTGCAAAGCACTAACCAGCCACATGCTATCTTTCGCGTTTAGAGCATACTGCAGATTCTACATTCTTATGAACATAAACAAGCACCAGTTGGAACAGTCGCCCTCCGTGTTCAGTAGCTGAAAAATTCCAGATACTTAAACTGCAAAGTCATCTGCATGGCAAAGTGTTAGATGAAATTATGAAATAATTCAGTGGGAAAAACTATACCTTTCAGAACTTGATGAGGACCCAGTGTGGAAAACACTCCGTGAACAGGATAAAGTTCTACTGTTAAAAAACCAACAAGCCTAGTTTTGGAGAGGAGAACATATGTTGAAATATGATCCACCCATAGCACTCTGGTAGGATGGAAATCAAAGAAAAAGAGAGGTAACAAAATATCCTTTCTGGGACACCATATGAAAACCGATGAGGTAAATGTTGAGCATGGCATGATGGCAAAAACTACTACAAATATATTTTTTTAAGCTTGAAGGGAAGAAGTAAGAGTATTATGGAGTTGGGAATGGAATTCATTTTGGAGAAAACTGGGGGACTATACAGTATATGACTAATTTGGTCAAGCTTTATCTAAGATGGGACAAAATCACAAACATTTGAAATGTGCACATTCCAGAAAGAGAGAGGAATTCAATAAATTATCAAAGGATTAATAGCAATGGAAAAAAGCTCTCTTCGCGTGAACCGTGAGGGCATTTTTTTAAAGGTCATATAGCTTTGTTGCATTAACTTTAAAAGACAAATTAAATATCAATTTCTTTTCATCATTGTGGACAGAAAATATGAAAGGAAGAAATTTTACTCTTTTTACGAAGATCTGGTCAAAGCAATCTTATCATAAGTAGGAGCTGGAGAGACATTCTTCAGCCAACCTGGAAAGCTTCCGTAACTGGCTGCTCATTCCCTTTCATAAAATTCAAATACTTTATGAAACGAACTGAAATATTTCATTGTTTCCACCCCTTCTTCTACATCTAATCTGAATTTGCAATCTAGAGAGGAAGCGGTCTGGTAGTAACATCTTCCAGCCGTCACAGCCATAATGTTGACGATTCAAAAACCATGAGTTGAAAAGTCCTGAGACAGAATGACAGTAAGAGAATTATCAGCAATTCACTACAACGATAACATTACCTGCCATTCACTGAATGCTTACTATCAGGCACCGTGCTCAGCACTGAACTGATTTAAGTTCTCACAAAAATCTTAAGAGGAAACTACTATTTGCATGGAAATTTTGCAGCAAAGGCAAATGAAGTGAGGATCCCAAGGCTAGAAGTAGCTGAGCCAGGATTCAAGCACCGAGAGTCTAAACCCAGAGTGGAGCTCGCATCTATTACTGCTGCTGAGCAAAGACGATAGCCCCACACGCTTACTGCGTGCCAGGCACTGCCTGGGGGATCTCACACACATGAGATACTCCTCTCAACCTCCCCGGGAGGAAGGCATTATTATTAAACCCAGCTAAGGAAACTGCTACATAAGAAGATAATGTAACTTACCCATGGTCACACAGTCAGTAAATGGTAGACCAGCACTTCAACACAGCAAAGAAAATTCTAAAGGCAGCGCACTTGACAAGTATGCCAACAGGCAAGACTAGTGACTTATGTCATATTTAATAAGACTTTGTCTGAACAAGCACCGAAGGGGAATCCAGTCATCTTTTCTGCCTGTTGAAGGATGACTACCTTAAGCTTCCATCTCCTTTGACTTCTAGGTATAATATTGCTATGCCAGTTCTGCAGCTTTTCAAAGGAGAGGGTTAGGTAGCAACGTCACTTTTAATACATTTTAATGGGGGAAAGAGTACCAGGTTTCCTAATGACCTGATGCTCTCAGGGTTAAGTATACATGAAGAAAGAAGTAGAAAAAAGCATCTATTAATAAGTCAGAAATAATACAATCACCAAACGGAAATCTAAAATAACTTTCCCACCACTGCCTGTGTTCAGTTAGGTAGGTACCGACATTAGAAAAAAGAAAAAAAAAAAGCCACTCTGCCATCCTTCATCTGAGGGGACTTTCAGTTTCTTCTAAGAGACTGTTGTTGGCTCGCACAAACCTACAGACAGAAGAGAGAAGACTCCAAAGAGAGGAACAGAGGAAATAATTTGGTGCAAAGCAGAGATAAGCAACAAGTAAACCAAAAAAGGCATGTGCGTGTTTGTGTGTGTGTGTTTGCATGTTCTTTTCCCAGTTACCCTGAGGAAGTTCATAAAAAACAATCATTTGCCTTGGTTTATAGGGCCAAGTATATCCATGAAGAATGTTTTCTCTAGTTCTTATGAATTCAAGCAACGATCAAGTTAGGACAACCACTGCTCACCTTTTCAGTTTCCCTTGAATGTCTAGAATGGGAACAGAACCCTAGTAGTGAAAGCCCAGTGGTAATGGGTAGGGAAGGGCAAAAAGCGTTTTAAATTACTAACTACATACTACTACAATTTCCTTCCTATTGTCACACACACACACACACACACACACACACAAATACACAAAAAGTACAAAAGGGCACTCTGTACCAGTGTGCAATACAATTATCTGTCAAATTTCAGGACAACAAGATTTATATGGGGGAAGAAAAGGAATCTACTTGGCATTTACTCAGAAAAGAAATATCCAAGTATGTGTGGCCAGTAGATACAACCCACCGTCCTGTTTTATAATTTTCAATAATCCACTGTATTTTTTTATGTGTGCAGAAAGCAATTTAAGGAGTTACCCCTCCCCCCCCCAAAAAAATAGATAAGTGAAGCAAATAAAAAAAAAGAGTGAAGGGCAAATATAATATTGCTGTCCAGACTTAGAAATGCAATTGTTTTAATAAATATACGATGTTTAAAACAACAGGTAAGTTCACTCCACATCCCTTGTTCCAACTTGTTGACTTTACTAGTCTCATCTTTCATTTCCAGTGCCATCCCCACCAACATTCCTGTCACCACAGAAAAATTAGGGTCATGGTATGATAGTAGTCTTGCCATTAAATCACAGGTGGAATTTTCTTGCCCAATCAATGCCTTTGATATCTATACTATAAACTCACAAAGATTTAACTACAGTCAACAATCATTAAGCTTTACAAACAGCTGTGTTCTAGCCCTACAACATGCATCGATATCTCAGAAATAATGTTGCCTATATAAGGTTGGATTTAACAACAAAAAAAATTCATGTTGTATTCAGCTGAGGAAAATGAAATAGAAACCCACAGAGTTCTTGCAAAAATAACAATTCATGAATAAAACATCCGCATAGTATACTGCCTCAGAAGGAATCAATCATAATAAAGGTTTCTACGACATAGGATAATATGCATGTATTTAAACTTTTCTTTTTGACAAATGACAGATCATCAAAATCCTTCTGTATTCATTGAAAAGATACTGCCAGTCTAAATGCGAACAACATCCACTGTCTCTTTTATGTGTGATGGGGATAAGGGGAGGTATGGGGTACTGCCCCATTCACGCTCAGAGTATAGTTTTACACACAAAAAAAATAAAATAAAAATGGAAAAGTAAATCTGCAGAAATAGCAAACTCTCTGGGGGAAAAATGTGGAGTTTGGATAAGCATGTCTCAAGTCCATTCACCATATTGCATGTAAAGATTTATCTTAAAGATTTCCAAAAATAAGGCTGTGGAATCATATTTACAGAAGGCCGCTCAATATATTATTTACATTCTGCTGAGTTTCAAAAAGGAATTTGATTTCATGTACAATAAAAGACACATCAAATCAGAGCTAATAAAAGAGCAGTTTTGTGCAGTAATTATGAGCCCAGACTCTGGAGGTAGAAAAGATGGAATATGAACTCTATAACATACTAGCTCTGTGACCCTGAGAAAGTTATTTCACATCCCTAAACCTCAATTTTCTTGCCTGTAAAACTAAAATGCTAATACATACGTCTTAGAGGACTGTGTGAAATAAATATAAAACAAACAAAGTGCCATGCTAGTGTTGAAACAGTAAGAGCTCGGGAGATCTCAGGTAGTGGTGAAGTAGGTGGAAGCTAGGTTCATCACCCACCAGGACCAAACTGGAATTACAACTAAATTATAGAAAAATCATCCTGAATAACCAACTGGACACTAGCTGGAGAGAAGCCTTATAATCAAGGACTCACAGAAGAAACCCTTCACCACCACGTGATTGGTAGGAAGTGCAGATGCTTGACCAGGCTGGCTAGGTTCTCACAGGTGGCAAGGGAGTTCCAGAGGGACATTTCAGCAGCCAGGAGGTTTCCCCTGAGAAATGTGGAGTCTAAACCCCAAGCTGACCTCCCCAGGCCAGAGCACCAGAACTTGGAAAGGTGCCCACATAACATCTGGCTGTGAAAAGCAGTGGGGTTTCTGTCCACCAGGGAGAGATGACTACAGATGCAAGGAGCCTCTTAAAGATACACCACACAAAATTCCATTTGCAGCCCCTTACCTTGGACTCTGGCAGAGGGAGGTCAGAACAAACTAGAGCTGCATGAAGAATCTGGGGCTGGTGGCTCTGGGGAGAGAACTGAAGAAACAGCCACCAGGATCCCTGTACTGAGTCATTCACCATACTGTAGGAGCCATCTTTCTCAGGCACGGCACTCCACTCCATGAGGCATCAGCTGTGGGGAAGCCATGGCCCCCCCACTGCAGGAATCCCTCTTGACACACGCTGTGGAGCTTAAGCCCTGTTGAGAACAGCTGGAGGCTCTTTCAGCAATTAAACCTAACAGGCAGCTTGCAGGCAGCAGTGGCTCTCTGGGTTCTTTGAGACTTTAGCTGACCCGTCCACAGGCCTGGTGCTGGTAAAAACCAGCCTTGGTGCACAGCTCGGTCCTTTCCACATGCGCCCAGGCCCAGCAGAAGGAGCCACAGCTGTGGATCGCTGATAGCTCCAAACAGGTTGTCCAGAGGCAGTCACAAGCAGCTTCTGGCATAGGCCTGAACCAAAGTCTTTGCAGATCTATCTAATACACAGAAACAAAGAGAAAGAAGTAGCTAAAATGGGAAGACAGAGAAACAGACCCAAAATGAAAGAACAAGAGAATTCTCCAGAAAAAGAAGTAAATTAAATGAAGGCAAGCAATTTATCAAATATAGAATTCAAAGTAATGATTATAAGGATGCTCAACAGCATGAAAAGATATAGAAACCATAAAAAAGGGGCCAATCAGAAATTAAGAATGTGATATCTGAAATAAAAAATACACTGGAAGGAATAAGCAGTAGGTTACGTGAAGCAGAGGATCAAATCAATGAGCTGGAAGACAAGGTAGGAAAAAACACCCAATCATAGGAACAAAAAGATAACAGAATTTTTTAAAATGAGGATAGTTTGAGAGACTTTTAGGGCAATGTGAAGTGTAACAACATTAACATCATAGGGATGCTGGAAGGAGAAGAAAGACAGTAAGGGATCAAGAACCTATCTGAAGAAATAATGACTGAAAATTTCCCTAACCTAGTGAAGGAAAAAGACATACAAATCCAGGAAGCACAGAGAGTCCCAAACAAGATGGACCCAAAGAGGCCTACACCAAGATACATCATAATTAAAATGGCAAAGCTTAAAGAAAGGAGAGAATCTTAAAAACCACAAGAGAAAAGCAGTTAGTTACCTAGAAGGGAGTACCCATTAGACTGTCATATGATTTCTCAACAGAAACATTTCAGGCCAGAAGGGACTGGAATAAAATATTCAAAATAATGAAAAGCAAAGACCTGCAAACAAGGCTACTTTACCCACCAAGGCTATCATTTAATATTGAAGGAGAAATAAAGAGCTTCCCAGACAACAAAAAGCTAAAGGAGTTTGTTACCACCAAACCAGTATCACAACAAATGTTAAAGGGCTTGCTTTAAGAAGAAAAAGAAAAAAACAGAGAAAAATAGTTCAAAAAAATTAAATAGTAATAAATACACACCTATCAATAATCACTTTAAATGTAAATGGCTTAAATGTTTCAATCAAAAGACATAGAGTAGCTGAATGGATAAGAAAACAAGATCCAAATATATGCTGTCTTCCAGAAAAAAATAAACTATTTTTACAAAAAGAAATAGTAAGAGTTCAAGAAACTACAGGGCTATTATTTTGTAACTAATAATAGTGAAGAAAAAAAAACTACTACTCTCCAAACTGCCAGGTTGTTCTTTTTTTCTTTTTTAAGATTTTATTTACTTAGTTAGAGAAGGGAAGGGAGGGAGAAAGAGAAGGAGAGAAACATCAATGTGTGATTGCCTCTCGTGTTTCCCTTGCTGGGAACCTGGCCTATAACCCAGGCATGTGCCCGGACTGGGAATCAAACCAGCAACCCTTTGGTTCACAGGCCAGTACTCAATCCACTGAGCCAACCAGCCAGGGCAAGGTTGTTTTTATTAACCACTTACAAAACAAAATTTTAAAAATCCATAAACTTTCACTAACAAATATGTGCATGGCATACAGTTATAAAATTGAAGAACTTGACCCCTTCTCTTCTGCAGGAAAAAGTCATTTCACTTTGATGCAATGGTGGCCTATAAGAGAACCTCCAAACATGAGAGAAAAAGTAGTTCAAGAATTAATTTTGCATTTGTTTCAAGGACCTAAGCAATTGAGGCACTAGAGTTTTATATCATGAAATACATAGCAATCACTTCGGTTCAAAATATTTTAAGAGCAGGAACTACCAGCTGGCTACTTTAATCATAATTTCTATTTTTAAAAACTGCATCCTCTTGTGTCCCCAGACTGAATGAGCCACAAATTGTTTCCCTTGAATCAAGCAAAAAAAAGTAATTTATTTTATATTGTACATATAATTGCTGAAGATTTTGACAGAGGAGATTACTGAGCTTTCTTTTTGAGAGTAATTAGCCACTGCATTCACCTGCCTTGATTACAATATGGAGGAAGATACTTATCTTTCAATTGACTTTGACAGAAGGGCATGCATACAGCTCATCTAAAAGCTATACGCACTTATTTGGCACAGTTAAAAGTCAAGACACCTAGAAGACAAAACTGTGTGCTATTTTCGAGGATTGGAATTTGATCTACAAAGAATATATTCTTACCCACTATCATTCTCAGAATGGCTTTATATGACACAAACTCTTTAGAAGCATTAACAGCTTGTGATTGATGCTGAATTACAGTTGACCCTAAAATGGTTCTGCTTGTGGATTAGAGACTGACCACAGATGGATTGTTCAATGTTGTGAAAGTCCTTCATTGCTCCTGAACATCTTACTGAAATAGACTATAGCCTGTTGATCCTCATACAGGTCAGATTACAGGATTCAGTGAAGGCCACTGAGAAGGCTGTACATTTTGAATGTGCACCTAGCAAAGGGTAGATCTATAATCAGGGAAAACCAAAAGCCACCCTTTTAGAAAACAGTTTAGTCTAAACATTGAGTCCATATGAAAGAAATTACAGTTGAGGAACAAATATCAGTTCCACCACCCGGGACAGGGTTTTAACTGTTCTCATTGTATCTTCAGGTAATATAATAGTTACTTCTTTTTTGACTTTCAAATAACATCTCCACACTGATTTTTCACTAGAAGGAGAGGTGTAATGAATACAAGAAGGTACTCCTAGGCAGATGAACCACCCCTCAGAGTGTGCTTAAGTGTCTGGTGTCAACCAAGATAAATTTCCACGGGTATGCAACAGGACTGTCTCCAAACCTTCCTTTTCCGTAGTGTGCATCACTGATTCAGACAGACAGAGAGAGAGAGAGAGAGAGAGAGAGTGAGTGTGTGTGTGTGTGTGTGTGTATCAAACTTATGGGGTAGTGCGAAGCAAAGAGTACAGCAATATTAAAAATATATATTCAAAATGGCTACAGATTAGATGGATGAGCCAAAACATAGTAGACTAAATTTAATTCCCCATTCCTAAATTCAAAAAATTGAGTGCACAAGTACAGGATCTGACTTAATAGCAATTGGTGTTTAAAAAAGAAAATAAAAAGAAGATATAGGTGTTTCTGTTGCCTTCAAAGCCAAATATGAGTCAAAAGTGTTATAGCTGCTCCCACTAAAAAAAAAAACAACAACAAAAACCAAAAATCTGAAATTACATGAAAAGAGAAAAGTGCCTAAAGCAAGAAAATGCAATAGTCTGCTTCTATTACAAACAGCTACGACCAGAAATTAATGAGTTTAGTTTTGGGTGCCACATTTTAGAAAGGCAGTGGCAAGCTGGAATATATGTGAAGAAGGTGACAAGAACATTAAGGAGTTCAAAAACCAAGTATGAGGAAGGACCGAAAGAAATTGAGATATCAGTCAGCAGAAAAACCTTTGGAAGAACAGGCCAGTGGTGGTGTGCTCACATCCTCATTGCAGCTAAGCCAAGAGCTGTTAAGAAGAGACGAAGGCAGGAATGGGGAACGTAGAACTGCCACTGCCCACCTCCCCACACACACACTGCAACTCCTGAAACGTTGGTCCAGGCCACAGCTGAATTACGGTATGTCCCAGGACGCCCCCCACCACCACCACTTATGGGAAACATCAAATCCACCGGATGCCTGACCCTCGCCGCCTTCCTTGGTTATCCCCTAAGCGTAGGCTTCGGTTCTCAAATGTCATTTAAGTTCTCTGTTGCTGCTAACAAATCACCCCAGAACTTAGGGACTAAAACCATCTTTCCTGTCTCACAATTGTGCAATCTGGGCTAAGCTTAGCTGGACAGTTCTTCTGTTGACCTTGCTGGTGGTCACTCAAAGGGCTGCATTCAGCTGGCAGACTGGGGGCTGGGTTCAGCTAAGATGACTTGGTCTCGGTCTCTGTCTCTCCCCCACCCCACCCCCCGCCCGTCTCTCCATGTAGTGTTAGGGGTTCTCCCACTTCACATGGCCTCTCCATGTAGTCTCTCCAGGTAGGCAGCCAGACCACTTCAATGGCATGTAAGGGCTCGTAAGAGACTAAAATCTTAGTCCTAGAATCGGCACCCCCGCACTATTGTCATGTTCTATTGATTAAAGCAAGTCATAGATTCAGACCAAATTCAAGGGAAGAACATGACACAAGGAGACACGGTTCCCTGGGGTCACTCATGGTACAGGCTACCACAGCTATCATCTCTCCAACTGCTGAACTGCTGTTCTCTGCTCTGCCAATAACCACTTATCCCACTTGCTATGCCCTCAGCTGTGGCCTCCGTAACCCTAGAGATCAGAGAATCCCTGAAACGTTCAGCCTCATTTCTGAACAGTGATTTTCACTGCCTTGCTTTTACATCTCCTTACTTTAACCGATACCTGGCTACCCAGGAGGATTCAGGTCTGCTACAGCTGTCTAGTTTCTCACACCTATGCACTTCAGGGCCTGTATTAGGCGAGTCTAATCTCCCAAGGCTTCTTCTTGGCCACTGTTCTGTTACTCTAAAGTGCACACTAATTTTCCCCTCTCTCTTTTGTATCAATTCACCTTATTCACTGAAGATTTAGGGACTCTTCTCAGTCTCTTCTTACCACAAATCCCTCTAGCTCCCTATGTGACCCAATACACTGGTATCACAATTCCATGACCTCTTCACCGTTGGTAACAATCCCCTGAGCACAGTTACCCACTCCTCTGTCACCTCTTGGACCTCACCATCACTGAAACCGAAGCCACTAATCCAAATACCTCATTCTCTGCCCACAGTCTACTATTCTTCCAGGTTGCTAGCTCAAGTACCACCACAGTGTGTATATATATAACACATGTTACATTGTGTGTGTGTGTCTGTCTGTCTGTCTGTCTGTCTGTCTATCTTAGAGGCACTTTCATTCCACTGACCCCTTCATCCCTATCTGTAAGTCCACTCATTGAGTCATTATCATCCTTATCCAATAACCCTCTGAGACACCCTAAAATGTCCTTTGCCCTTCCATCTCATCCTCTGCCTAACACACCCATTTGCTTTTCAGTCCATGAATTCAAGTACCTGAACTCTCTTGCAAAAAATTACAAAACCAGAGGTTTGTTTACAATAAAGTTATAATCATCACCCTCAACCCACTAGCAATCCTACTTTCGTTCTCTGATTAACATGCTCTCCTTCTCTCAGCAAACAACTATGTCATGTGTTGCTCCATTTTCTTATTTCCTTCCTGCTATCTGCCACCTCCCACTTTCAGCAGGTGACCTTGTTTCATATTTCAGAGAAAACAGGGGGCACCCGCAGCCACAGACCTTCCCTCAACGTCTGGCCAGCATATGGGCAAACCTGCCTGCAACTGCTATCATTTGTCTCCTCTCCTTCCAGTTACAGTGGAGGGAGCATCCTTTCTCCTATTGAAAGCTCAAGGTCCCCCGCCCCCTTAGTAATATCAGAGGCTTCATCTATTATCCTTTAGCTCTGCTGCCTCATCACTTCTCCCACCCTACTCTTTCCTTCCTGTCTAGACCCAAACATCTGAAAAACAAAAAAATCTCTGTGGATCTCCTCTCCCTCTATAGCTGCTACCTTCTTGGCTCCTATCCTTCGCAACCAAGTATCTGGAGAAAAATTTTTAAAAAGTCTTTTTATCCTCACTTCCTGCTTACATACCTCCCAACCTACCCTAATCTGCCTCTGGCCCTCACCACTTGGCTGAGTCTGTTCTTGACAGTTACTGTTGTGCTTCATTTTTCCAACTGAAGGGGCCCACAGGTTTCGCCTTCCATTAGCAGCGACATAGGGCACAGGAAACCAGAAGGCCTCCTTCTTAAAATGCTCCCTCTGCTCAGCATAAGGAAACCAATTATCCCATGTTCCTTCCTACTCTCCTGATTGTTCCTGCTGAGTCTCATTGGGAGGCTCCTTCTCCTCCTCCACCCAAACTACAATTGTACCCATCTCCCCAGGCAATCTCGCCCACCGGTAGGCTTCAAAGAACCATAAATGCCAATGACAGCCAATTACAACTACCACCCATATCTTTCCTCTAAGCTCCACATTTGCACATCCAACTGTCTTCTTGACATCTCTACTTAGACATCTCACTGGTATCTCACACTAAACATCTCTAAAACTCAAATCATCATCATCTCCCACTAAATTTGCCTCTCCAAGGTTCCCCATCTCATAAATGGCAACTTTACCCAGTTGTTTAAATAAGATAGCTGGGAGTCATCTCAGGTTCCTTGCTCTCCTTTACTCATGCATCAGAGCAACTGGTCTACCAAATACAACTGACCCTCGAACAACAAAAATTTGAGTTGTGTGGGTCCACCTGTATGCAGATTTTTTCAATGAATATATTGAAAAGATTTTTAAAGATTTGCGACAATTTGAAAAAAACTCACAGATGAACAATGTAACACAGGAATATGTTTAAAATTAAGAATAAGTTTGCTACGTCATGAATGCATAAAATATATGTAGCTACTAGTCTGTTTTTTCATTTACTACCATAAAATATACACAAATTATAAAAAGTTAAAATTTATTAAAATTTACAAACACAGACCATACATGGTACCATTTGCAGTCAAGAGAAATGTAAACAAACGTAAAGATACAGTATTAAATCAAAACTGCACAAAATTAACTGTCGTAATACATACTGTGCTGTTGGCGTAATTTCATAGCCACTTCCTGTTTCAAGTGTTGCAAGTACCCTCTTGAAATGGCATATAATGCTAATCATCACATGAGCAGTACATATCTACAGTTCTTGTGTACTTTTTATTGTTTTGTGCAATACCGTAAACCTTGAATGACATCATGGGACCCATATGAAATGCCACTAGTGATGCTGAAAGTGCTCCCAAGAAGCAGAGAAAAGCCATGACATTATAAGAAAAAGCTGAATTGCCTGACGTGTACTGTAGATTGAGATCTGCAGCTCTGGTTGCCCACCATTTCAAAATAAATGAATCCAGCCAAAGGACCATTGTAAAAAAAAGAAAAGAAATTCATGAAGCCATCACTGCAGTTACACCAACGGGCATGAAAAACTTGCACTTTTTGCAAAATACCTTTTCTATCTCTTATTGAAAATGCAGCTTTTATGTGCATGCAGGATTGCCATAAGAAAAGCATACCAATAAACACTAATATGATTCGAGAAAAAGTAATGTCATTACATGTCAACATAAAGCACAATAAAGGTGAAAGATCTAATGCTGGGGAATTAATGCCAGCAAAGGATTGCTTGATAATTTTAAAAAGCGGCTTGACTTTAAAAAAATGCCCAGATAACAGGAAAAACAGTTTCTCCCAACCAACAGACAGAAGATGAGTTCCCAAACACGATTAAGAAAATAATGGAGAAGAAAAGATATCTGCCTGAATAAGTTTTTACTGCAGACAAAAGTAACCTATTTTGGCGGGGGAAAAATAGCCACACCAGACATTTATGAGTAAGGCAGAGAAGGGAGCACCTGGATGTAAGGCAGGAAGGGACCAGCAAACTCCACTGTTTCATGCGAATGCGGTCGGGTTTATGATCAAAACTGCTCTGATCCTGAAAGCTGCCAACCCCCAAACCTTGAAGGGAAAAGATAGCACCAGCTGCCAGTCTTTTGGTTGTACAACAAGAAGGTCTGGGCAATGAGAACCTTTTTTCTAGACTGGTTCCATCAATGCTTGTCCCTGAAGTCAGGAAATATTGGGTTGGCCAAAAAGTTTGTTTGTTTTTTTCCATAAGATGGCTCTAGTGGTGCTTAGTTGTCTTTAACTTCATTAGAAACAATTTTGTTAGATTGCATTGTGACAGCTGTCATGTCAGTGTGCATTTAAAAAAACTTTTCATACTTGGTAAATTTTTGTGCAGCCATTTTAATATTGAAGATGGAAGAAAAGCAACATTTTCCACATATTATGCTTTATTATTTCAAGAAAGGTAAAAATGCAACTGATACACAGAAAAAGATTTGTACAGTGTATGCAGAAGGTGCTGTGAGTGATGATATGTGTCAAAAGTGGTTTGCAAAGTTTCATGCTGGAGATTTCTCACTGGATATGCTCCACAGTTGGGTAGACCAGTTGAAGTTGACAGCAATCAAACTGAGACATTAATTGAGAAAATCAACATTATTCCACGTGGGAGATAGTCAACATACTCAAAATATCCAAATCAATAAAGTTATTGGTGAAAATGAAAAATGTGTTTTTTATTTTATGGAAAATATCACATGGACTTTTTGGCCAACCCTATACCTTGCCAGTAAGAGACTGCCTTTTAAAGTTGTTACGGACAGTGTCCCTGGCCACCCAGGACCTCATGAGTTCAACGGTGAAGGCATCAAAATGGTCTCCTTGCCCTCAAACTCAAAGTCTGTAATTCAGCCTCTAGTTCAGGGGTTATAAGGACCTTTAAGGTTCATTAGACATGGTACTCTGTGAAAAGGATTGTAAATGCTTTGGAAGAGAAACCCAACAGAGAGAACACCATGAAAATTTTGAAGTATCATACCGTTGAAATTGGCAATGTTGTCACAGAAAAAGCCACAAAAGCCAAATTCCCACTGGAGAAAACTATGTCCAGATGTTGTCCATGATTTCAAGGGATTTACAACAGAGTTAATCAAGGAAATCATGAAAGGGAATGTGAATATGACATATAAGGTGAGGGGGGAGGAAGTGAAGGGTTTTAAGATATGGATCTTGGAAAAATTCAAGAGCTAACAGACACCACACCAGAGGGATTAACAGAAGACAATTTGCCGGAGACCAGTGCTTTCCGACCCCGTGCCAGGAGATTAGAAAGAAGATCTAAAGGGAGCAGGGCCAGAAACAAACTGGCATTAGACAACCTGGCAGAAGAGTTCCCAATATTCAAGACAGCTTTTGACCTCTTTTCGCACATGGATCCTTCTAGGATACGGGCACTGAAACTAAAGCAAACAAAGGAAGAAGGACTGGTACCGTATAGAAATATTTTTACAGAAATAAAGAGGCAAAACAGTCGGACAAATTGTGATGTATTTCTGCAAAGTTACACCGAGTGTGCCTGCCAGATCTGCCTCCTTCCTCCTCCTGCACGTCTTCCGCCTCAGTCACCCCTGAGAGAGCAAGACCAACCTTCCTCCACCTCCTCCTTCTCAGGCTGCTCAGCAGGAAGATGATGAGGGTGAAGACCTTCATGAGGATCCACTTCCACTTAATGAGTAGTAAATAATCATTACACCATACAGCTAACAAACTTAGCTGTTACGTATGTGTGCGAAAATCTAGTAAGTGTATGGCAAGAACTCTATAAGACTTTCTGTGTCATTATAATCGTCGCTGCCTAAGAATTCATCGTGTAGAACAGCACATGCAACACACGAATGGAAGTGGATTGACTATACTTACCTAGGCATAAGGCGAGTGATATTTAATATAAAATTGATAATGTGTTAGTTTTCTTTTTTATACTGTTTTATACCTTTGCTTTCAGACAATTACATTACCATACAGCATGCCTCTCTCGTAATTGGAGAAACTGTGCATTAGCCGATCGTCACAGGTAAGCAGTTTTTTAAAAAATGTAACACAGTTTCAAACAGTGTACTATGAATATGGCTGTAATGCTATATGCCATAAAAATTTTATAATGATTCATTCATTAGTATGTAGGCTAAGCTATCGTGAAGCAATCATATCTATCACACTAGGCTACCATAAAGCAATCACATTGCTGCTTCTTCGTTATCAATTCATGTGGGTACTGACAGACGGTTCATCTTGTGAACAGATGAGGCAAACTTACACAGTGTTGACAAATACAGTGCAGTACTATAAATGTATTTCCTCTTCCTTATGATGCTTAATAACATTTCCTTTTCTCTTACTTTAGTTTATAAATACAGTACATAGCCCTGGCTGGCATGGCTCAGTTGATTGGGCATCATGCCTCAAAGCAAAAGGTCTCCGGTTCAATTCCCAGTCAGGGCACCTGCCTGAGTTGAGGGTCAGTTCCTAGTTGGGGCACAAGTAATTTTTTTAAAATACAGTATATAATAAATGTATAATAACATACAACATAGGTACTAATTGACTGTTTATGTTATCTCTGAGGCTTCTGATCAACAGTAGGCTATTAGTAGTTAAGTTTTGGGGGACTGAAAAATTATACGTGGATTTTCAACTGTATGGGGATTGGCACCCTAAGTCAGGTTGTTCAAGGGTCAGCTGTAGTCAATTCAATCTCTTCTCTCTATCTCCAAGTAACTGCTTAGATACGCAAATCTACTAAAAACTATCAGTAATATCTCAGTTCCCTTAGCAAAAGAAAAATATTTTTAAGAAGACTCTGCCAGATCCTGCCCCTGCCAACCTCCCTAGCTGAAGCTCAAACCACTTACCTTCTCCCCTTACTCAGTTCCAACCACCCTATCCTTCTAGTTCTTTAAGTATGACAAGTTCTTTTCCTTTTGTAGGACTTCAAACAAGTTGTCCTTCTGTCTTATTTGCTCCTAAATCCTCACAATTTTCTCTTTTTCTCTCTCTCTTCTTTATCCCTCAGGGCCCAGCTTACATGCCACTTTCCCAAGGAGGTCTTACTTCCTGCCCAGCCTAAATTTGGTTCTCTCTGTTATCTCGTTCAGAGCACCTGGCACTACAGAAATTTTAAATGACACATTCATTGATGTATTCAAGAATTTAATATCAACCTTATCCACCAGGCCAGGAGTCAGCAAAATATTTTTCCAAAAATAGTCAGAAAATAAATATTTTTAGGCTTTACAGGCCACAGGGTCTCTGTTATATCCATCATTTGCCACTGGATACAAAAGCAGCCATAGACAATATATAAAAAAATGATGTGGCTGTGTTCTAATAAAACTTTATTTACAAAAACGGGCTGTGAGCTGGATTTGAACTAAAAGCCCTCATGTGCAGACCCCCGCTCTAGAGTATCACTTTCAGGGAGGCAGGGACAAGACTGTTTTACTCTCAACCGCTGTATCTCTGTTGCCTCCTAAGTGCCTGGCGAGCAGTAGTTGCACAACAGTCATTGAATGAACACTACCTGAAAGACTGTCACAATAAAATTTGCTCCACATAGCTCTCTGATCAATAAGTACAAGTTATAGGAGAGCAGATCTGAATTCAATGTAAGGGAAAACTTCCTAAAAGTTCTACCAGCTTTACAGAATTACCATATAGATTAGCTAAAATAATAGATGTGAAAAATGTTCTCTAAACTACAAACTAAAGGTATGCCATTATCATTAAGAATTAGAGTTGACCAAAAACATGAGTAGGTTAGCCTCTGAGACAGTGGGCGGGTGGGCGGGGGGGGGGGTCCCTGAGTTACAGAATGGGAGCCTGAATACCCGTCTCTCAGTGCTCAGTGCTCCTAGACAGGCTTTTGCATTGGTAGGTAAGAGGCTGGGCCAGGAGACCTTTAAGATGCCTTCCAATTCGAAGTTCTCCATCACTTGGGACCCGCCCATGATGTGCAATAATGTACTTACTAAAACCCTACCTTGTAAAAAGAACTTTATGTGCCATGATTTATTTAATTCTTGAAACAACCCCTCGAGTTTAAATGGCATTATGCTCACTTTGCAGACAGGAAGCTGAGAGTCGCAGATGTTAAGGTAAAGGGGTAGATCCAGGACCAGGAGCCAGACAGGACTGTGACTATGCTCTTACCACACATGCCACAACCTCCCCAGCCACACAGCCCCATCTCAAGCATCACACCCAGACCCTCAAATTTAGACATGCAATATCTAACATGCCCCTGTATTAGGACTAAAAGATTAGCCCCTCAAAATGCAGTGTGCATCACATTCATTAAAGGGGCTCTGATGGAATGGTGAAGAAATGTGTGTCTTGAAAGTCACTTTTTAAAACAATTTTCCATTGAAATATGCTGAATAAATATAACAGCTTTGTATACAGGAAATAATTTATGTCTAAGAGGAGCATTTTCACCTTTGTGAGATAACCTATTATTTTTCAATCTACATTTCATAGAAGGGAAAGTAGGTAGCCAAAGTATTAGGCAATATTATAAATTATTACATCACATAATTGGGTAACATTTGTTGGGGAAAGAAAATACCAGCTACAGCACAGAATAAGTATTGCTTTTTCTGATTTTCAAAGAGAGAGTAGTCTTTCCAGTTCCACATGCTTATGTAAAAATAGGCAATTTTTATTTCAGAAGGCGGTCAAGAGCTAATCTGATGTTTAGGTCAGAGCAATGGGATTAAAAATGCTCTTTATTATCTTCAAATTGTTTATCTCTCTCTTCTAGATTTTCAATAATGAACATGTATTACTTGTGTAATAAAATGCTCAAAACAATCTAATTAGGTTATGTGTTTCTTGGTATTTTCTCAGTAATTTATTGACCAAATCCTTTCTAATTACTCCATCCATCTATTGCTCAGTTATTTGGCCTCATCTACATAGAATACAACTGAAAATTATGAAGGAGGCAAAAAAAGCCCCTGAACAGCCCAAACAGATGTGATAAATCCGGTATTCATGCACATTCATTACAGGAGGGCTTTCTGAGCCCACTTTATCATTTCACTGAGAGCTCTAATAAACCTAGAGAGTTGATTGCCAAGTCTCTTACAGAGCTGGGAAACCAACTACAAAGGGATATGTAGTAGACCACGCGATTATCCCCCACTAGGTAACAGCCATTCGATCTGGGTGGGATTGAGTCCCACCTCCAGGAATATTCTCTGATAACCATGGTAATATCAGAATATTCCCATCTCCTTGGCATACACAATGCTGCATCCTATTCAAACCGATAAGTACTTAGAATTCCTTGGGGACTGGTTCAGAAGTGTGTCCAGCCGGCACAAAGCTTGGGATTTCTACTAACAATTCTGGGTAAAGATGCTGCTCTTTTCTGACAGCAAACTATGCAAGATGTAAAACCTAAAACACTGTGATTATTCTTCACCATGACGCAGACCAGCCCAAGGATAAGCAGTACGCATGGAGCCCGGTAAATTAAGTCAGACCTCTGATCAAGCCAGAAAAGAAGTCAATTTAGCCTCTGAGATCGTCAGTTACTTCAGCCAATATAAAACCCCTGTATTGTTTAATTAAGTTAGTTTGTATTGGATTCTGTGTTAGCCGTAAAAAGATTGGTTTTCCCTGGTGAGTCACAATTTACAGCTACTGTACCAGTATAACTATTAAGAGAGTCCCTTTCACTTCCAAAGTCTCCTGGTTTGAATGGTCAATTATATGGGCACCCAAATCATACCTGATGTGGGCTAAAAAGAGGGTATTGGGCAGTTGGAAAAGGCCAAAACACTCACGGAGACACCTGAAAATGGTAAAATATAAGAATGCACAGAAAATGCACTTTAAAAGGAGACATAAAATTCAGCAGCAGCCCGGGGTCATTTGATATAGAAGCAAACCACCCCATATATATTGATAGACCCAGAGGCTCTCACACTGAAACAGCATTTCCCCCAAAAGCGCTACAGATTTTCTTCAGAACTATAACTAACGTAACACAAAGGGGGTTTCTGGCCCATTATATTTGAGAAAAGCTCCAGTCTACGACTCCCCTTGGAGACTAAAATACACATGAACACAGTAAAGGCTCTGAGTGATCCTAAAAAAAAATTATTTCATTTTGTTTATCCAGTGTTTACCCAATTTATCTGATCATAAAAAATTGTTTTTTAAGATATCTATTAATATGCTGCAGATAACTGTTCTGCTGACACCAATTTGGGAAGAGCTGTAGTCAGTAATTAATGACTCTGAGTCATTAAAAAATATCAAATTATATTTAGTGTTTTGGTTCAAAGTGTTGAGAAGTATTTAATATATTCTAGAAAAGTTTCCTTACAAAATGCTCAACATATTTTTTATTGTTCAATTACAGTTGTCCCGATTCTCCCCCCATTACTCTCCCGTGCCCCATCCTCCCCATCCCCCACCTCCCACGGTCAATCCCCACCCACTGTCATTGTCCTTGCGTCCTTTATACATGTTCCTTGACTTGACCTTTCTTCCCCTTCTTTCCCCCGTTATTTCCTTGTCTCTGGTTCTACTTTGTTCACTTGTTTTGTTGATTAGGTTCCCCTTCTAGGTGAGATCATATGGTATCTGTCTTTTACCGCCTGGCTTATTTCACTTAGCATAATGCTCTCCAGTTCCATCCACGTTGTCACGAAGGGTAGGTTCCTTCTTTCCTTCTGCTGCATACTATTCCATTGTGTAAATGTACCACAGTTTTTTGATACATGTTTTTACTGAAAGGCACTTAGGTTGTTTCCAGCACTTGAGTACCGTAAATGACGCTGTTATGAACACTGGGGTGCACAGGTTCTTTTCTATTGGCGCTGCAGGATTCTTAGGGTATAAGCCCAGCAGTGGAATCACTGGGTCAAAGGGCAGTTCCATTTTTAATTTTCTGAGGAAACTCCATACTCTTTTCCACAGAGGCTGCACCAGTCTGCATTCCCACCAACAGTGCACTAGGGTTCTCTTTTCTCCACAACCTTGCCAGCACTTCTTGTTTGTTGATTTGTTAATGATGGCCATTCTGACCAATATGAGGTGATATCTCATTGTGGTTTTAATTTGCATCTCTCTGATGGCTAGTGATGTCAAAATGCTCAACATTTTTAAGTATGAAATAATTGAATAAATGAAAAAATAAAACCTCATCTCTCTTAGTGATTACCTAAGAATGGTGAATAACAGAGTTTCTATTATATAACTAAAATAGCATCTTCTAAGGAGTGATGGCTTTTTGTAGGATACAGGTCCTATTATCCAGGAGAGAAAAAAGCTATGAAAACAAGCACACAACCACATCAGTAATTAAGTCTAAATAGAGTTCTACACTGATCAAAAAATATGTAAACTGGTATTCTTTAGCACTTTAAGATGTGTATTATTTCAGAGGTCAAATCAACCATAATGGCTTTAGAAGAGGCTTGAGAAATGGCGATCTTCACTAGATAAATTCTCAGCAAGCTTGGGGGCTCTTTCATGCTGAAATATAAACACATGCTCAGGAGAAATGTGCCAGGGTATATTTCACTGTCCCCGAGAGGGGTTCTCTTGACTCTGAGCAGAATAAAACAAAAAGCTTCAGAGATGCACTAAAATAAATCCTGCTTACAGCAGACAGACTGGCATCTTCATTACAACTTATGCCTGTTGAATTCTTATAATTCAGGAATTCCTCGGAGCTTTCAAGAACAAGCCTAAAAAGACTTCTGACAGGAATCCCATGTTAGGCGTCTGAAATTGAGGGAGGGAGGAGGGAGAGAGAATGCAGGGCTTGACTAGAGCATCAAACACAGAAGTCTTGCAAGGAAGAAAACATATAGAAACATATAACCCTCAATGGATACTGACCATACACCATCTGGTTTAAGGGCAGCAACCATGTTGTGATAGCGAGAGAGTAATTTCCCTTCAATTTCTGCAGGTAGGGGTATATCCTGCGGGGGGTGGGGGGGGTGTCATGATTCTTAGCAGCTGACAAAAGAAAAGTTGGTATAAAATCAGAAAATGTGGGAGGTGGGGGGACATAGAATCAGTATCATCCCCACATGAAAGACAATAACGAAGTGGCATTACATTAGAGCCTGAAGTAGAAATGACCCTGATGGCTGGTGACAATGGGTTCTGGACACCAGGAATCCCCCTTGTGGTTTACTGTCAGCTCTACCGCAAGCACCAGCACTGCTGTTATTTGCTTCTGTGGACCTCTTAGGAGGTTAGAGAAGGGATTTAAGGGCACAATAACATCTTCCTTAAACCTGGAATCATGTAACTCTGGGTTATGAGAGGGAGAGGGGAGGGTCTGAGGTCCTTCATGCCCAGATGAATCACAATTTTAATTGCCTACATATTTGTTTAAGATGCACATGATACTATCCCTTGAAAAAGAAAACATCACTTGGCTTCATAGCTTTTGTTTGTATAAATATAAGAAATTAGGTTAAAATGGGTCCTTCCTCTAAAGGAGACAGAAGAAATTACAAGCACTTGAGAAATTAAAGCATTAAGAAATTTAAAAATTCCAAATATCTGATAACGTATACATGCACAAGGATAGGTAGGTAGGTAGGTAGGCAGGTAGATACACAGAATGACAGATAGGTAATCAAACATAAGGCAGGAAGCCAAAGTACAAAGGTGTATTCCGAAATAATCACTAATATCATGACCCTTTTATACGTATTTCAGAAGGGTTTTCACATGCATTTAATTTGAGCCTCATGCTGTTCACTTGGACAGGGTAGTATTCTTTCATTTTTAACAAAATGGAAACAGACTCAAAGAAGCTAAATCACTTGCCCACGTGCTCAACAGTAGATGGGAATGACTGGGCTGAGACTTGTATCCGATTATTCCAGACCAGCTGTCCCCTCCATCTTATTTTACGCAGAGTTAAGAATTTTAGGGGAAAGGAAGGAATTAATAACTGAGCTTCCACTGAAAAAGACAACTTAACTGATGAAGAGGTTATCTGGGCCACTCAACTGGAAGCAAATAAAGAAACTGTCATAATAACACTGCTTTGTATCTATAGAGACGCTTTCCCATGCAATAGTTCAAAGTGTTTTTGCACACATCATTTCCTTTGCCTTTACAATAACCCTATGAAATATGTAGCACAGGTATAAGTTCCCCCACTTCTGAGATGAAGAAATTTAGATACCTAGATATTGAATCGCTTGCTCAGGGTCATGTGAAAGGTTAGGGAAGGGGGCAGGATTACTAGAACTTAGGTCCAATGGTGGTCATTCACTTCCATAGGACGTTTCTACTAACCTAAGAACACCAGTGTTGGTATTTTTCTGTCTTCCACTCTCTTCCTCCATTCACAATTGAGCGCTTAATGTATGCAAAACACTGTGCCAAATGCTCTGGGAAAGCCAAATAAGTAAGACGGCGAATCTGTTTTCCAGGAATTTATAATTTAAGAGAGCACTGACACCTATTTGCACTCAAAATACCAGGAAGAACAAAATGTGTGCCATTAGAGATAGGAACAAACCCATCAGAAGGGAAAGATCATTCACGAATAGAAGAATCAGAGGGAGAGCTGCGGATGGTTATTATGCGCCCCAGTTTGCCAGGAACAATCCTAGTTCACGACTGTTGTCCTTTGAGCAGCCTCTCCCTCTCTCCAAACTGTCCCGATTTGTATAATAAATTATAGGATCAGCTTTTCAAAAGGGGAGTGAAATTATGGTTGGGCTTTGATGGTTGGGGTATATTTCTTAAGGGCTGAAGGTTTGGAAAAAATTAATAAAAAGGGAACAACTAGAACAACAATAAGCTATTTCAATTTTTAAAAAGGGGGGAACAAGAAAGCCAAAGACAGAGGGAGGAGGGGAAAGCACAGGGAAGTTGGTGTAATGGATAATGCACAGAGCTGGCAGCCATCGGCTTTTTTCCTCCATAACACAGTTGAACCTTGAACAACAAGGGTTTGAACTGAGCGGGTCCACAGATACGTGGGGTTTTTTTTCAATAAATACATATAGTGCTGTAAATGTATTTTCTCTTTCTTATGGTTTTCTTCATATCATTTTTATTTTCTCTAGCTCAGTTTACTGTAAGAATATAGTATATAAAGCATATACAAAACATGTATGTGTTAATTGACTTTTTATATTATCTGGAAGGCTTCTGAGCAACAGCAGGCTCTTAGTAGTTAAGTGTTTGGAGAGTCAAAAGTTATACTCAGATTTCCAACGGCACAGGGCCGGGTGGTCAGTGCCCCAAACCCCTACGCTGTTCCAGGGTCCACTGCTCCACCCGTCAAGAGATGGAATCTTGCCCTGGCCAGTGGTTCGGTTGATTGGAGTATTGTCCCATACACCAAAAGACCGTGGGTTCGATCCCGGGTCAGGACACATATTTAGCTTACGGGTTTGATTCCCAGTTGGGGCATGTATGGGAGGCAACCAACTGATGTCTCTCTCTCTCTCTCCTCCCCCTTCTTCCCACTCTTAATCAATAAACAAAGCCTCAGGTGAGGATTAAAGAGAGAGAGATGGAATCTCTTTCCCCTAAGTTGGCTGGCCCCCTAACCTGACCTGACCAGAAAGCCCTGGAAGTAACGTGGAGCCAGCTCCAGTCTAGCCTTTAAGAGGCTGTATTTTGCTCTTGAAAAGAGCAACCAAGAAAGCTGAAAACAGAGGCAGGGACAAGAGCATGTCAAATCAGCCCGAGGCCGTTCCAGCCAACCCCACTGAGGTGCCAGTTAATGAATGGAGGGGCAGTTAAGGCCATTTCAGCACCAGCAGACACCATGTGGAGCAGAACAACTGTTCCACTTGCCTGGGTTGCAGGATTCGGAGAGAGATAATAAACTGCCTATGTGTTAGGTCATTAAATTCTAAGGTGGCTTGTTATAACTGCAATAAATACCTGGAACACTAAGTGAGTAGAACATGAGAATTTAAGCTTTGCAAAGGCGTGGTTGGTAAGGTGGGTATTCTCTGTGGTCCTATCCGGCCTCAATCATAGGAAAGCTCTGTGTCCCTATGTCTCAGAGGTAGGTTTTCTCAGTGATTCTGTCCCTTCCCAGTGGTAGAAGACACCAGTAAATCTGGGCCCAAGACCATTTCCTCTCCTTATCCAAGCCTACATGACCCAGGGAGACTGTCTCCAGTCACCTGCCTGGCCCTCCGTCTTCCTTGGGAGCACCCAGTACAGCATGTGGAGAGAGCCTTCAAGGAGTCCACACTCCCCTAGGATTTGCCACCCACATGGGTTCTGTACTCTCCTACTCTCACGCTTCATCTTTAGGAATTCATTGACAATTTTAGTTGAATTCAGATTATCTGCTTCTATGGCAGACGTGCCTTCCTCCCGCCCAAATAAGCCAGGGCCTGCATTCAGTCTCTCCTTGCAGGTGTCTGTCCTTGGATTTTAGGGTGGTCGTTGCCCTGCAACCTCAGTTCGATGATGGGTTCACGAAAGTTACGATTTGGGATATTACAATACTCCTCAGATCAGGTTCCTACGTACCAGGCGGAGACCAAAGTGCAGAGTTGCTTTTTCAACTGCAATCCAGGGAACTCTAGGAGCCCAGAAGGGCATCTGGGCAGCCCGGGGGTGGGGCGCGGCGGGTGGCGCCGGCCGTGAGTAAGTGGGCCTCCCAACTCTTTGCTACTGTCTCAGTCAGCTCCAGGTTTACCCGAGCTCCAGCAGAAAGGGATGTGTGACGGAAAAGAGTTGGAAAACCACCGACCCACACACGACTGCAGATGCACCAAGCAATCAGTCCCTTCCCCAGGCCTCCTCCTCTGCACTTGCTCCCCAAAGCCTGAAACCCTTCTAAGGGGAGAAAAGCTGGCACACCACACTCAGAGGGAACGTTTAAAACACAAATACTTCACAGGGAAGTTGACTTAAATTCACATGAAATGGAGCTGATAATAGAAAAATTTTCCTCTAAAAGCAGGTGTTAATAAGGAGAACAGAACACAACAACTGAGAATGAAAAGAAGTAAAAATGGGCCCTGGGTTGGGGACAGAGAAATGATTTCAAAAACAAGGTTCAGGCACAACAAGCCAACTTGCAGCTTCGCCGTTTGCCCACGGCTGGCACACAGACACACGCATATTCGCATTATCTCCAGGAGAGGCGGGCAGTCCAGGAACCGGCTTAGCGGCTGCACAATGCAAGCAGCCACCGCTAGCACCTCAGGGGGCCCTGAGTGATGACAAGATGTAAATACAGACACTTTCTTTTCAAGCAGCTGGCCGGGGAGCCAGTGACAGACACACTGCAGATCACACCTCCTCTGGCCCTGATAATACGGAGCTGTAACACTCAACGATGAAATATGAAGGAAGGAAGGGAAATATGTTACAGACATACACCATGAAAAATGGTCACTGGAAAGCCACTCAAAACAAGAGCCGTAGAAAAGAAAAGTGCTTCTCCAGGAAGTACCTTCAGTTTCTAAGCATCGCATGAATCATCTATGGAAAAAAATCTTCACAGCTGGAGAGGTAACGTCTAGAAAAAATGCTAATATTATTGAATGTTACTGCTATCATTTCAAGTGAGGGTGAACTAGGTCAGCAACGGCATTAGCCATTTTCAAGTCAGGCCTCGGGAAATATGTTAAAAAGGAGAATAAATGTAGAATTAAATTCTTGTTTAATCGTTAGATGTAATTACTAAAATAAAGGCAGGTGGTTCGTGATAAATTATACACACATGAAAGATTAATGTAAAGACCCTGAAACATAAGAAAGTGCCATTGTTTTCTGCAGAAAAAATTTGGGTCTCGAAATCAATACCTGAAAAAGGTAAGTATTATGGGAAACAAATGTCAACCTCACTTAAAGGCTTCCTTTAATGTTACTTGATTATGTACATAAATCTCATCTTTGCAACTAAAACACGAACCCCTTACAGGTCAGATCTTTCTTGCGACTTCTTTTCTTTCATATTACATATAAAATGAATAAACAGTACTTAATAACAGAAATACTTAAGAAACTAATAAATGTGGAAGGCAGAGTTTTCGACCCAAGTACAAAGCAGGATAATACACCATACTCTTCACAATGTTGTGTGGGAAACGTTTTGACTTAGTAAATCATTAATCTTCCTTTATTTCATAGGATCACTCATGAAATTTTGGTCCTTCAAAGGCTGTACTATTTTAAGCTTGCACATAACATTTAATGTCTAAAAATATTTAAATTTCACTAATGCTAAAGGAATTAATCAACTTAAACTGTCAGGAAGTGTTAACCTAAGAGCAGATACTTAACACACATTTAACCTTAGTGGGTTAATGTGATACAGTTTTTTTTTCTCTCCTTTACAACTGTATTAGAGTTGACATGCAATAAACTACATATATTTAAAATATACAGTTCAGTAAGTGCTGATTTCTGTATACATCCAAGAAATCATTGCTACCATGATGATAATAAACAAATCCATGACCCTCAAGAGTTTCCTCACGACTTTGTTAGTCCCTGCCTCCCACCACACCCTGTCTTCCACCCCTCCCCCTTCCTATTCCTACACAAAGAACGATCTGTTTGCATTTCTTCAAGTATCACATAAATGAGATCAAACAGTATGCACTCTTTTGGGAGTATCGGAGGTACCTGGCTTCTTTTACTCAACATAATTATTTTTAAGGTTCATCCATGCTGTAGCATGTATCAATAGTTCATCCTTTTTTTTTTTTTTTGCTTAAAAGTGCTTGTTTATGGCTATACCACAGTTTGTTTATCCAACAAAATGGAGCTGTTGACAGAGACTTAGGTTGTCTGCTGTTTTGATTTCACAAATAAATTATGACAATCATGTACAAGTCTTCAAATGTACACGTGTGTTTTATTTCTCTCGCACAAACACCTTGGAGGGGAATGGCTTGATAGTTTGGTAGGTAAAATTATAACTTTTTAAGAAACTGCCAAACCATTTTCTACAGTGGTTGTACCATTTTACATTTCCATCAGCAGCATAGGAGAGTTCCAATTCTTCACCTCTTGGTATGGTCAATCTTTTTAATTTTAACAATTCTAATAGGTATGTACAGTTACCTCATTGTGTGTTTAATTTGCATTTCTCCAATAACTAATTATGTTGAGTACATTTCATGTAACTAACTGCCATGGATGTATCTTCTTTGCCTAAGTGTCTCCTCAAATCTTTTGCCTACTTAAAGAAAAGAAACGTTCTCTGTTTACTTGTCGTTGACTTTGAAAGTTCTTTATATATTCTGAATAGAAGATCAGATATAGGCCTTACAAATATTTCCTCCCGGTCTGTGGCTGGTCTCTTCATTTATTAACAATGACTTTCATAAAGCAGACACTGTCAATTTTGATAAAGTCTGATTTATCAATTTGCTTGTTTTTGAATTGTGATTCTGGTGATGTACCTAGGAAAGTTTTACTTAACTCAAAGTCGGAAAGGATTTCTCCTATGTTTTCTTACAGAAGTATTATGATTTTAGGTTTTACTTTTAGATCTATGACATACTTTTAGATTTTTTTAAAATATGACCTAGGGTATGACTGAAGCATGTGTTTTACATATGAATATTCAATTGTTCCAGCACCATTTGTTAAAGACTATCCTCTCTCCACTAAAATGCCTTTACGTCTTCATCAAAAACAAGCTGTCTGTATACGTGTGGATCTATTTCTGGGTTTTCCACTCTGTTCCATTGATTTATTCATCTATCCTGATACCAATACCATTGCCCTGCCTTGACTTCTATAGCTTTATAATTAATGCTTAAATCAGCTAACTAATCATCCAAGTTCATTTTTTGAATTTTTTTTCCAGTTGTTTTTGTTAGTATTCTAAGTCCTTTGCACTTCCATAGGAATTTTACAATCAGTTTGTCAATTTCTACAAAATACATCTCCTGGGATTTTGACTGAGACTGTACGAAATCTACGGGTCAGCTGGGCAGACATAATCTACAGCAGGAATCAGAACTTCCACTCTCGTCCTCTCCTCCCTCTCTGTCAGCCTCACACCAGTAGTAGACTAAGGACTAGAGGGCGGAAGCCTGAGAGAAAATTAAAAGGTAAGATGTCTCCTGCCAGTGGGTGTCTATGGGGACCCCAGGCTAGTTCCCTCTGTTGCCTTTTCTCTCCTTTATCTTTGCTTTCCTTCCTGTAATATTTTCTCTTTCCTCCTTCTTTCCTTCCTTTCATGAGCATATTACAGATTAATTCCCCTGCTTCCCGTTAACACCAGCACCTTCCAGCCAGGGCTGGAAACCAAAGTTTAAGAGCTGTTTCTCAACTCTCAGGTCCCTGACACAAGCAAAAAGCCCTTTTGAGAGAATACACATTTGGCCATCTTTGGATCCTATCTGAGCAAGTCATCAAAAATAACAATTTGTTCCTCCCGTCACTCATCACCCTCCCTCCCTTTCTATACTTTCCACAATTCTAGAGAAAGATAAAACACAGACAAAGGATTAAAACCATGAGGGCCCAAAGGAATGTGTATTTCTGCGGAGGACACTGCTTCAAGGGAGCTCTGGCCACATGGGGAACAGCAAAGGGAAGGGCAGACCTGCAGCCATAGAAGGGGGGGTGGGGGGCAACACCACTGGGAAGAAAGGAGAGAGTGTTGAGCAATGAAAGGGAAGCGAAGGAGAAAGGGGAGAAAATCCTGGTCGCAAACCTGAAATAGGACGTTCTGGTACGCGGTTCCTCAAGGCCCTGTGGCTGTTCATAGGGCCATGGTTGCTTCTATAATAAAATAACTATTAAAAAAACTACCATCTTGCTTACCTTGTGTTCTAAGTGCAGAGTTTAAATTATAAATTGTAGAGAGGAAAGGTGTTCCAACCCTGATCACTACACATATGACATTTTTAAAATCTCTGTATCTCCTAGAAACTTACAAAGAATCAGAAATACAAATGGCTACGCTTCTATATTTAACTTTATTTCTGGTAAAAATCAAAGGAAGACAATGATTGGTGTATATATGTTTTAATCAAAAGATCTTTACAATAACATGGTCGTCATAATTATTCCTAGTCCGTGGTTCTCCCACCAACAGTATCCATAAACTTATTTCAATTTAAAGAAATTATGACTGTGATTTTCTTTGATTTTGTCTCAGGGGTTCTTCCAAAAGATGTGGTTGAGAACCTATGCCAATTTCTGAAAGAAGGGAAACCACTTGACTACTAGAAAGCATAAAATCCTCTCTGTAAGAATAAACAAAGAGAACAATCACACACTTTGTGAAAAAAAATTCTTCAAAACACAAATTGCTATTATTAGAAACAAAGAAAATCGGGAATTTTATATTTTATATCCACTGACTTATAATTATTTCCTCTTTTAAGCAAGCTTACCATAGAAATATGAGATTCAATAAATAAATATATATTAGAAAGACAATCCTAGCACGTTCGAATGTTCATTTCCGTTAGTATCACCTCACAGACTTGAATTTCTAAGGCTCAACCATCACAGGTTTACTTCTTCCCAGATTTTAACTTTCAATTTCTACACCTGCCACCAGGTGGTATCTTGGGTCACAATGATAAGGGTCAGTCAGCTAGGTTTATACCTCCAGGTGTGGACGAATGAAAAAATACTTAATGTAGGATACATAAGTATGCACGTTCTATTAAAATGAATAAATAAATAAATAACTTAAATTGCAAGCATAAATTTTTAACTAGCTCCTAATCATCATGTATAGCAAGTGCTTTCTCAGCACTCCAATCTGAATTTCTCAAAATAGCCATAACTAGCCAATGTTGCTCTTTTTCTTTGTTGTTTTTTTTTTCAGTTGGAACAGTGTATAGTCACAGAGCTTTTTCAACAGCATGAATCTCTCTGGTCTATTTGCTCAGTTAGGTGGTTTACTTTACTTCCTCCTTGGGCTACTTCACACTTGTCTATCCCTAAACACTGCCTCTAATGCAATTTCATTTTCATTGAATTACTTAAGATTATTTATTGAAAACCTTAGATACTTTCTGCCAACTATTCTTTTTGTTAAAAGGACAGTGTCTTTTTAAAAGTTCCTGTTTAAAAATATTTAAAAGTACAAAGAAGAAAATAAAAACCATCCTTAAACTCACCACCCAAAGATGTCACCATCAAAAGGTGTTGCCGGTTTTTTCCCATAGTTCTCTTTATTACCCTTCTCCCTCTGTTTGAATTTTTTTCCATCAGGTTTGTTTCCTACTTCTCTATTTCTCAGTGTCCCATTTCTGTTGACTCTACAAAGGCTTCCTAAATGGGATTAATAACTGTATGTCCCTCAAAGTCTTGTTATGAAAATTAAATGAGTTAAAACATGTAGGCCTTTAGAACAATGCCTGGCCCCCAGAAAATGCTTAGTTCATGCCAGCTCTTGTCGTCGTTTCTATCGAGGTCGGCTTTCACATTTTTCAACTTTGTGTGATTCTTCCTCTTCTTCCTTTTTCTGATGACCTGCTTGGCTGGCTGTAGTTTCACACGTGCAATGTCCGTCCCCTCTGGTGTTGCTGAACGCAGAGAAAACACATTTTCTAAGATCATCTCATATCTCACGATCAATCTGTCACAGGAAACAATTCCTCTGAACCCTTAGGAAAATGGTGATCCCCTTGTCTGGAATAACAGAATCTCCAAACCGAAGGCATGAGAGAGCCTTATTTTCCAATAAAATCATCTCCTGAGTTGAGCTGCTTCCGGGCAGAATTTGTTGTGGATTCCAAATCTTTCTTAGAGACATATCTCTGTCTGCACTGAAGAGAAGTACTGTGCTGAATGCTATGGATACGACGTTGTACAACACCAGGTACCATCCTGCCCTTGTGGTGCTCAAAGTCTAACATGGGAGATAAATACCAAGTAAATAATCACTAAAAGGACTGTACAGTTAGAATCGCAGAGTGCCATAACGGCAAAGATCTCTGATGATCCTCCAGGAAGAAACAATGGAGCCAAGGCTTGAAGGATGATTAGGAATGAAGAAGCTGCTCCGGCAGTGGAGCTAGCTCAGGGCCAGTGTAATGACCCAAGGCCAGTGCTGTGCATGAGGTCTGTGCGGCTGCAGCAGAGAAGCCATCATGGACACAGCACTAGAAGGCAGGAGAGGTCCATGTTCTAGATATCTGCCTTGATCTAAAAACAGTCAAAACCCCTCAAACATTTAAGCACATAACAGACCTGCCCCTTAAAAGGACCCTGGAAGTCTAGTGAGGAGTAGGAATTGGAAGAGGGCAAGAGGAATGCAGGGAGACACACAGAGCAGTATGAATCTCCATACGCCATGGTCACCAGTCACTCCTCAACCGGCCCTTACTTTCAAACATTGCGTCACTCAGGTCACCAGGTCACTTTCTAGCCCCACCGAGGGGAAGAGCCTGTAAGACATCCTTCAATCCAGATCATCTGAGGAAACGCCAACAAAAACCCCCATTGCTTTCTGCCACAGGGACTGCATCCTTCACTGGCTTCTCCTGTTAATGCCAATTTCCCCCTATTCTATACCCTACCAGCCATTCCACCAGGAATTTGGGGAGTACTGGGGTCTCTGCTTCCACCAACCACCAAACCCAGTGGTTTCAAATATTGCCTTCTGAAAAGTGAACATTCAAATTAAAGAAACACATTTCAACCGAACCACGTTTAAACAGATGTATTTTTAGTAACCTCTTCACAAACATATTATGGATAGTTGTAATTATATCAGCAATTTTCAGCATTTATATAAGTAGAAATTATTGCGAACAGATTGCTAAAAAAGGAAACATCTCCCATACCCCTATTATCTACTATAATGTGGAATACAGCTAGTGTGGCAAATAGGTAGTTATAAATAATTTTAAGGACTTTTTATTCAATAGTTTCCACTGCGTTGATACCTTTTACTAATAAGTTTAAATGTTCTAACTCCTTCACTTTCCCTTTTTCTCCACACCATGATTGGAATGTAAGGAGTAATATATCCTCAAAGCAGACAGAAAGGGGCACCCTGAGTAATCTCCATGGTAACTGTTTGCTACAGTCCCAGTAAGTACACTTCCTCATTTTATAAGACCGGTACTCACATCCAGTACATAGGAATTTTTAAATCAGTCAATACCATTTGTGGAAAACACTGGTTAGGAACTGAATTTCTCAATTTTTTCACAACTGTTACTTATTGTAGGACCTATGATAGCACCACAGTCTTAATCACTGGGAAACATAATGCGGTTCATGGCATTATCATTTTATCAACATGGAATCTTGGGTTCACATGTTAACTAGGTTTACACAAAATTTAGTCAAGGTCGAAAAATAAACCCTTGGCAATCCCAAAAGTAAAACTGATATATTTTGATTACCAAACCAAAATTCTGGCAACCAGATTACATTGCTTTGACTCTTTCCATCTATTTTTAGAATAAAAGTCCCTTTAAAGCAATAACTGACATATGCCAGTCATGCTGACTGAAACTTTGACTATTCACATTACTGGCAATTTTTAGCAACCTTTTCTTTTTATTTTTGTGTTTTTCTGAACTTTAGTATTTTAAAACACTCAAGTTCTTCAGTGTGAATTGCTTACATGTTTTTCTTGTCTCCAATAACAATAATATAGAAAAAAGCAACATCTAATCTGGAATCTATCAACTTTCCTTAAGACATCAAAAACTAATAATGTTGTGGGGAAGTAAAAGTCGTCATGAATAACAACACACACAGGGATGTAAACCTTAAAGTAAACTATAAATACAATCCCCCTCCCACTGAGCATGGAGAAATGCCCTTCTCTTTGTGGTGTCGTAACTCCGGCAATGTGGTACATACGGAAAAGAACAAAACAAGCCATTTATCATATTTTTTTATACTCAAATGGCAAAAAAGTTTCCAATTTGGAACTGTACTTTAAAAGTATTATTTTCTCTCTTGGATTCATAAAAGTCTGTTCAGCTATTTCCCAAATCCCCCTCAGTGATAAATAATAAAATGAGACAGTTAGGTCTCCATTGTCACCAAACCTTCTGAAAGCAGCAGATAAAATTAAAAATTAAAATTACTTCTAACTATGAAAAGGTGATCGGTGCTAGAGTGATTTTATTTATTTAATTTTAAACACCCCACATTGATTTATTTGATTTTTTAATATATTTTATTGATTTTGCTATTTACAGTTGTCCCATGTTTTTTCTCCCCTTTATTCCCCTCTGTCCCGCAGCCCACCTCCCACCAGCATTGCCCCCACTTAATTCACGTCCATGGGTCATACTATGAGTTCTCTGGCTTCTCCCTTTCCTGTACTATTCTTAACCTCCCCCTGTCTATTTGTACCTACCATTTATGCTTCTTATTCCCTGTACCTTTCCCCCCATTCTCCACCCTCCCCCTCACTGCTGCTAACCCCCTCCATGTGATCTCCATTTCTGTGATTCTGTTCCTGTGCTAATTCTTTGCTTAGTTTTAATTTTTTTAGGTTCAGTTGTTGATAGTTGTGAATAGTCATTCTATTCACAACTATCAGGAGTTGTTGATAGTCATTTTGCTGTTCAGAATTTTGATCATCTTCTTTTTCTTAGATAAGTCCGTTTAATATTTCATTTAATAAGGGCTTGGTGATGATGAACTCTTTTAACTTTATCTGGGAAGCACTTTCTCTGCCCTTCCATTCTAAATGATAGCTTTGCTGGAGAGAGTAATCTTGGATGTAGGCCGTTGGCTTTCATGACTTTGAATACTTCTTTCCAGCCCCTTCTTGCCTGTAAGTTTTCTTTTCAGAAATCAGCTGATAGTCTTATGGGAGCTCCTTTGTAGGTAACTGTTTCCTTTTCTCTTGCTGCTTTGAAGATTCTCTCCTTATCTTTAATCTTGGGTAATGTAATGATGATGTGCCTTGGTGTGTGCTTCCTTGGGTCCAACTTGTTTGGGACTCTCTGAGCTTCCTGGACTTCCTGCAAGTCTGTTTCCTTTGCCAGGTTGGGGAAGTTCTCCTTCAGTATTTTTTCAAGTAAGTTTTCAATGTCTTGCTCTTCCTCTTTTCCTTCTGGCACCCCTATGATTCTGATGTTGGAGCGTTTAAAGTTGTCCCAGAGGTTCCTCAGCCTCTCCTCATTTTCTTGAATTCTTGTTTCTTCACTCTGTTCTGGTGGAATGTTTATTTCTTCCTTCTGCTCCAAATTGTTGATTTGAGTCTCAGTTTCCTTCCCTTCACTGTTGGTTCCCTGTATATTTTTCTTTATTTCACTTTGCATAGTCTTCACTCTTTCCTCCATTTTGTGACCATACTCTACCAATTCTGTGAGCATCCAGATTACCAGTGTTTTGAACCCTGCATCTGATAGGTAAGCTATCTCTTTATCCCTTAGTTCTATTTTTGGAGCTTTGATCTGTTCTTTCGTTTGGGCCATATTTTTTTTTTTGTCTCAGCGTGCCTATTACGTTTGAGGGGCAGAGCCTTAGGTGTTTACCAGGGCGAGGCAATGCACATCACTGAGATGTGGTACTGTGTTGGGGGAGGGGTCTGAGAGGGAACAATGCCGCTTGTTTGGCTCTTGGCCAGCTCAGTCACTTCCCCTGCCTCCCCCAAGCAAACTGGGTCCTTCTGTTGCTGATTCCCGGGTGGGTGGGCTGTGTACATTCTAGGACCCCACAGATCTCTGGGTCCCACCAACAAACTCTCCTGTGAGACTGGCAGTTTCTCCCACCACTGCAAACCCCACTGGTTTTTACAGCCAGGGGTTTTGAGGCTTTCTTTTCCCACGCCAGAACCCTGTGTTCTTTGGTATCTCTCTCTCCCAAGTTGTTCCTCCTGGTTTATCTGCACAAAAATGTGGGACTGCCTGGTCCACCCGCCACAGCCTTGCCACACATCCTCTCCACCCAGGTTGCCCATCCTCACCTATCCTACCGGTCTGGATGAATGTTTCTTCTTTAACACCTTGGTTGCCAGACAGTTCAATTTTCTGGCAGTTCTGGTTATTATTTGCTTTTAAATTTGTTGTTGTCCTTCTTTTGCTTGTGCGAGGGGACAAAGTATATCTACCTACACCTCCATCTTGGCTGGAAGTCCTAATTTTTTTTTTTAGCCAGAAGCATTCTCCTTAGCCCTAGCTGCATAAGGGTAAGTGGAATTAGACATGGTTCCTTCTTTAGAATGTCACCTCCAAAAACTTTCAGAGCTTGACAGAGAAGAAATATGGACAACTGCAAGGTTCTACGATTTAGGAGCCTAATTACTAAAATGTTTCCTTCTGCCATTTTTTTTCCTCCACCAGTGGCCTTGTTAGCTCTGTTTTCTTGAGCCCAGAGGTAGAGGTGATAGAGATAATATCTTAGTTTTCTTTATATACCCCAAATTACCCATCCAGTGTTAAGTAAAAGAATTAATAAATACTGGCCTAATAAAGATCTGTTGAGGGAAAGAGAAAAAAATGTCACAAAACTAGCATGTGCCAGTTTCCCCAACAGAGACTCTGGGACTGGCTGTGACCCCAGAAGGAGCTTGCCCATTCTCTTCTTTGTTCCCTACCATCTGCCTTCCACCCATTACAAGAAGGGTCCCTGTGAAATCCAAGTCCTGAACATTGTTGCAGCCTCACCCTCCACACTGTTAGTACCGTTCAACGCTGGAATGTTCCTATTGGAAACCTCTGAACTTTTATGCTACATTATGGAAAACCTTCTGTTACATCTTTTATTTCCTTTGGTGACTTATTTCATCACCCAAATACGTCACGCCTTAAGGGGATGGCCTAGCCTTCCCACTAGCCACCACCTTCCTCCAGTAAGCTTATCCATGCTCAAGACTTCAATGGTAATTTCCTAGAGATGATTCCAAAATCTGTTTCCAGTCCTCATTACTCTCAAGGCCTCCACATCTGATTCCCAGAGACTCCCCTGGCCTCTCCACCCCCTAGACGGCTTACTATTACCTCACAGTCAACAAGGCATTCCTGAACGCATGGTCTTGCCTTTCTTGCTGAACGAGTCCATCCTCCTGACCTCCACTGCAATTAATGGTCCCAGACACCCAAGCCTAAAGCCACAGGACCATCTCTGATCCCTTCCTCTCCTACCTATGTACCCAGTCAAGTGCCTAGTGCTTTACAGTGTGCCTCTACTTGCCTCTCTCATCTCTCCTTTTTTTCACCTAACCGATCTATTATAAATGACCTCTGTTTTATTTTTGTTTATGATTCTTTTGTGTGGGTTTTCATACTTTAGTATCATTTTCAGCTGCAGCCCGCTGGGATTCTAAGTCTACTTGACTATTAACTATTCCCCAAACACATCCCATATTTTCCTTCCCCATTGCCTTGGACCATGCCATTCCCTCTGTTGTGTATGCCTTTCCACCACCTCCACGGGTTGTTATCCTGTCCAATGGTGGCACATTTCAAGCAGGACCTTCTCCATGAAGCTGTACCTGATTTCCCCAACCAAACACGGTTTACTTCCCCTTGAAGTCCATAGTTTTTTGTTGTTTTTCCCACCATCTCTCTTCTGACATCTTAGGCTACCTTATAAGGACTGTCTGCTTCTCATGCCATCCCCTACTAGCCTGTAGACTTTCTGAAGGCAGGAGTCATATTTTATATCTTTATTTTCCATGTAGAAGCCTTGCATACAAACCAAATTCAATCTTTGTATTTGTATGTATGTATGTATCTATTCCTCCCTCAATAAAGATTTGTTGAAATAACAAAACCATTTGCTTTTACACTTTTACCCCTAACCACCTATAATTTCCTTACTCTTTCCTACAATAATAGTCCTCCTTTCATGTTGCTATATACTTATGCATTCTAATATTTTGAATAAAATTAACCTAAAAGCAGTGTTAGTTCCCAGTCTTTTGTCTCTACTTCTCCTTCCTGAAACATCTACACCAGGAATTCTGAGCCTCAGCACTACTGACACTTTGGACCAAATAGTCCTTTCCTGGAGACTGGGAAAAAGGTCTATCCTATTTCAACCAGCAGTATCATACAGAAATATAATGAAAGTTACGAATGTAAGCTGCAAGTGTATTTTAGATATTCTAGAAGCTACATTTAAAAATAAAAAGAAACAGATTAAATTATTAGTAACATATTTTCTTTAAACCGACATATTCAAAATATTATCATTTCAACAGATAATCAATGTAAGAAAGTTACTAATGAAATAGTTACTGTTCATTTTCCTTACTAAAAGTCTTTGAAATCCAGGGTGTATTTTATATTAATAGCACAAATTAGTTCAGACTATTCACATTTCATTTACTTTATAGCCGTAGATGGCTAGTGGCTGCTGTGTTGGACAGTTCGGATGCAGACATTTCTCCCTAGGATGAGACAGCCTTTTTCAAGAAGAATAAAGAAGCTTCTCTTTGCTTCCTCCCCTAGTCATTCATAGCTATAGACAGATATAGCAAGGTTCAGAATCAGTCATAAACTAATAAAATTTCAAAGAAGACTGATGATAGGGGATCTGGCATTAAAAAAAAAAAGTAGGTGTAAAAACAGATGGAAAATCTAGAAATGGCTGTATGACTCCATTTCACTAGCACAGTGCATCTGACCATTAGGTCACATAGAGATGTCACTTTTTACTCGCCTTCCACACTCAAAATTCCCAACCCAGAAATAATGCCTATATTACCATATAACACATATCTATATACCTTATACAAGATGTTCTCACAGTGTGCATGAAAACCATAAGTACTGATCTCTCTCAAGTTTCCAGTGAGTCATACATTACAGAGGTGGGAGAGAAACTTACTCCAAATCTTCTCATTCCAACCCCTTCACTGTACAAATAAAGAAACTAAGGTCAAAACAGGACTAGAAATTGGCCTGAGATCTTGGAGCTCATGAATGGAAGTCTAAGGCAGAATCCAAGTTCAGAGTCCTGGTTCCAAGCCCTCTTCCCACCCCTTCCCTCGCTGTGTAATTTTCAATGAGTAACTTCACCTTCTTGTACCATTAGCTTCTTATCTACAACAGCAACAATAATATCTACTTTGCACATTTTTTTGTGAGAATTACTGCCAACAAATTAATATATGTGAAAATACAAAGCACGATGCTCCTATGATCCTAAATGTTGGATCTGAAAAGGGTACACATAATAGAATCAAGAGGTAAGAAGCAACCTGAAGATTTATTTTAATCCATTCTTACCTCTCAGGAGTATTATGCCTAATCTACCAAGGCTGATGAAAATTTAAATTGTTATTTAAAAGCTTTAAGGAAATGTTTTAAGACCTCTCTCAACAATACATTCCAATAAGGAACAACTCTTATAGTCCATAAGTTTTCCTATAGGTCTACATTTTTCCGTCAATGTTTCAAGAACCAAAAAAGGGGCTTAATTATTAGCTTCAATCCACCTGGGCAAACAAAACCTGCCAGATGACACTAGTCAACACCAGGGGAAAGACACTTAGTGGATTAGGGTCACAGCCTGCTTCCTGCACTGAACCTTACCCTGAGGGAAGGATTAATTTCTACTTCCTAAATATTCCATCTTTCTTGGTTTGGCTAATAGGAAGGCTTACTGTGCCAGTAAGATAAAACCAATTTTACCAAATATCCTCTTTCAATAGAAGCATAAACTGAATCACTTGTGGAAAACAGAGCTTGCCATTGTTTCCATAGGAAAACATCATGACTCCTTCAAATATCTGAAAAACATTATTAAGTTAATGAAAAACATTATTAAGTTATTTCTTTCCTCAGAAATTTAAATATTAACTTTCTGGGTTCTATAGATAAGTGGGTACTTTAATAACACCTTGTACCAATATTCTGTTGTATTTTGGTCGAATGTGAATTTAGTTGCAATCATCCTCTGGGTAAAATAAAAGTGCTTCCCCCGCCCGCCCCCACCATGTAGTTCTATAAAGCTCTGGTTTCATGCAGGCTCTTTTATCTAAGGACATCCCTTTGAATTAGATACTTCCTGCCTAAGCCTTCCCTCAGTAGGGTGTTCATGGAGGAGGGTTTGTGCTTTAGAATTCAGGCCCTCGAGTTAGAGAACAAAGTCTGAATCTGCCTGTCCTCCAGGATACAATGAAACAGCCAGCTGTTTGCTCAGACATTTGTCTGAGTAGTAGTTTATTAAGCTATTATTAGTTTTAATGTTGTAATTAGATGCGCAAATGTACCCTGAGGTATGTTTGGATAGGAACATCATACAAATCAGAATTGACAATGATGAACACAGCTGCATTTCTGCCAATGATTAGGCATTTCAATAAGTGCTGGTGGTGTGTTTGCTGGAAAATGTCATCCCATGGAGCGGAGAGGTTAGCGCTGACATGAGGCTGACAACGGGACATCAAAAATATAAAAACAGAAGAGAATAAATATACTGGAACTAATTTCCCTAACTACCCTATCTAAAATAGCTCACTGCTCTCGCCCTGACGTACAATGTATAAAACAGGTTTTTGAACTGTGCCTGTTGTGTCTCCCTTCCCAACAGAACATAAGTTCCAAGACAGCAGGGACAATGTTACATCCTCAACACTAGAAGAGTACTCGGTTTCTCCACTCGGTGCTAGAGTCTCAAAAAACTACTGCTGAATAAATAAATGGATAAAAATGAATTGCAATATACACTGAGGAGAGCTGCTGTAAATATGACTTCTCTTCATCTACAATTTTCATAAAATCACTTAATATTTATAGCTGGAACAGAGCAAATTCAGCCTCATCTTTTCACCACTGGAACCGGAGGCTTGGGTGGCTTGGTGACTTGTCCAAAGGCTTATAATTAATTAGCCTGGACTCAGACAAAACACTTGGTAGCCAAGTTTGCACTTCATTATACTTTTTTGGTCTATGACCATAACCATCAGAGGAATATACTAGTGTCTTTCCTACTCATCTTATATTCCACTAAATGAGTATAATCATAATAGAGAATAAAGGTGCCAGCACTTTCGTCCCTTCACAGCACTCTCAACTGTGGCATCGTAATTAAATCTCTTTCCTAAACTGCTGGCTTCTAGAATCCTCACTCCTACAGCTCCAAATTACTAAACCTTCCAATCCAGGGCTTTCCAAGACCCTGTCTACTTATCACTTTAAGTCCCAACGACCTGACTTCTTGACAAGGGTTCCAAGTGGCCTGCCCACCCACTTTCACCCCTATACTTCCTCCAAATTTTACGAAAATATGAATCCAAAGATACAAGCACAAGAAATATGCGTTATATTTCTGGAAACATGAAAACCCCGCAGAATCCTTGACAAGTGTGCAAGCCAGTATGCTTTGAGGACTATGGGTACATTGTTAAATAATATACCAATGTTCTCTGAATAAGAATAAAATGCCCTAATACTGATGCTATACTAACATAATGTAATCTTTTTTGGAGACTCAGAAGCCAATTCTTAGAGCGCCTGGAGGACATTATTAAGAACATTGATTCTCTCTACATACTGCTATAGAAAGAAAACATAATTACTTAAATCCTTGGATTCTTAATTAATGGAACTTTATAGCATTTTGACAAAGGGACTTATGTTCTTCTATGAAGCAAAAGCAGACATAAAGAAAATGAGTTATGTTTCAAACAAAAACAGCTAAATTAAATATCATTTTTTACATATAAAAGACCATCTAGTTCCTAACCCATTAATGTATAATTGCATTTATCATGAGTCATGACCAGAAAAGTTTACTGAACCTTTTGTTCTCAAGCAAAATAGCCAAGTTATGAATTTTCTCTTATATTATATTTCAGTCTACCACTGGGACATTAACCTCAACTGTAGCAAGTTTGATCTAGGTTGCTAAATATTAGGTCTTCTACAGCTTCACACGTTTTTTCTTTAAATAACTTTTCAACAGAGGAAGACTTAGGATGCCTGAAGCTACTTTAAATTATACACCATCCTGAAATATACTGAAATTGGCAAAAGCGGTTTACCAACTTTAAATGTGCAAGTTGATGACAAACATAAACGCTCAATACAATTCCCATTGGCCATCTTATATCTATAACCATTGTCTGATGACCCAATAGTACCGACCCAGCCAATGAAGGACAAACCAATGCCTTTTAAACAGAGGCGGATTAAGGTCAGTTGAGGTCCCGGGCGCAGAAGAAAATATTTAAATATACTGTCAGTTTTTACTGCTGAATGTAAACTTGTACGTAATTCAAATTACACATATGAAACCAAACTTGGTGTCATCAGAAAAAAGTGTAAAGTTGGGGTTTTGCAGGGCTCTTCGTAAGTCAGCGCGCGGCGCGCCCTCCGTTAAATCCTCCTCTCCTTTTAAAAGCTTCCTATATTGGTATTCGAAGCAGAAGGGCTTCCAAGGAGAGTCGCCACCAAAGGCTAACTATGGAGCAAGGGAAGACACTGACCAGAGGCCCCGAGAGAAGCAAAAGTGAGGACTGGGGCCAGGATCCTGAAAGTTTCCTCAGGCCTTTCTCATGACCTAGCTCTGTTCCCACCTTCACATTCCATGAGATGTCTCAGAATCCTTATAACCAATCGTCTCTCTCTTTCAAATGTAATTTCTATTGGTGTGTGTGGCTTGGAATAAGCACCTTTAACTATTAAACTAAAACAAAACTCTCTTCCCTACAGTTTCACAACACACATTAATATAGAAAGCTTCAGAGAACTCCCTCAGTATTTTTGGAACAACAAACCAGTAGAACTTTTTTTCGTAATGTCTGCCAACAGCCTTTAAGCAGTGCCCCACGGAGCCGCTTTGAAAAAGGATGATATATACATTAGTACAATCTTATACAGTGTGCTTTCTCAACCAAGGCATCTGAAAGCATGGTTGTAAACCGGAAGGTTTGAGGAAGAAAGCCACACAGGTATCGGCCTGTTCTACCTTAGTGAAGGCAGAAATTCTGTAAAAATCAAAAGGCCGTTTTCTTCCTCAGAATTAATTCAATTGCTGCAAATACACATGTTGCCTTAGATGACCCGCTATTGACATTTCAAAATATGATCAATCAATACTTTAATGCACTCACTATAAATCAATACTACACACATTCTGAAGTCCTAGGCAAGGCCTTAAAATGCACCACAGCCATACGACCAAATGCATGCCCAAATTCCTGTAACTATGTAACAAGAAAAAGCCACAAACCGCACACACATACATAAACTCTTAGCCTTTATTCCTAAAACAATTTTGAATGAAAAAGAGAGGTCCTGAAAACTTAGTTATAAACAACAAATTCAGGTGTTAGACAAGACTTACATTTGGGTCAGGTGGAATATTGTATTTTTAACTATTTGGGAAATTCCCCAAAAGCATAACTGGTAAATGCACCACTGGAATCCAGCGACTGCTTCAACACCACGCTTATTCTAAGACATCTGAGCAACATGTTTACATAAAACGAAACAGGCCCTGCATCTTTCTTACATGCCACATTCTACCAGACATGGGCAATAAATAAATTCTAAATAGTGACTCTTCCATTATAAGCATATAAAATGAAAATAAATTTGTTTCAGACAGGATAAAAGGCAGTCGTGCTAGCTGCAGAGTCAGAAGGAATTTGAGTTTTAACCCTGGAAGTGACTCTGCACAGCTGGGCTCTGGAACTCTATTTAAACTACAGCCAACATGGGTGCTAGTCAAAAGTCAATTAAGGTCAACAGCTCCATTTCCAAAAAGCGCCACAACACAGATTCTGTACCAATAGGAGGAATTCGAAAGAGTGTCACGGTAATGATCGTTGTTTCATAAAGATACCTACATGGAGAACCCTAGGAGCATGAAACATTACGGAAAAAACCGCTTCTAGATAAATGAAGGCTTATTACTTTAAGCAGTAAGAACATCTTACCAACTCTCCAAAGGGTCCTTCTGGAATGTACTGCACATTTCTAGGCCTTCTAAACTGGAATGTTCAAAACCTGATTCTCAGTGAGTCCTGGGGACTTATTATCAATGAAGACTACTTTTTGGATCCAATGATCTTCGGTATGAAAGGATATTTTAATATATGCTACTTGGATCCTGGCTGTGATATACTTTAGGTTTGCGTTTGCTTTATTAAGCTTTTCTCTTCTCCCCATTAAGCCAACCAGCTATTAATTCTTACTATTTTCAGGCTGTTTGCCCATTGCGACGCCTCTCTTCTCTCCCCTTTTCTCACTGACAGCTTCTCACACTGCTGTAACCTCAGAAATCAATGTTTCGGGTGAGAGCAAACAGGCTGACTCAATGGCGATATTACAGTCCGTGATTTCTATGGCATCTACAGGCCTTTTTCACACCCTTTGCAGCCACAGTCCAGGTCACCGCAGGTTAATTAGCGCCCACGTAGACTCTGTCCCACACACTGCCCCTCTCCAGCAAGTTGTAATGAGCGCCAATAGCGTGTGGTCAGTCCCTATTCAGCAAGTTGAAATAATCTTTGACTCAATACAACCTCAGACACAAAATATATCCTTCTAAACTGATGTTCTTTAGTCCATCAGTAACATTTTCAAATGATCTTTCTGAGCCTTGTCCTGAAATTCTTCCCATAAAGTCATAACTCCTATTGTGACCATATCATGGGAAAGAGTCACAATCTCAGTAATTGAATAAATAACGTACTCACAGAGAATTCTCCAGAACTCAACCTAGATATCCCTTCATGGAACCCCGAAGAGATCACAGTGTATCTGTCGGTTCCATGTTTAAATAGGAAGGTAAGAAATATGATTTCTAGCACAACCACTTACTACCTCTGTGACTTTCAGCAGGTAACGTAATCCACTTCACGCCTGCATTTCCTCAACAGGAGAAGTGAAGACACCCAACTGATAGCGTTAATAAGAGAACTAAATGAGATATCTGAAAAGAACGCAGGGCCTGGCATTCAGAATATGCTCAACAGAGTTTAGTTATTTACTGTGGTAGTTAATTTTATCTGTCAACTTGGCTAGGCCACGGTGCCCAAGGATTTAATCAAACATTATGCCAGGTGCTTCTATGAACCTGTCTTCTGGCTAAGAAAACATTTACGTAAACACTGAGTAAAGCAGATCACCCTCCATAATGGGAGTGGGTCTCATCCAATCCCTCGAAGGCCTGAATAGAACAAAGACTGACTTCCCCCAAGAAAGAGGAAATTCTGCCCACACACTGCATCTGGATAGAAGTGCAGCTCTTCCTGAGTCTCTAGCCTGCTGGCCTACACCATCAAATTTTGGACCCACCAAGCCTCCACAATCATGTGACCAAATTCCTTAAAATCAGTATCTGTCTAGCTCTCTCTCTCAATCTCTCTCTCTCTCCCCCGCCGTCCCTCTCATTCTCACTCTTGCTCTCCCTGCCTCCCCACTTTCTTTCTCCCCCTCTCTCACTCTCCATATATACAGGGAACTCTGACTAATACAGTTACTATGGTAATCGCTTATAATCATCATCATTACACCATTAAACCAAATCGACTGGTCGTCCTCTAATTTCAAGTACAAAAGAGGTAGGTAAAAAAGCATAGTTTTCTCAAACTTCTTCAAATAAAAAGAGGACTGGGTGATCCTCAGCAAAACCAGACATCTCAGTAAATGTCCCAAGGTTATTTACCTAGCATCCAAGAATATCTTGGTATCAAAATGTCACTTTCCCATTCCTAGGTATTGCAAATAAATTTAACAATTTTAATATTTCTGTCTCTTTTTCATAAGAAATTTTGAGGAAGAAAAGATACAGCAAAAAAAAAACCCTGCAATTAGTAAATTAACTGTTGAGTATGTTTTTAGTGCTGTATTTTGTTACACTATAAGCTCCTTAAGGGCACATACAACGTCTGCATCTTTCTAGCAAAACCTACAGTAATGTTAACAACATGATCACACATTTATTGCCTACTGATTTAGTAGGCATATGCTTCGAAGAGCTGGGGTTTGCTCATAAAACTATCATAAAATGAAACCCCTTTTTCTATGAAAGGTAATAAACTGGCTTCATGTCTTTGAAGAATGGAATTTTTCACAATCCCTTTTCATGTTTCTCTTTAGCAGGGGGTCAAAAGATACCCCAAAACCTTGTAATTTTATTCTATTTCAACTCACAGGATATAAATATCTTTAATTCTCTGCCCAGCATTTTATTTCTTTCCTTGTTCATGTCTCATAGCTGGTGCATCCTGAATTTCCCGTCTCCTACCTGGTTTTTGGCTTTAAATATCTTCTTTAATCACCAGAAACACAAACTCAGCGAGAGGGCCAGGATGCAGAAGCCAGGCCTGAGTCCAGGTTACTAGTGAGAACGATTAGGATGGTGAGAAGACTGAAGGGGCAGCTCTTATGGGCAGGGGTGCACAATGACTGTGAGTCGTGAGTTAGACTGCAGTCAGGGCAGTGGGGCTGGGACAGAGTAAAGCAGAAAGGGTCAGACTCTAAGTAAGAGTGAGAGGTAAAGGGTCAGTGTCCCGGGGACCTATCTGGACAGGCTCAGAATACATCTTTCAGGCAAAATGCAAGGAAACAAGTAGAGAAGAGCCTCACGTAGAGCAAATGGACTTGTCCACAATGACAGCACAGTTTGGAATGACAAAGAATTCCAGGGCAGCGCCATCTGCCTGCTGTCTGGGCTTTAAGTGGCCTGGCCAGAGTGGGTAGATAAAGGCTAGCAGGTGTGAGCGGTTCACTAGCGGACAGAGGCCAAGGCTGGCTCTGCAAGGGCCAATGACTGCAGCAGAGTGGGAGGCCAAGGGAGCCCTTGTGTTCTATAGCTTGTCATTGAAATTGACATGCCATAGACTCTTGCTTTGATTTTCATCCTCTTAAGGACCATGAATTAAAGTATTCATCTTTATCACACAAACTTATCTTCTGGAGCCTGTTAATAGGAGGAATGATTAAGCTCTGGAAAAAGCCGAAAGTCTGCTATGAGAATTTGGGAAGAATCTGAAAATATTCTCACTTTCACTAAAACTGTAACTGTTCAGTCCCCAAATATCTTCTTCCTTTTCAGAAAACAGGAGAGTGATCCCAAGCTCTTAATCAAGAGCAAACTATATCAGCCCCTCTTAAAGATACAAATAAAAGTCTTGAGCCATACAGTGAGAGAGGTTTTATGCTGTTGATTTCTCAAAGATCAAAAAAGAAGGCTTAGCCCAGGGCAAGAGAGAAAAGCAGACACACAGTTTCTCTCTTATGTACCAGCCCCCTTACCCCCGGCCATTTTCACAGCTGGGGCATCACCCTCTTACATTCCCACCCCTTCTTCCAACAACCAAGAATCATGGTGCTTTCTCCTTAGTACTATTTAAGGGCAAACAGAAACCCCATAATCCAGAAAAGTTTCCTAACTCATTAACGTGTTACTGTAAGGCTGAGCAAGTTATTACTTAGTTATGCCTTTGGTATTTGCATTTGCAGAAGATAGGAAACTTGAAGTTTAAAAAAAAAAAAGAAGGGGAGAATTTCTAATGTGGAATTTCAAACAGTGAAAAGATAAAGGAGCAATTTGGAGAGAATTCAAAGGCATTTCTCAACTACTGAATTGAAACAACTTATTTGGGGCCCACTCTACCCATAGGTTAACACTGACCCTGAGAGAACATTATATAATAGAGGGATGAGTTTTAATCTTAAGAGATTTGCCTATGAATTCTGAATATTCAACTCTAAAAGAACTGGAAAAACACACTAATGCTTAGAGAAAGCTAATGGTGCTTCCCAATTTCCCCTAAGAGCTATATCCATCAGCCTCTTCCTGGCGGGATAAGGAAGTGTGCAGTAGTGGGGGCATTTCTTCTACCAGTTAAATATCTTTGCAGAAAGAAACCTAGTTACATTCTGGTAAGGGCTTTAATCCAAAGAATTTTTTCCCCTCAGATTTCACATGCAAATTGCTCCCCTCTTGAGAGAACGAGGATTTGTAAATACTAAAGAAATAAATAAGAAATTAAGCTGCTTGGATTTACCACTTATCAACATGGTATTATTTTCCAGGGAAACCACTCAACCACTTTCTTGCTTACATTCACCTTCTATAGGATATTAAAATGATTAATTTTTTATACAGATTTTTCAAAGTGGCTGTACATTTCCCTTGAAAATCCTTGAAATAAAAAAGCTACTGTGAAAACTTAGTATGACTGTTGTCACAATCATAATTACTGTAAAATTCCTGTTGAGTCCCAGGATGTGTTATGTATCACAATTGCTCTTTATCTCATTCTGCCGTTTTCAAGCAAACACCAGCTATTTCTAATTCTCTAGTGACTGTCACAATGTTTCTGTTTTAGAATTTAAACAGATTCTAATCAAGCGTCATGTAATACACTATTCTATGAAAAAAAAAATCAAAACCTCTACAACAAAATCTATGCTCTGAAGACATTTTTTAAAAGCTTTTGTTTTGTTCTAATTCAGAAGGAAACACTGAGTTGACCAGCAGCAGAATAATTCTTTCTGAGTACTTACTTATGCACTAAGTTTTCTGTATGTTAGTTCATTTAATCCTCACAATAACCAATGAGGAAAGTATTATTATCTCCATTTTAACCACTAGCAAACTGAGGCACAGAGGCATTAGTAAGACTTGCCAAAAGTCACACAGCTAATAAACGGCAGTCAGGATTCGAACAGAAGTTCACTCTGCTGATGAGGAACGTGAACACAGCAGATACGGGATTTAAAATCATGGTGTTTGGTGGGAGAAACATCAAGATATGTCTATATTGGAAAGAGCAGGCCATTTCATTCTCAGAATTCTTTTTCTGAAACTAACCAGCAAGTAAACTACTGTTAAGTTTGTGTCAGAGGAGAGCAAGAGAGGGACAGAGGTAAAAAGAAGAATAGGGAGGGAAAGTTAAGACAAAGCAACAGAAAGAGGTCCTGCACGTCAATTTCTGCACAGTTTCATGGAGGCAGGAAAATCCTCATCACTCCACTGCTTCAAGCCCAAATAAGTTAACAGGAAACACTGCATTACTTAGAAAAAATTTCTTTCTGCTGGGTTGTTCTTCCAACCCCACAGCACGCCTGCTACAGGATGCAGCTTTCCTGGAAGGGCCACTATATATGTGGTGTCCTTTTATTTTATTCAGGGAATTAAAAATCTGAGTAAGCCTATGTGAGATCTAACAGAATCCTGAGCACATTAAGGAATTAGTATCAAGTTTCAGCTCCCAGTTGTAGCTACCTTACAAAAAAGACAGCAAAATGATGCTTGTAGTGACAGTGGGGCAGTCCAGACCACTCTGCTTGGAGGCTGGCTTGCACGTGCTAAATCTCTCACTGGCCGTCCATGATCACCCAACACCAGAAAATGCTGGTGGCAACACTGGGGCTGTCAGAACGTGGGCCACAGCCAAGGCAGCGATCAGACTGCATCAATTAGAGGGAGAGGCTGTACTGACCCTGGCCAGGCCTGAATACAAGGACCCTGAGAGGGGCAAAAACCACCTGAGGCGTCTTCAGTTGACCTCCACTTCCCAACTGAGTTCAGTCAGTCCCAAAGTCAAAGACAAAAACTTCACCTCCTGAAAGGGACAGAAATGAGTGTACCTGAGTAGTGCAGAGAACAGCAGCTGTGGAGACAGAAGAGCAACACCCTCAGCTCTCTCCTCCACCTGCCGCTTGACCTTAGGAAAACCCGAGGATTCCCACGGTAGAACCTTATCGGAAAAAGCAATTCTGACAGTGCCTAATTTTCAAGGGTTCTACCCAACATTCTTGACATTGCTTTTAGTTCTCTAATAGGCTTTTTGCTTACTATTAATTCTAACATGACTGAGTTTCATGCTAATTTTTAAAATTTTGAGCCCTAAATTTTAAATCTCATGGAACATTTATATAGGACATAATAAATTCTGATATGACCAAAATACAAAACTACATGACCTATGTTCAACATTTTAAGCTGCTACGGAACACCTTCATAATTTTAAATTAAATTTTAAATACCTTTATTTTTAATTAAAACCAATTTCCAAACACAAAGTATAAAAGCAATCCCAAAACTTAAGGGAATCTACCTAAAATGTTTCAAAACACAAACCAATTACACAAAACAAATTTCTATTAAGTAGGGAACATAATTAAAGTTTACTTAGAATCGCAGTAGTGGGATCCTTCACTATAGGAAATAATGCTTGAGTGGAAGTTTAAATTCCCTCATCTTACCGTAAAAGGGGAAAAGGAAAAAACACACCATTATCCTAAACAGCCATTTTCAGAATTTTAATTATATTATTGTACTCTTTATGGCATGTAAAATAAGAAGACTAAAGAATTACTAAGCTGTTAAATTTGCATTTATCTAATCAAACTGACATTCTGTTAGACTTTTTGATCTGTTAAATGTAAGTTTTTATTTGTTCAATACACAATTGCCATTTACTATAGAAGTGTTTTAATGAAAGTAGCAGCTTAAAGGCTTTTAAACATATCAGTAAAAACCAAAGATTTTTAGGAGCTCAATAAAAATCACAAATTCTGGTAGTTTTATCTATTAAATTCCCATCATCACTGGAACATAAGTTCCTATTTTTTCTGTTCAAAGAGAATACTACAAACATATAATAAATAATGGTAACTGAGTTTTATGTTTATTTTTCTAACTTAAATTAGCAATAAATTTTTATTGTAAAAAAACTGGGACATAGTGAAAAATATAAAGAAAAATTCATTTACAATCCAATTGCAAGATAACTGTTAATATTTTCATGTACTTCCTTTCCAGATTTTTTCTGTTTATTTTTCACGCAGTTGAGGTCAATATACACATAATTTAATATTCTACTTTTTATACCTCACATTTTTAAAGTCAACATTTCCCATGTTATGCAAATCCTCTTTTAAAAAGTCATTTGGGGAAGAGATGTTGTTCACTATTTCCTCAGCACGGAAGCAATGCCTGATTCAGTACAGACAATCAATGGATATTTGTTGAATAAATTAGTGAATAAATTATTTATCCTATCACTTATTACCCCATGACCATAGTGCTGCACACTTAGGTTGTTTTTAATTTTTCACTAGTATTGGTAATGCCACATATCGTGGTACATAACAGTTCAGTATTTAGGATTACTTATTTAGTATCACATTCCAGAAGTTGAATCACTGGATCAAAGTTTGTACAAACACTTTTAAGACTTCTGATACTTATCATTGAATTGCTTTCTCCAAAACAGTATCTGTGTAGTACCTATTTCAGCAATCTTTTTGAAAAAGCTTTTCTGATCTCATAGGCGACAAACAGTTATCCCATGATGGTTTTACTTGTGAGTCTTTAATTACCGATACTGACTATTTCTCCAAATATGTATTAGGCAATTGTATTTCCTATTCTCTGAGTTGTCTAGTCATAGCACTTATGGATTTTCTCATTTACTCTGTATTCTCTTTATTCTTCTTTCGGGAAAGAAAAGTTGATCCTGTTATTTCTTTCCTATAACGTTCAAACATTTTGTCATTTTCACACACAGACACAAATACACAGATACACACATATTTATAAGATTTTAAAATATTTTTGTTTATAACAATATACATTGTAGAAAAATTAGAAAGCATAGATAATAGAATATAAAAGTCATGGATAAGCACTGTTAATGTTTTAGTATGTATCTATCCAAATTTTGCTTAATGCTATACTTTTTTAAAAGAATTTATGTGGGATCATATGTACATGTTGTTTGGAAATATTGTTTTACTTAATTCTATTCCATAAAAAACTTGCCATATCATCAAATACCCATCGTGATATTGTTAATGCTAACAGAACACCATGGTAGATAAAAGTGTAGAATTTAGATGCATACAAGTATGAGTTCAAATCTTGCCTACAAAATCCTAACTGTAACAGCTTCTTTAAACCCTTTCTTGCTCATTGATAACAAGAAGATAACATTTACTTCAGATGTATTGTTTAAATTAAATGAAATAATTTATAAGGCAATTTAACAGTGTGGTGATAATAGGTGCTTAATAAGCATTTATCAAATTAATGAAGGTTGGATGAAAAGGTTTTTTTGTTTTAATTTGCTTTTCTTTGCTTTTTTTGTATACTTGGATTTGTACGTGTGTGTGTGTGTGTGTGTGTGCGTGTGAGAGAGAGAGAGAGAGAGAGAGAGAGAGAGACAGACTTCGGCTATGCCAACTCTTTGGATCCTCTTTCTTTTTCTACTGGGATAATTTTTCCCCTTACTGCTTTGAATTCATTCATTCATTCATTCGTTCAACAATAACTCATAAAAAGCAACTATGAAAAGGTTACTGAGAGCTGAAGATGGAAGCCTGGAGCTGCTTGAGACAGGCTGCCCGCGAATACAGCCAACAGAGGAAATAAGAGAGCCAAGAGATGGCGTGCGCCTGGATCCAGCCATGCCTGAGCATTTCATTTATGGCAGCATCATGATTCATACAAGTCCCAGCAAGTGCAATGAGTCCCAAGCAAGTGCCATGAGTCCCAAACAAGTGCCGACTGCTGAAACATTTTTTTCTCATCAAAATACGATGAGTACAGGGTTTGATGAGTTCTGAAGCCAATGAGTGCCAAGGTGTGACTGTATTTCATTATCTACTGATCAACAATTCTTTATCTGCATCAGGGACCTGCTGTCCCTGGAATACAATAGCTCAGATACCATCTCAATTGCTTGCAGACTCCCTGGAGCACAAAGGTTGAATTGCTTGTCCACCTCCTGGAGTCACATGGTCATGTATTCCAGTTCCTGGAACAACAGCTTTCCATGCATTGATCACTTAAGCCTATCAACTATAACTAAAGCTAAAATCTTTAACTCTTGAGTTCCCCTATAACAGACTGAAGCCACAAAAGAGGAAAGATGAGGTAAAGGTCCAAGTAAATTGCTAGCTTGTGCACTCATAGAAACCACAGGAGTAAAAATAAGAGAAGCCAAAGGCAGAGACACTGGTACAAATTGTTGGGCGGCATACTTGTCTGGCACTTTTAATGGATTCAGAATATTCACTGTCATCTTATCACCATGACCCCGTTTTGAGAGACCCACCTTGCTTGTACAAAAACTGTCCCTTCTGGTCCTTTGCTCTGGACCTGTGACATTCTGGACTGGTTGTGTTCCAAGTTGTGGCTGAATGTAACATGCACAGTAAGTCACCTCTTTTGCTGTCTTAGCTGAGGGGGAAAAAAAGACTCATTCTCTTTTCTGAAAAAAAAAAAAAAAAGCAACTATGTGCTCATTTCCTTGTAGATAGTAAACTTTTGTCTTTTAAGTTGCTAATGTTCTTCCTAGTTTACTATTTGCCTTTTAAATTTGTTTATGGTAGGTTTGAGGAATGAAAATATTAAATATTCATACAACTTATTCTATTTTCAGTTTTTTGTAACATGATCAGAAATTCCTTCTCAACCTCAAGAGGATTCTTTACTATTTGGAATGGAAAGAGAATAAAGCCCTGCTTAAAAAATAAAAAAGTTACCCTGGCCAGGTGGCCCCGATGCTTGAAGTGTGGTCTTATACACCAAAAGGCTGCAGTTCAATCCCCAATCAAGGCACATACCTAGGCTGTGGGTTTAACCCCTGGTTGGGGCACCTACCAAAGCAGCTAATTAATATTTCTCTCTCACATCAATATCTGTCTCTTTCTCTCTTCCCCTGCCACCTTCTTCTCTCTCCAAAATCAATAAACATATCCTCAGGTAACGACTTAAAAAAAACAAGTCTTAGGCCTGAAATGGAGAAAGGCAAAATAACTGGCTTGATGTAGAACCAGCTTTATAAAATGTTCACTTCACACTATAACTCACTTTTCAAGGGCAGGCTAGCTTATTCACATGTGTGTTTCGGCAGCTAGTACAGCAGATGACATGTAGTAGCTTCTCAATAAATGCTGAATTTGCTAAATAGGAAAAAAAAAAAGGAAAAGAGCCATCGGGAAGGGCAAAGTCAGTGCCCAACTACCAGAATGGAGAGGAAAGGGTTTTTTTATCTTTGCCCCAGGATAACATTTGTTGATTTTAAAGAGAGAGAGGGAAAGAGAGAAACACTGATTCAAGAGAAAAACATTGCTCATTTGCCTCCTATACACGCCCCAACCAAGGACCGAACCACGACCAAAGTATATGCCCTGACCAAGAATCAAACCCACAACCTTTCAGTGCATGGGACGATGCTCCAACCAACCAAGCCACACCAGCCAGTGTGAGGAGAAAGATCTTAATTAGAGTAACATTAGTACAGAAAAAAACATAAGAAAGTTCAAAATCAAGCACTGTCTACGGTACGGATGTTCTTCAGTGTTTAAAGGGATAACACCTGCGTTAACATTTTTCCACATCCCCAATATCTCAACTACTCTATTTGGCAGCATTCCTCCAAGTGAGTTCTGAGCTATATTACCCACCAAGATGCTCCAAAAGCAAGTCCTATAAGATCTGTCTGGAAAAAGTCCAGCCATTGCTAATATAATGAGAACTGTTTGTGAGACACTGATGTAACCTGGCAGCCAAGGAGCGTGGACTGGAATGCGCGTGCGTGAACAATGACAACTTCACTGTACTAGTCAGTGGGGGCAGCAGACACCATTGAGTAAGCATGTGTACCGTGTAGCCATTGCATTCAAAATTACTGAACAAGTAGGGCAACAAATCTGCATCAAATTTTGAGTTAAGCTTGAACATTCCTTTGCAGAAGCTATTGGGATGATTCAGAAAGCCGCAGCTATGGGCAACTGGTGATTGGTAGTTTCATTATGACAATGCATCCACTCATGCATCATGTCTCATGCAGAGATTTTTGGCAAAACATCAAATCACCCAGGTGACTCAGCCCCCCTACAGCCCAGATTTGGCACCCTGCAATTTCTAGCTTTTCCCCAAACTAAAATCACCTTTGAAAGGGAAGAGATTTCAGACCATCAATGAGATTCAGGAAAATACAACGCGGCAGCTGATGGCGATTGGGAGAACTGTGTGAAGTGCCAAGGTGCCTACTTTGAAGGGGACTGAGGCATCACTGTTCTATGTACAATGTTTCTTGTATCTTGTGTCTTCTTCAATAAATGTCTCTATTTTTCACATTACATGGCTAGATAGCTTCTGGACGGGCCTCGTATAACCAAATAAATGCAACCACTGCACATTGCTTCACCCCTGCTCTTCAACTCAGCCACATGCCAGAGGCACAGTGAACTTTCATATAAATAAATACTCTGAGAAATTCTTCATATTCCAGTTTTCAAAGGAGACAGAGAGGAAGCTAAGGTCAGAGTTGGTCTGGGGTGCCCATACAGAAAACAACTGTTGGATCCTAGTAAAAAGTAAAATCAGTATTCTGGAATTTGGAAAGCCAGTAGACAAAGCAAATACTTGGGATACACGAAGGGATGAAAGACTGGAGAAGACACAGGTCAGGCACGAGGCATTCAAGGACGTTGACAGGACTTAGACTATGTGGCGGTGTGAGTAAGAAGTAAACATCAGCATCCTGGAACCAGGAACCAAGAATAGGAGCAGGGAACCCAGGCAGACCCTAAAGATATAACGGATGGACTTGGCAATAATGCAAACGCCACATTATGCTATGGGGCTGCACCACAGTATGCAGTGGGGTCCCTATGGACACCAATCATTTGCTTCCCAGACAGGTCAGTTTTTCAATGTTCATTTACTAGGGGCAAAACCAATGCACTTTGTAGAGGGATTATTTTGAATTTCACTTGACAGTCTATCCACTATGGCAGAAGGGTAATGGGTGAAGGCTTGAATTAACTAACACCATGTTCCTGAGTTATTTCAGTGATACGCAGCATCTATTTAGACTGACAGCAGAATCCTTCATTCTACTGTGATTGGGACTGAGTACAAAGTGAAAGGGACCATCAGTGCCGACTTCAGTAACCAATCAAGTTCTCCCAGGCAGAGGTTTCCCTGGGAGACTCTGAACTGGGCCACACAATGATCACAGGGGGGCCCAGGAAGTACATCTAGCAGCTAGTAGGGTGGGAAGCCAGGCAGCTCCAAATGGCTGAAAATAATCCGAAGGCAGTGACGGAAGGGGTCTGGGCTGGCAAAAGGAAGCCCCTAAGATCTCAGGTTAGGTTTTCCACAACCGCAAGTCACACAGCACTCTGCTGTTTTTGCGTCATTTTGTTTTTTGTTTTGTTTTGTTTTGTACTTATCTGTAGGCCACTAATTAAAGTACTGAAATCTAAATCATCACATTTTTGCAGGCTCTGTACACTGAAAAATAATAAATTATTTGGTGTATGATTATTTGTCTTGGTTTAACATATATTAAAAGCCTCACACTGAACAAAGCTACTCTTCAAATGAAGTCACTGACAAGAGGAGAAAGGGAAAACCGACTGAAGAGCTTGATGTCAGGCTGAACCACATATCAGCAACAAAATAAACAGAGATGTTTTAAAATCAACCCTTTTACCCAGATAAACATAGTTCTACAATGAGTTTGGGGCTTTTATAGGTGACGCAGATTGGCCTAGATAAGCTTCTAGGCAATGTTCATAATTATTTTTTCAACCATTTTAACCAATTGTCACTGTGCTACCAAACATTTAGGTCAGCATGAGAAATCTGTGAACATCACTCTTACTGCTCATGAAATACAGGGATCTGCAAGCATCCTGGAATCTAGCTTCTAAAGCAACCTTCAGGTAATTGTACCACCCACAAAAATATGAAAACCTGGGCTTCGTTTTGTATGTGATCTTGTGATTTGTACACTCATCTGTATTTCACAGATCTATATATAGTTACCATTACTGAGGGCCTACCACTAACAGGGACTTTTATGGATATTCTTAAAATTGATTACAACCCTGCAGAATAGGTGTCATTATGGTCAGTTTGCAACGGAAGAAACTGAGAAGTCAAACAGTTTGTCCCAAGCTAGAGCCCATTAGCGTAGGAGTTAGTGTTCAAATCCGACTCTGGTTCTAAAAGCCCAAATCTCTAATTAGCCTGCAGTAAAACCAAGTTTCCTAAATTGTTTTCCCATGATAATTAAAAGTAAAATTTTGATCATTGACAATTCTTTCCTCATCTTCTGCATACTGACATGATGAGGAGTCCATGAGTGGCTTTGATTCACTCAGGAGTCTTCCTTTGGTTAAACAGTCTGCAGGAGAGGTCAGGGCTTAGATCAATCAATCAACTAGTATTTGCAGAATGCTGGAGATTTGGGTTCAGGCATTACAAAAAGTTAGAGTGGAGCAGTAGAACCGATTGTTATTCTGATATTCCAGTGATGGGGGGCCGAAGGGGAGAAACCAAGCAAATACCTTGGGAATTTAGAAAGAAATAGCACGGAGATCCTTTAAGATTAAAGAAACACTGAATCACAAGAAATGACAATTTACATGCAACAGGAGTCTTGGAAAATTAGTTGTTAAAGAGGTGCTTTGGGGGGAAAAACTATTGCATTAAACCAACTGCCTTAGTCTAAGTATGATTCATGATTATGCTGAAATTTGAGATTATTCACCATGCAATCAACTGTATCTAAAAAAAAATGAGGCAGTTAAGAGTCCATGTACATATCAATACAGCCTCAGAACAAAGAATGATGCTATATAATAACATTACAAATGTTTTCCTAAAAAAAATGAACACTCCCTAATAGGCCTGCCATATAACTATGCAGCCCTTTGGTTTCAGTAATAAGCAAGGAAATTGATTAAGTACTACTTCCTGTGTTTAATATTAAGAAAAAACAAATGGCATAATAAATTATTCAATTAAAGACCATTTTTTATTTCACTCCATTAGAGTACAATGAATTGGTTTAGAAAAATTAGGGCAAAATATACTAATCTTCATTTTACAGGCATGTTATTATACACTGGTAAAAACCTATTAGGTTTATCTAGAGACAAAAGAAGGCTATTAGAAAGATATTGCCTTCAATTCTTTCCTAAGAATCACAAATTCAACATATAGAGAGAGAGATAAGAAAATATGTAAACTACGTAGACTTGTTTTTTAAAAAAACACCTTGTACTTGGAAAACCTTCTTTAAATGCCGTATATAACAAAAACAAGAATTAGTTTTCACTTAACACAACTGCATGACGCAATTCAGTGATATGACCTGGTAACAGGCAGTAATACACTATTGACTCTTACATAGCTTGACTCTAGGTGAGAAAAGATAGGCCTAACTTTTTCCTACCATAATTTTTCATAATACCAACTCATTTTGTCTCACTTATTCATTCATTTAAGAAATATTAAATATCTACATCATGCCTTGCATCCTGGCAGGCAGGGTGGACACAAATAAGAAAACTATGACACAGCTACTGACTGACAGAGCAATCATGTCTCAGAATATCAAGGAAAAGATTTTCACTGTAAAACATTCCTCTATCATTTTTCTGCTTTAAAGCATCAACTAAGTCATCAACAGGGGATACTTTTAGCAGAAAACATTTGTAGCTTTAGACATTAAAGAATACCTTCAAGAGCCAGTCTATAATTGCCATTGATAGAAGAGAACGCCCTGCTCATCTGCCATCTTCCTCTCTTGGAGTAAGAGTAGGTCTATTTAGGTCCTCGATTCTTTTTCGACCCCAAAGGATAGACCGAAAATGATATGGTACTAAAATTTTTCCTGGTTCTTTCTCCCCTGGAATCCAGATGCTTAAAATTCAAATATAAACCCTGAAAGTAATGGAAAACCTTAATACGAACATAACTACTCCATCATCTGAAAATCATTTCTCTGACTCCCTTAGTAACACTGCCTTAGAGCCACAAATCATCAGCTATTTCCTGGGCAGCTGCTATTAGCCAAACACTCTTCTGTGCTCTGGGAATAGAGCAATAACAAAATAGATGAAAATCCCTGCCCTCATAGAGCTTGCATTAACAATAGGCACCCACGATGTACAACTAAATAAATAAATAGTGTACAAATAAGGAAATAAAATAAACATGGAAAAAAGTAAAGCAAGAAAGAGGAGAAATATTAGAGAGGTTGCACTTTCAATTAAGATAGTCAGGGAAGGCCAGGCTAGGAAAGCTACATTTATGCAGACTTGAAGGTCAGAGAGGAGTCATAACAGCAAAGGGGTAAGTGCAGAGAAAGACCCTGAGCCAATGCGGTGTTTCTATGGCCAGTCTGACTGGGGGGCGGGGGAGGGGGGGCAAGTAGGAGGACATAAGGGCAAGTGGGTAACAAGAGGCCTGGTAATGTAGGGCCTTATACTTTGGCTTTCACTCTGAGGGAGATGGGAAGCCATGAAACAGTTTGGAGCAGATATGAGATATTTTTAAAGAATCTGTGGCTTTTCTACAAAAAACTGTTGTATGAATAGAGGACAAGGGGACAAATGGAAAACCCAGTTACGAGGAGAATGCAATAATCTAGGTACAAATAGACGATGGTGGCTTGAGCTGAATTGAACATGACAGAGGCGGGTGACAATAATCAGATTCTAGATCTATTCTGAAGGCGGAGTCTGTGGGATTTCCCGGCATTTTGAATGTGGAGTGCGAGAGAAACAGAGGAACCCAGAAAGATACCAAGGGCTTTGACATGAACAAGAGGTCTGGCGGGTCTGTCATTTACCAAGACAGGGTGCACTAGAGAGAAGCAAGTTTCAGGGAGAGAATCAGTGCACGATCACAGATATGTTCGGTGAGACGCCTACCTGATAGACATGCAAATGGAGATGTTGAAAGTCAGTGACTAGGGAAGCCTGGAGTTTGGGGAAAAGGACTAGACTGGACATACAAATTTGGGAAGGTCAGCATATTGATGAGACTCGATAAGAGCATGAAAGAGGAGGCACGAAGACCAACCCCTGGTGCACTATGATATTTAGTTACCAAGAACCTAAGGGGGAAACCGCCAAACGAGATGAAGGAGGAGGAGACAATGCGATAGCTCAGAGGCCAAGTGAATAAAGTTCAGCCACAGTAACAGGAATGAAGACAGGATACGTGGGCACAAATTCAAGCAGAAGTTCTCTTCTAACTGCTTCTATTTTCTAAGTGAAATAAGAAGCAGAGGCTTTAGCTGAGGGTGAGAATGGAAGAGGGGTCGGAGATTTGAGGGGAGGGGTCTGACTGGTGTGGCTCAGTGGGCTGGGGGCCAACTTCTGAACTAAAAGGTTGCCAGTTTGATTCCTAATCAGAGCACGTGCCTGGGTTGCAGGCTAAGACCCTGGCTGAGGGTGTGTGAGAGGCAATGTTTCTCTTGCACATCGACATTTCTCTCCCTATCTTTCTCCCTCCCTTCCCCTCTCTCTAAAAATAAATAAAACCTTTTTAAAAAAAAAGATTTGAGGAAAGAACAGAGTGTGGGAGGTATTCATCACCTAGGAGGGCAGAGGCCAAGAATGAATTGACCAAGGAAATGTAGCTGGAAGACTCAGCAGCACCGAAGGCCCACTTGAGATTAGTGATCATAAAATTAAAGTGAAACCAGTTAGCTTGGTTGAGTGTTTTTCTCCAACCACATTAAACGACACAGGCATAAATTAGAGTGGTAGAAAGCTGGATTGAACCAGGTTTTCCAGATGAATCCTACAAAATGAGAGAGGGAAGAGGACATTAAAAGTAAACCCAGGAGACTGATAATAAGATACATGAAGGAATGTAAGCTGGAAAGAAGGGAAATGAGGATGTGGGAGGGGTGTAGAATAGTATAAAAGGGGGTACGGTCTATGGATTTTAGGTCCTAGTGGGATCGAAGGATTAGAGTCAGGATAACAGTGACTGAGTTAGAAAGACAGATAATGATTGGATAGCAGGATGCTTAAGGATGAAGCAAAGGTGAGTTGCAGTCATCAGTAATGACAAAGTTTAGGGCAGCAGTTCTCAAACATGTTGGCCTCAGATAGCTTTACAACATTCTTAAAAATTTGTAAGAACTCCAAAAAACTTTTGGTTATGTGGGTTATAGCCATTAATATTTACCATATTAAAATTAAGACAGAAAAAATTTAAATACGAGAATTTTCAAGTATACATTCCATTAGCGGTCAGACTGAGGGTGTTCATCACACATCGTGTAGTCCCTCGAAAACTACACTGTGCACTCTCAAGTAAATGAATGTTCAAAAGGCAAATGGTGTCTTGGCAGCATTATTATTATTATTGAAATAGTTTTAACCTAAGAGAATCTCTTACAACTGCCTTAGGGACCCATGGAGGCCACTGGACCTCACTGAGAACTGCCGGTCAGAGTGTGGCCGTGGAAATGTGGCTGAGGTACAGTGGTGGACATAACGATTAAAAGAGAGGAGGACAGAGGACCGAGAAACCAAGAAACTGGGGGGACAATTTATGTGAATAATGAAGTCACCAAGAATTATGACAGAAGTAGTATGGGAACAAGGGTTCATGTGCCAGCCAGGAATTAAAATGGTCATAGACTAAAGTGACTTCAACAGTGGGGAACAGTGGTTTCTGTAGTCTGATGTCACAAGATTCAGAACTAGGGATCTTTCGAAAGGAGGGAAGAACAGTGTGGAAGTAGCAAAGAGGAACAAAAGGACCAAGAACATCATTTACCAAGAGGTAATGCGATGTTACATTGCCCCTTGTACAGTGATTCAACAAGGAGTATGTGATGTTCTTTCACATACTCCTCCAGGGGTGTAGGAAAGAAAACTGCCACCACCTGAGAGGGCACAGAGGAAGCAGTGCCCTAAGGGTGAGTCAAATTTCAATTAGAGCAAGGTGAAGGGGAAGTTAACACAGGAGACAGGGTGTCCAACCCAAGGCCCAAGGTGGCTATGAACGCAGCCCAACACAAAATAGCAAATTTACTTAAAACCTTTTTTTTTGCTCATCAGTTTTCATTGGTGTTTGTGTATTTAATGTGTGGCCCAAGACAACTCTTCTTCTTCCACTGTGGCCCAGGGTCGTCAAAAGGCCAGACACCCCCAAAAGGATTTTGCTGATGATAAACAATGAGTACCAGAGACTGCAATAGAATGAGACAGAAGGAACCGCTGTGAAACACATTACACCAAAACCTAGCTGCCTTTTAAAAACCATTTACTTATGCTAATGGTTCTGTGGGTCAGGAATTCAGACTGGACACAATAAGAATGACTTGTATCTCTCTATTCCATGTTACCTAGGGCCTCAGCTGTGAAAACTCAAAAGCCAGGTAACTCAACAACTGAGGGCCAAAGTCATCTAAAGGCTCACTTACTCACATGCCTGGTGTCCGCACTGGGAAGACTGAAGACCAAGCTTGCCAGCCGGAGCAGCTGCACCAGGCCTCTCCAGGTGAACTGGCTTCCTCACCTAGTAGCCTCAGGGTAGTCAGAAGTAGTAGAGCTACTTTGTGGCTCAGGATCTATACACCGGTGTTCCAGCTAACAAGGGGGAAGCTGTGTGCCTTTTGTATCCTAGGCACAGAATTCATGGAGCATTCAGAATATCACTTCCAGCATACCCAACTGGTTAAAGTCCAGACTCAAATGGAGCCACTCAAAGGGAAAACTGTAAAAAAAAAAAATTTTTGGAGGCCATAATGTTAAAAGCAGGGCAACATCTTTTGCCCAAAAGGATCAGTTTCCAGACATGGAAAAATGTAATTTACAGGAACATTCTTGAAACCATTGATTAATCTTCTGTTCCTGTCTGTTATGGACTGAATGTTGTATCTTCCCAAAATTCATACGCTGAAGCCCTTAGAGTCTGGCTGTCTTTGGAGATGAGGCCTTCTAAAAGTAGTTAAGTGAGGTCAAAAAGGTGGGGCCCTGATCCTACAGGATTAGTGTCCTTATAAGAAGAGAGAGTAGAGAGCTTTCTCCATCGCCCTACCTCACACATGCTCCAAGGAAAGGCCATGAGAGCTCACACAGTGAAAAGGCAGCCACTGGCAATCCAAAATTAGAGCTCTCGCCAGAAACTGAGCATGCTGACACCCTGACCCAAGGCTTCCAGCCTCCAGAACTGTGAAAAATAAATTTCTCTTGTTTAAGCCACCCAGTCCATGGTATTTTGTTATGGAAACGTGAGCTGTGCTGACAAATACCCTGTCCACCCTCCTTTATCAGTAGTATAATCAGTAGAGGCTGAGAGGGTGGGGTTTTGAGTAAATGCAGTCATTGAATGCAGAGCCCAGATCATACTTGGTAACTTTATGCAATTCTTGATTAAAAAAAAGAAAAAAAAAACAGGGCTACACATCAGTGGCAGGATACACACACACACACACACACACACACACACACACATGTGTCAGCATTCAAGATCACTAACAAAGCCAGATGAGGTGCTATCTCAGCAGATGGAGCACTACAGGTGTCTGATTCTAGTGTCTGGCAAATTTTCATTCTACTAACTAAAATTATGGGCAGGGAGGGGCAGTTAAACGGTAACAAAGAAACTAAATTTATATTGCCGTGTTCAAGGTTTTCATTTAATGAAAATGTGCTCTGCACTCACTAGAAAATTATACATTTAAATAGAAACATTTGAATTCATCTGGAAAATGTAATTTTAAATGCCACTCTCTTTTAGTCAATAATCCTGACACTTCTGAAGAGGGCACTGTAGAAATCCTGTGACAAAGTTTGACTTCGTAAAGATATTAGCGCACTTCTCTGGGTCTTCTTCAGTGGAATTTCTGAATATCAGTAACAGGAGATATAAATGCTTATGAAGGTAAAAGATATCGAGGAGGAACACTATTCACAGATTATATATCAGAAAAATTGACAAATAAGTATCTACTACACTATTATCTGAACGTTTACCTATGTTATTTTCTACTGTTTTGTTGTTCTTTAATGTACTAGCAGGTGAAAACTAAATTCATTAACTTTTTTTCAAATGATGAACTGGGCCTTAAGAAGACAAACTCTAGTAATTTATGCTGTCAAACTCTGTGTCAAACTGTCATTTTGCCTGCTATAACATCTGTGAAACTAAAAAAATGAACACTTTGCCAGTAAAAAGCAAATTATTAATTTTAATATCAATTCATACATGAAGCCTTTAGTATATCTAATGACTACATGTCTTTATTCAAAGTACAAAGTAAACCTTTAAAACACATCAATATCTAATAGATAATGCACATTGCAGTTACACTACCAACCCTGAGAACATGTCAGTTCTCATGTTCACACATTTGCTGATGAAATATAAAGGGAGAGTTTCAAATAAACTATTAAGTGAGGAAGGTTTGCATACAAAGGAGACCAGCAGAAGGTATTGGCTGAAATTACTTGTCAGCTTCAAGCTACGTGTCATCTCTGAGCTGTTTAACAGTTCTTCTCTATTTCCTTCTTCCCTGATGTTCAGATCTTAGGGAGAGGTGCGCACCTAATGATGAGAACAGGACTCATCCTCATATCATTCATTTACCCATCTGACTACTGTCCCTTCCAGTTTGAAGGTTTCACGTCACATAAGCCACTCCAGATACTCGGTACAACAGAGAATGGGGAAAGGGAGGGAATGCGCAGGGAGAGAAAAGATCAGATGTAAGTGTCCAATATCCTACAAGAATTCAAAACTCCTAAAAAGTGCAAAAGGATAGAAAAACCAACACCTGTGTAGCTTTAAAAGCATTAGTGGATATACTGACCAATAACACTCATTGCCTAGCATGACAGTCCCCTCTTTAAACAGGCAGCATTCGACATGGCACTGGAACAATAAATTGGTGATATCTGCAGAAGGTGCCACCAGACACAATGGAAAGGTCCAGCTACCAAGGTGACAAGACCAAACGGGAACAGTCTCACTTCACTGGAACCAGGGCACAACGCCCAGTCACAATGTGTGCCAAGCCCAGAGCAGTGAACTCAGTGAGGGTCACACAATGAATAAAATGCCCTTCACCCAGTGCCGTGAGAATAATGAGCTTTCCCCTTCACCTGAATGCCATCTTGCAAATGAGAGAAGAGGAAATCCTTGAGAAATAAGAGAGCCAACCAAAGAGTTTTTAAACCAGAACTAATGTGCTTTTTTTTCTTCTTTTTTATTGAACTTTTTGGGATGACATTGGTTAATAAAATTATATAGGTTTCAGGTATACAATTCTATTACATCATCCATATATTGTACTGTGTGTTTACCACCCCATGTCAAGTCTCCTTCCATCACCATTTATTCCCCCCTTTACCCTCCTCAACTTCCCCTACCCCTCTTTCCCTCTGGCAATAATCTTACTGTTGTCTGCGTCTATGCAGTTTTGTTTATTTTGTTTGGTTTTGTTTTTTGCTTAACCTCATCACCTTTTTCACCCAGCTCCCAACCCCTACCCCTCTGGCAGCTGTCAATCTGTTCTCTATCTATGAGTCTGTTTCTATTTTGTTTGTTGGTTTATTTTGTTCACATTAGGAGTGAAATCATATGGTACTTGTCTTTCTCTGACAGGCTTATTTCACTTAGCACAGCGCCTTTCAGGTCCATCATCAGATGTTTTCCATCTTCAGTGGGAATGAGATCTTGAAGGTAAGAAGAAAGCAGCTACAGAAAATAAATTATGTACATCTTAAGAGTACCATACACATTTTATACACACACCCCCATCCTTCCAAACACTTTTCCTCAACCCTAGCTACACGAACATTTTCTAATCCAGTACTGTTCAAAGTGTGATCTGGAGAAATTCTAGATGTCGAGTCAAAATGGCAGCATAGGTAAATATAGAATGCCTCCTTGCACAACCACATCAAAATTACAACTAAAATATGGAACAACCATCACTCAGAACTGTCAGAAATTGAGTTGAATGGATGTTTGACAACTACAGAATTAAAGAAACCACATCCATCCAACTGGTAGGAGGGATAGAGACAAGGAACAGGCTGGTCCCACATCCAGCCCATGTGGTGGATAAAAATTTAGGAGGGGTATCTCAGAGCCATGAGTCCCAACCCCATAGCAGGCTTCCCAGCCCAGGGTCCCAGTGCAAGGAATATAAAAACCTCATAATTTCTGGTCGCAAAATCTAGCAGGGACTGAGTTGGTGGAAGAAGCTTCTAGAGTCCCAAGCAGTTCCTCTTAAAGGACCCACACACAGACTTAATCAGACTCATTCCCTCTGAACTCCAACACCAGGTAGCAGCTCAAAAGGCACCAGCCACACACAGGGAGAAAGTGAAGTGTCTGGCATCAAAGCAAGGGCCTTCTCCCAGACAGAGAGGTGGACCAATGTCCCTTTTCTGTACCCTCCCCCAACAGAGCCACAGAGCCAACAGGCTGGTGCCATATCTGAGACTCCATCAACCTCTCTAACACTGTTTATTCTGCCCTGGAGATCCCCAGGGTCTCCTTCTCACCCAACTGACAGGCCCACCCAAGCTGCTTTTTCATATGAATGGCTGGTCTTGGCTCATGCTTCACAACTTCCTAAATCCTCTCAAGCAACAGCCAGGTTCAGTGAGCCCCCAGACCCCCATTCCTCTTGCTAAGGAGCCTCAGACACAGCACTAGCAACAACCAGCCTAAATTCACAGTTTGGATTCGCCTAGGAATCTCCAAGCCCAGAATAAGTAGCAGCCATCTCAGATTGTGTTATAGCTCAGGCAGGTGGCCCCAGGCAAAACACAAGTGGGGACTGACCTTGGCCTGAACCACCCAGGAAACCTCAGAGCCTACACACCCAGTGGACAACTACAGACCATGTCGGAACACCACCACACTGCCCCTGCATAGCTGATCCTCTATGGAGGGCAAAGGTTGGTGACCAGTGGTCATAGCCAGTTTTGGCAGCTGATTGGTCTGGATAAATCCCTCCCATTGACCTGCCAACAGCAATCAAGGCTCAACTACAAGAGGAGGGTGTACTCAGCCCACATGGAGTGCACACCTTGAGTACCCAGCTTAGGTTGTAGGGGAGGCTGTGCCACTGACCCTACAGGACACCTGCTACATTAGGCCACACTACCAAGATAGGGAGTCATAACATCTCTACTTAATACATAGAAACAAACACAGAGAGATCACCATAATGAAGGGGACAAAGAAACGTGGCCCAAATGAAGGATCAGATTAAAACCCAGAAAAAGTGCTAAACAAATGGAGATAAGCAATCTGTCAGATGCGGGGCTCAAAATACTGGTTATAAGGATGCTCAAGGAACTTAGTGAGGACCTCAATGGCATAAAAAAGACCCAGTCAGAAACAAAAGATACACTAATTAAAATAAAGAACAATTTACAGGGAAACAACAGTAGAGCGGATGAAGCTGAGAATCAAATCAATGGTTTGGAACATAAGCCAAAAAAAAAAATCAGAAAAACAAGAAAAAAGAATAAAAAAATATGAGGACAGTGTAAGCAGCTTCTGGGACAACTTTAAGCACTCCAACATTCACATCATATGGGTGCCAAAAGGAGAAGAGAAAGGGCAAGAAATTGGAAATCTATCTGAAAAAAATAATGAAAGAAAACTTCCCTAATTTGGTGAAGGAAATAGACATGCAAGTCCAGGAAGAACAGAGAATCCCAAACAGGATGGATGCAAAGAAGCCCACTCCAGCACTTGCTAATTAGAATGTTAAAGTTAAAAATAAAGAGAGACTCTTAAAAGGAGCAAGAGAAAAGCAGTTAGTTACCTACAGGGGAGTTCTCATAAGCCTGTGAGAGGATTTCTCAAAAGAAACTTTGCAGGTTAGAAGCGAGTAGCAAAAAATATTCAATGTAATGAAAAGCAGGGACCTACAGCCAAGATTGTTCTACCCAGCAACTCTGTCCTTCAGAATTGAAGGGCAGATAAAGCGCTTCACAGACAAGAAAAAACTAAAGCAGTTCATCATCACCAAACTCTTAGTATATGAAACGTTAAAGGGATTTAAGAAAAAGATCAAAGCTATGAACAATAAAATGGCAACAAATACATAAATATCAACAACTGAATCTAAAAATCAAACTAAGCAAACAAGAAGAACAGGGACAGAATCATGGATAGAGCATTCTGATGGTTACCAGATGGGAGGGGGGTTTTGAGGGAATGGGTGAAGAGGTGAGGAGATTAAGAAGCACAAATAGGTAGTTACAGAATAGCCACGGGGATGTAATGTACAGTATAGGAAACGGAGTAGCCATTGAACCTATGCATGACCCATGGACATAAACAACGGTGTACAGATTGCCTGAAGGAGTGGGGGGTGCTGGGTGGAGGCGGCAAAAGGGGAAAAATCAGGACAACAGTAATAGCATAACCTATAAAGTATAATTAGAAAAAAATCAGTAAAGATTAAACTGATCTGGTAAACAGTTAAAAAATAAAATGAACGAAATTACCATTTTTTAAATAAAAATAAATACAATATAATTTTTTCCAATTCAAAAAGAAATGTGATCTGTGGACAGTGCCACGCAGAGACCTCATTATTACCTGTCCATGGTTAGAAGAGCACTGAAAATGAAGGTAGTGATTAGAAATCCTATAGCAATTTGACATTGCCTCAACATCTAAGTCTGTGATGAATGAGCTCATCGCACTGAACAGGATGTGGACAAGTACAGGGGTGTCAAACTCACACGGGAGTTGCACATGGTACGCTCAAGTGTGCTTCAGGACTATATACCAGACTAAGATTTAAAAAAGAAAAAAAGTCCCTCCACCACCACAAATAGTTCAAAAAGTACTAATGTAGATCAGCATGCTGCCTAATACTGCCACCAATTGCAGTGCTATACTGGGTTTTGTATTTAGGATCACAATGTTGCAAAACAGACCACTGTGAATAGAGACCTTTGCATGTAAATGATGTGCTCATGCCCAAAGAGATAACAGGCTGTTAAAACCAAGGTTCCATGGGAGTTTAACTAAAAGAAAAAGAAAAAAAAAAAGAAAAAAAGACAACATTCCTTTCCATAGGAGCGAGTACATATTCACACTGCACGAGGGAATTTAGTTTCCAGCAAACAATATCAAGTCACACTAAAATAAATGTTAACTGAAGTTATTGATTTTTTTTGGTAGTTTTATTTGCATTTCATTTGTAAAACCTATTTTAGTTTCGTGGCTGGATAAGAACTATAGCCATCAGGAGTTTACACCTAGTTTTATGTTAGTGAATATTTAATAGAGTAATAAATTTTAAAAGTCGACCGTGGAGATCTCCCTTAGAATGATTCCATCCATGACTTCAATTAGAGAAGTAAGGATATCTTGGGTATTGGGTGGAAGTCAGAAACCTGGGCTGGAGAGAAGCGGGAACTGAGGGACGGGAGGTAAAGGCAAGGTCCGCTCAGCACCTGAGCTGGACTTTTCCAGGCGCAGCCAAGAAGGAGGCTGCCCGGAGGAACTGGGAGGTTATGTATTGTAATTTGAGTGATTTTATTATAAATGGAAGCCTAAGGGGGAAACAGAACATATTTGAACTTCATTTTGGAAGACTAAGAATTAAGACTTTTTAATGAAAATTTCCAGTTTATGAAACAAGTTATGCAAATAATGCCTCCATCCAGAAAGCACCAACTCACAGACGAAAAAGTACTTTAAGAATCTCAGTCTTTCAACAACTTCTTCCCTTTGTAAAATAACCATGTAACAATAACAGCTTTCACCAGCAACATAACCCCAGGCAGTTAGTAAACCAGAATCATCCTTACTTTACAGATGAGGAAAGAGAAGTTCAGAAAGGCAGTCTCTGCCCAGACCAAATAATCAGGAACATGGCTAAGAGAAAACTTTAATTCTGGTTTCTAATCTTGAGCCCAGTACAAAAAGTATTTAAAACTTCATTAATAATTTTTAAATCCACCCAATTCTATTACTAGGGAAGACATTGCTATAAAGTAATTACTACATTTCTCTCTTTCGATTTAAAAAAATCACTTAAAATTCCAAATTAGTTTTAGGAGACAAATGCACAGAATAATAATTATTTTTCCTTTAGGATTAGATAGTACATGAATTTTATATAATGAAAACAAAAAAACTAAGGTATATTAAGCTATCACCATGACCCAGGCTGGTACCCAATCACTTTGGTGGCCTTCTATTTTTACATTATGCTATCAGATTATGTTTACATTTCCCCCGTACATAGATTCGGGAGGAGAGGGAAAGGAAAAGTAATGTGTGGTAGAAAGAATACCAGGTTTCGTGACAAGGCACTGGATCTCCCGATACAACTCTGATTCTAATCACTACCTAAACCAGACACCCTCCGTATTTCCTCCATTCACCTGCTCGCCAAGTCGCCTCCTGAGTATGTCTGCAAGGCCTGAAACAGGGCAGTAGTCTCTTACCTAATCCCCACCCTACCCCTAGTCCCTCCCTCTTCCAATCTTCCCCTCTTGCTGCCAAGGTGACCTAAAAGGCAAATCTGATCCCTTCACTTCTTCCTTGGAAGTCCTTCCTTTAACTCTTCATCACCTGCTGGATACAATCAGAACTATTCAATCTGGCACGCAAAGTCCTTCCACAGCTGGCTCTCGAGTCTCATGTTCTCCCACCCGCTTTCCCCACATCATGGGGAAATGCATATTCATATTCAACAGTCAATATGTATGTGTGTATTTCAGGCCCTTGAGAAACTATTAGTGGCTCCTGGAATATTTGTTTCCACAGTGCTTTGGAACACACCATGCCCCTTGTCCGAAATATCGGTCCTCACAACCCCTTCCAACCTTCTAAACTCCTCCCCTTCCTTCAAATCTTTTAACACTTCCTCTGTCCCACCTCCTCTGAGAACTGTCCTCAAAATCTTCCTTCTTTCCACCTGCCCTCAGCACAGTCAACCCCTCTTCTCTGCTCCCTTAGCATTAAATCTGCACAGGAAAAGAGAGGCTGTAACTGAGTTATCTGTCATATCATTGACTCTATAACTATCCATAATAATCTCCTTGAAAATGGGAGCCATGATTTTTTCATCTCTAGTATCCATCATGGCAGTTAGTGGCCAATAAATGTTTCCTTAATGTACGAAATGTTGCCTTGGATACAGTTCCCTCTACACTGGAGTTTCTTCTTTTTCATGAGAGTCAGACTAAAATATATCAAAGACCTTGGTCTTTTAAAGTTCTGTGTTTCAGTGTAGCTTTTCATAAAACACTGGCCTTTTTCTTTTTTTAATAATGTATGAAGTCTTTAAAGAATAAAAACTATCATTTCATCATCAGGACACCTTGAGGTGGTGAGTTTACAAATCTATATCAAGATATAAAAATAATGGCAGTGCCCTGAACTATAAGCAAGGTACTGTTATGAAGTCCGCCACATTTATTAATTTCATTTAATCCTCCCATGAGGTAGATGTTACTTGTCTTCACCTTGAAGACGAGAATACAATAGCTCTGAATAGTAAAAAGACGACAGAGCTAGGAAGTGCGGAAGCGGTTTTAAACACACTGCTATTCAACTTCCAATATCTTGTGGTCTACCTCTGCTGGGTGTGGTTAAGGAATCTATCTAGGATACGAGCCACGTCTTCACATTCTATTCAACACCTGATTTGGTGCTTAAAGTTTAATCACTGTTGAAATGAAAGGCAGTAAGAGAGTCAATCAAGTGCATTTTAATTGGTAGATGTATTTAAAGAGTGTTAACTTTCCCATAAAACTGACAGCACCCTTTGGCCACTGACAGGCCTAAACACGTAGTTGTCTTGAATAAGGAAAAGTGTATTGACAGACTTTTATATTTAAGAAATCTTTGAATTTCAGAGGAAATAAACTTTAATAAAAGATAAAACAAGACATTCAAAACCAGGTTTTGCTTTAGTATCTGAATAGCATTCTCAGTGAGATGTGTTACTTTGTATCACTAGTACTTTTGCACTTTGTATTACTAAACTACTATTATACTTTAACTGAAAACAAACTGATCAAATACTAAGTGCCTTCTACCATCGGCCATCACCAGCATTTAATACAGTAGTTTTAAAACTCATGATATTCAGTTTTCAATATCCTTTACCAATTGCCGGTGATACCAGTTTTTCAAGCAGGCTGCCACAGCAGAAAGAGCATCTCATGTCCTGTTGCTTGGCCACTGGGTCTTCTGATAGACAGTCAGGCTGAGAGTGCAGATGGATGGTTTTAATTAAATAAAATGTTGGCAAAAGAGCAAATGCACAATATAGTAGTTTCCCAGTTTGTTGCACTGAGGAAGGACACCCAATTCCTGTTAATTCTTGCCTTCAAGACAAACACTTTTTGAAAAGAAGGAAAATTATGTAATTATGTCAAGTCTTTGGTGGAAAAAAATATACTTACATGAGTTTTTTTAAGTTTAGTCAAATAATTCTACTTCAAAATGTGTTAGTGTTTCAGTGCTTATGGTTAGAATTAATAAAACTACGTGGCAAAGTCAGTTTGTCAAAAGCCCAAAATGTACTCTGGGAGCTTCTTCCAAATATATGTAACTAAAAAACTCTTCTAGTGAAAAATTTGGAGGCAGTTATTAAAATCTTGTTTTTAAAAAGGTATGTAATCCTAGAAACTTCATCTCAGGAAATTTAACTTTTTTGAATTACCTCTTCAGAAACTGGTGTCCTAACTCTCAGCTTTGTAACTTTAGTCAAATATTATTCCTTCTCTGATGATCAGGTTCTTCATCTGTCAGGGTAAATAATAATAATACCTACCTTACAGGCATGTGGTAAGGCTGCACCCAATAATGCATGTAAAATACCAAACACTGCGCCTGACACACAGCAGACTCTCCATGTGTTTAGACTTCCTCTCTTTTCCCCACAGCATTCCTGAGTCCAAACTCAAATTTCAAATTGGACTTTTTGTTAAGTAGGTTGTGTGTGGTAGAGTCACCAGATCTTCTTACGATGCGGAAAATGAAACAGACCAAAGTTATTATAAAGGCACACTACTTAAGCCCCCTGCACTTTCTCATAGATATTCTATGAAAGCTAATTCTTTATAGCTAAGAGATCCAAACACTCTCATTCAACAAAACAGAAGCAAAATCACAGACACAATAACTCCTACAGAAGTCCAAAGGGAAGTTCTCGAGTTCCTTTGTGAAAGTCCAAAACTTCTGAGAAGAGCAGAAGGGCAAAATGAAGAGGAGCTACACAAAATGCCTACACATTTTCCTCGGGTGAAGACACAGGGTCTGGCAGAAGTGACGCCTGCCTGAGTGTGGTTGGTAGGGTATCATGTGGGTGTAATAATTTATTGTTTTAATTTGAACATTTCACCTAAAATGTCATTTGGTGTGCTTGGGTGTGATATTGTTATGTTACAGAATTACACGTTTATTATTTTGTAATAAAAGAGTTTGTAATAAAAAGGGGGCGTTATTTGTGCCGGACCCTGAATATATGTTTGTACGCATTCAAGGTAAAAGGGAGGCATCGTCAATTACTGAGGCAGATCTGTCCCTTCGCACTGAAATTTCCCTTAACAACTATATTCCTATGATACATGATCAGCTAATAAGAAGCTTAAACGACTAATAAATTACTTAATTTGATTGCAAGAGGTGTTAAATAAAAGTCTTCAGAATCATTTCACTCCTCCTGAAACATTTACCCAAAAATGTATTATGTGGTTTCTAAATGGATTGGGTTTATCAGCTCAGACAGACAAATCAGGGGGAGGACAGAGAAAATGTGTCCTGAATTTTAACAGTATGTCACTGTACATAAGTGAATCTTAACATGTCATTTTGGAAATGATGGCATTTACCGCAACAACCCACATGTTACTGTCTCCCTGCTCAGCACTGCATGCAGTAGCCATAGCTGACTCAATATTATCTTGACAGAGGCCTTCAAGATGAACCCAAATTACAAACGTGTAGAGGTATGGCATGAATTTATACAGACTGGCCAAACCTCTCTTTGTCTGTGACAATATCAAGAATATGGGTTCCCTAAATCTTTGAGTTGACATCAGTATTTTTTTTTAAAGGATAATACTGAGAAATACTTGTTCAAATACGTGGTCCTTAAAGAAGCTACTAGCAGCCTGCATTAATTTGCATTAAGTTTCAGAGAGAGATTTAGCTCAATAAAATCTACATGAAAAATGTTATGTTAGAGTAGTCTCCATAATGGGTTTTAGAATATTTAAATGTAAATTGAGTGTAGAGAATGTGGCAAGAGCAATGGTTATATGAGTATAGCCAAACCTTAAAATTTAATGGTAACATATTAGAAATTGACTTGTTGGTCAATGTTACCCACCCCCAGACAAAATTTAAAATGTATCTGTCCCCTAACCTGATAGTTTGATCTTTCTGTTTATATTTAACAAGAACTTGATTCAATACTATTTGAGTCAATTAAATTTGCAAATTCCAAAGAAAAAAGTTAAATACAATGTGATTTCAGATACAAATAGGAAACAATGCTCAGTACTTTACAATAAGATTCTTTCAAATGGATAAGCCAATCTCCAGCAGTGCACTCTGATATATGCATTAAAAATCAGTTACTTTAAACATATCTTTATATATGTATACATACAATTGAAACACAAAGTATATTTTAAAAGAAACAAAACACACATATTTGTGCATTCCCATTGAAGCAGAACCTCAAAAAGAAATACCACAACCAAGCAAAAACAATACCAATTAGAAAAGCATCACGTAACTTAGGCAAAAAGTAAAAAACCTTTAAAGTGAAAAAAGACACTACCTACACTACCTAACAAAGGTTCCCTTTTTTCTCCTATGGGAGAAGATATGGCGGAATACACAATTTCTGACTCAGATTTTTATCTTATGGTGAAAATTCAGTCTTACCTCAACCAAACAGATTAGCTGATCACCTTACAAAGTTACCATATATTTCTAAAAGACACATTTTTTCACAATCCAAAAATCTACTCATTTCAGCATTCCCATTAAATGTATTGGCAGTACTGCAGTGTTTTCTTTAGCGAACAGATACATTTAACACCAAGTGCACTGTGACGTTTAGTCCATGCTTGACAGAACGCTTGCATTTAGTGCTTTCACCTTGTTATAAACTGGCACCACTATTTGCAACTTTTAAGATACAGTTAACTAAAGGGAAAAGCATTTCTAAGGCTGGGATGCATTTTGAGTGGGTAAACGTAAAGTTGCTCACCAGAAAATGTGCTGGAAATATACACACATTTCTATTAAGGAAGTGGTTAAAAAGGGATGAATTCCCTGAGTCATTAAACAGGATATAAGCCAGACAGGTTGTGCCACCTAGAGAAAAACTGGAAACCGTGCATTGGCTCTACAGTAGTAAGCATTATTTCAAAAGCCTGAAACTTCTGGCATGCTCAATAACCAAGCCACCGTCCCTACCAACTCATCAAGCTGCTGGAGTAGGCTTCCCTGACAACTCCGCCTTCTCCACACACCAGATTGGCCTCCTGCTTTCCTCACCCACCCACCCTGGCAGGACCACTTAACCTCAGTACCCACTGTGGCCACAGCCCATGAGATCCCAGCATCCTGAAACCCATCCAAGTCTAAAGCATTTTCCTGGAAGCCAGGGCAGGCAGGCCGGAGTGGGAGGAGCAGAGGAATAGCCCTGGGGGACCCTGCCAGCCAGGGTCCCTCAGGATGCTAGCAGAGCCACAGCGCACACCTCTCTAGCCCCTTGGGGCCTGTATTGGAAATTCTGGTGCACTCAGTATATCATATCCAGGTTACCAAGCTGAACTCCCTGGCCAACCTCGGCACAAACCAAACACCGTAAAATGACCTCAACAGTACTAAGCCTTCAAGGTGCAAAAGGCCTTCAACTTTCCTCTCCGTAAGTCATTTAAAAGCAAGGAGCCCAGCACTCTTGTCAGGTCGAAGCACAAAAGATCTACAAGTAACCTGGCACGGAGAGCCGCTTTTTCAAAGAAAATAGACAGTAACTGTGAAAAGCCCGCAGTCCTGCGGTATTAACTTGACAGCCGGGACTGCGCTCGGGCATAACTCATCTCCAAGGTGTCATTCCCAGTCCCAGACCCTCAGCCTAGGACAGCCTTCCCCCTACCCCTACCCCCTCTGGAGACCTGCGGCAGCGCCCACTTCCCGCCCCCGCGCTCTTCCTCCTCCACCTCCTCCTCCTCCTCCCAGAATCTCCAGCAACTTTGGGCTTGGCAGCACCATGCAAGCTCAGCCAGCGGCGGGGACACCGCAAAGGCGGCCGCGGGAGGAGGAAGAAAGTTTGAAAAGTCACTTAAAGCACTGCAGGACACCCCCCACCCCACGCCGACCCTTACGCCCAGCAACCACCTCGCACACTGACGCTCCGGGCTCCACGTGTGAGCGGGCCCTGGAGAAGCTGAAGTTCCCCTTCCGATCTCCCCAGAAAAATCTTTCTCTAAGCTAGAAGTTGGCTGCTGCAGCACCATCCCTTGTACCCCCCCTTTTCCCCACTGCCCCCCCCCCCAAAAAAAGAAATCCGAGTTCGCACGCCGCCGCCTGGCTTCGCCCGCGGCACCAGTGGGCGCGGCGCCCCTCCCCCGTCGGCCGGCGAACACTTCGGGAGGGAACTGGGGAGAGGGAGGCACCGGGGACGGCCCCCGGCCCCGACCCCCGTCCCCGCCGGCCCACGCGCCGTCGCCTCACTCACCTCTCTCCTGCTCTTCCGCCTGCAAGCAGATGGGGATATTCTTCTTCCAACCCGGCATGGTGCCTGCTCTCTGCGCTCGCTCTCAGGCTCGCTCTTTCTCGCTCGCAGGCGCGATCCCTCTCTCCGCAGCTCGCCGCGCCTCCCTCTCGCTCTCTCGGGCCGGCCGCTGCGCGCTCGGGGCTCTTCAACGGGGCTGGGGCGCCGAGGCGGCTACCGGGCACATCGAGGCGGCGCCGCGCGCCCCGCGCTCGCCTCAAACTCGCCGGCGGCTCCGGGTGGCTGCGGCCGGGCCGGGCCAGCCGGGCCGGGATAAAGGGGCTGCAGCGGCGGCCGCCGCGGTGAGGACGCAAGGCCGGGCCGGGTGCGGGGGGCGGGGGGCGCGTGCAGGCCGAGAGCGGGGACTGCGGAGCCCCCGGGAGGTGGGCGCGGGTGGGAGGAGTGGGCTCGCGCCGCCGCCTCTTTCCCCTCCTCCTCCTGCTTCTTCCCCTTCCTCGTCTCCCCGCCGCCAGCAGGTGGGACTCGGAGCCTCCGCCGCCACTGCACAAAGCTCCGCGGGCGGCAGGACTGAGGCTGCGGGTTCCCCGGCCGCCTCTCGGCGGAGCCTCTCCCGAGACGCGCGCGAAGCTGAGCGGGCACGGAGGGGGCGCGCGCGCTCACACCCTCCGCGCCCCGGGCGGCAGGCCTGCTAAGGGCCCGCCAGGTACGGAGCCTGGCACGCAGCCGCGGGTGCGGAACCCACGCCGCTCCCCCACAGTTACCACTCCTTCCTCGCCAAACCCAACTGGCCGCTCCGCCGGCTTAGGCGACGACCTCAAAGAAGTGGAGGGCAGTGTCCTTCCCTCTAGTCCCTCCTCCTCGCCGCTCTCCCCCGCCCTGGCTGTCGCCCCCTCCCCCAAGTCCAGACTGTGCAGCCGTGGATTCTCTAACTTCGCCCCTCAACTAAGGGAAATAGCAACTTTCGGAATGACCAGCAATGGTTCCAGGAAACATTTTTCTGGTGGGGTGGAAAGGTGTGAGTAGAGAACCTCTTTTGTTTAAATGAAGCAAGGAGACCTTGACTGAGCGAATATTTCATTGCGTCTTCAAGTATAAGAAGGGTTTTATGATCAGGTTTTATGATTAGTTGCTTCCCCTTGGCATAGGCTCATAGAATATCAGTGTAAGAATGGATGGGGGGAGGGGGACAGCCTAACAGTACAGCCTGAAAGATTCTGCCCAGACATGGGGGTGCTTGCTTGTGATTTCAAAAGGATAAGACTAGGAAGGTCTCCTGACAGCCTTCCAAATGACACTTGGCAACTGTACGTCCTGCAGACTTATGACATCCATCCACCTCAAGGCAGGGGTCCCGACTAGATATACCTATGCGTTCACTTCCTGAGTGTCTGATGTGGACTGAAGAATTTCGGACCCTGAGGCTACAACTACTGGTTTGTAAGTTGTTGGGGACCAACCACTGCACTGTTAGGACTCTGACCTGCAGCCTATTTTGGCCTGTGAAGGAACTGCAGTTTACCCTCCCAAACTGAGGACATTGGCTCTTGCCAGACTTCTTGCTGTCTTCTCTTGGAGACATAATAACACAGCCAGAGAATTTAATAACTATAAAAGACAGAAAATAGAATTTTTTTTCTCTGACATTGCATAAGCAGTCTTATCGGTCTGGGGTGTTTGCTCCTGCTGCTGCCCCTTGGCTGGGTGGCTAACTGTCGTTACAGAAATGCCCAGATGCCAAAGACAAGGGGCCACCTCTCCTAAGTAATGGAGAGGCCCAGGTCCAGAAGCTTCAAAGGTAAGAGAATTGAAGGGTTAAATGAGGGGCAGAGTCAAATCATCCCAGGGGGTTATCAGTAGAAATCTGGTGTGAGCTGTTCAAATCTTCCTTCCAGATTCTTTGAGGAGTAAAACCCAGAAAATCAATATGAACATCATACCTGTCACTCTTAAACAATCCACCCTCTGGGCTGAAATAGTCTTGGCCTAACGTGGTTTCAGGATCTAGTCCCACAATCGTTAATGTGGAGAACGGCATTCGCCATCGATTCCGCCGAAAGGACAGAGCAAACCCAGCCGTAACCGGGACAGCAGGTGTATGTATGCAGGCAAAAACCAGGTTTTTAACATTGGTCATGTTTGTTTTTGTTTTCATAGTATCTTATAGAGCATTTTATATGTATGTGGTCGTTCTAACGAGCATAATTCTAGAAAACCTACACGCTACAGTATGGATCAAACCATACTCTTATAGTTACATTAAGTGGTGCACTTGTCCTGCCAAGATGAGTGACAAATTCCAGTTGATAGGGTGTTCCAGCTGACAACTGTTAATTTTTTTTTTTGAGAGAGAGAAAGAGCGAAATATCAATGTGAGAGAGAAACATCAGTTGGTTGTCTCATATTCGTGCCCTGACTGGGGATCAAGCCTGAAACCGAGGTATGTGCCCTGACTGAGGACTGGACCTGCAACCTTTGGTATGTGGGATGATGCTCCAGCCAACTGAGCCACGCTGTAAGGGCACAAAGTTCTTACTATGTGTTAGACTCTGGGCTAAAAGCCTGGGATCTAAATTACAATTAAGTACACAAAGATCAAATTAATATGTTCTCTTATGTGTTAGAGTCAGATATGATTTTATAGATTATGCAACTGAGACTGGTAAAGAAGCTCAAGAATACATTCCTATCTTCCCCATCCTCAAAGTACTTATTATCTGGACACTCCTTCAGCAATATCCAAACTTGCATCACCTTTGTATGTACATCTAAGTCATCAGTGAGGCCCTCAGTTCTCTCAGGTGGGAATTTGGCTTATCTCCTGTATCCTCAGAGCCAGGGACGACAGTAAGCATTCAATCAGTGATAGTTGATGATGATAGGATTTAACCTCCCTTGGGCTACCCCTGAATATCACCTCCGGGAAAGAGGCCCGTAATGAATTCTTTTCATAACACTATGATATCACTTGATAATATCAAACCAGAAACAAAAGATATAACTAAATCATTGAAAACATACCCCAATGTATTTGTCTGTTGTTGAAGTCATCTCATATTCAAAGAATCATATACAAAAATGTATTCCAAGGAAATTGTAATGTTAGGGGCCTTTACGAGGAAGATACCTACCAGCTAGTAGAACAGAAGATATATTATTTTTTTCCATTACTAAATTTGAAATTGAGTCTCCTTTAAAGGCTTTAACTGCAATTACAGCTGCAATGTCTGTTTCTAGACATCAGCTCACTTGTACAATATTAAGAATGTGTGCTCCTTTTTTGAAAAATATTTTTTTTATTTATTTTTAGAGAGAGGGGAAGGGAGGGAGAAAGAGAAGGAGAGAAACATCAGTTGGTTGACTCTCGCAGCCAACCAGGGCCCTGGCCTGCAACCCAGACATGTTCCCTGACCTAGAATCAGACCGGGGACCTTTTGCTTTGCAGGATGACACTCAACCCACTGAACCACACTGTTCAGGGCTTGTGCTCCTTTTTTGAACATAAATTTTTCTGAGTTATTTATACAATTTGAATGACCTTATACTATGGGTTTACAAAACTCAAAGTTTAATTTAAATTAATTATTTTACCTTAACCAGAATACACAGTTGGTCGCACGGGCCATAGGATGTCCTAATTGTGGCCTTGCTTGATTTCCTTTTCTACTTAAAATTTTAAAAATAAAATGAAGAAGAGATCTGTCCCCTTCCTGCTAGTGCCTCTGTCACCTGATAGAAAAGAAAAAAAAAATTAAAAGCTTTATTTTATCGTTTGATCACCTTTTCAAACTTGTGTGATGCACCCACTTAAAAAATTGAAAATGTATGTAATAGAAAGAGCATCCTCCCTTTTGCTTCCTTTGTAGTCTGACAACTGAGCTTCCAGTCTCCTGCTCACAGGGCTTTCATTCTAACAGAGTGTGATGACTTCCTGGGACTGAATTTCATGAGTTTGAGGAATCCCCCAGGAGTCATAAAATCCCAGCTGTTATTTTGGATTGGCTCCAGGGCCTAAAAACATCCACAGTATTTTTTTTTTTAATCGTGCATTGACTTTTCTGAATACACACACTGCATACTCAGCAGCCACCTGAAAGTTTCAATACTGCTACCAAAACATGCCCTTTTTCTCTGTGGCATGGAGTGAACTTGAAAACTCTTTTAACACCTGATATGCACTCCGGGTACCCGCAGATTCTTTTAGATGTCATTAACTCACTTTAGCTGCAAAACCCTGAAGCTTCCTTGGATAGTTTGTCTTCTTGGGGGGAACAAGAGAACAGAAAGTAAACAGAATGAATGAAAATGATTTTTATTTTAAAATCTTCAATTAGGAGAATATAACTGGGGAAAGGCGAAACATAGAAGGAGAAGAACTCTTAACAAGATTCACTCAAGCATGGCATCTGTGAACGCAGAATGAAAGCTCTAAGAAAAGCAGTAGAGTGTATTTTAAAATGGCAGCACAGGGCACAGCAGTTGGGAGTCAGGGAGACTATAGTGGTTAATTTTATGTGTCAACTTGATGGCGGAGGGAGGGGGCGCTGCTGTGTAAGATGCCCAGATTTTTGGTCAAACATCATTTGGGAGGGTGTTTTGGATGAAATTAACATTTAAATCAGTGGACTGAATAAAGCAGATTGCCCTCCCTCCTGTGGGTGGGCCTAATTCAGTCAGCTGAAGGCCTGAATAGATCAGAAGGACTGACCCTCCCCCACGTGAGATAGAATTCCTTCTGCCTGACTGCCTTTGAACTGAAATACCACATCTTCTTAGGTCTTGAGCCTGCTGGCCTAACTCTGCAACTCTGGACAATTTCCTTAACCTAACTCTAAGTTCCCCTATGTTTGAAATGTAATACCTATGTGACAGTGTGATGGTGAGCATTAAATGAGCTAATATAGGTAAGGCACTTAGCACACTACTGACATGTAGTTAATTATAGTTAGGAGTAGATATTAATGCATTGGTTAAAAAAGAAGTTATGCAGGGCAGTCTTTTGGGATTCACTGGCTAGGCTTCAAAAAATACAGACACTCCAGAAAATAGTATGCAAATTTCTGTAGTATGTTTACGATTCCCCCCTGCACATGTAAAGGTCCCTGAGAAGATCCCATAATATATAATTAATACAGATTTTGCTAAAGAAAAGAAAGTGTTAATCCAAAAAGAGATTTACCTTCCTAAATTAACATTATGATTACTGACATTCAAACTCTCCCTTTGCATTCAAACTTTTCAAAAAGTCATCTATTCTGCTGACACCCAAGTTTTCAACACTGATTCATTTCTAAACTAACTGCAATTTCTCTCTGCAAAAGGCATTATCATCATTTCGGGCCCCTGGGGCAAAAATTGGAGAAATATTTGATTCAGTCCCAAATCCCCAACTGGTTACCAAGTTCTTTCAAATTCACTTTTGAAATAATTCTGGTGTCTCTCTCCTTCTTTCCCATGAACATTGCCTTGTTTTTGTTTCCCTTTTAGTAAAACAACAAATTATCTTTCTGCTCTTGCAAGTCTTCCAATAATTCATCATACTTATTTCAATTTGTCTTTAGCCACAACTGCTCCCCACATATGCGTCCTCCCTCACTCCTTCCTTCTTTCCTTGAAATGCCCCAATACCCCCTGAAAACCCCTCTACCTTGTATTACTTCTATTCCTTAAACATAAAATATGATCCTAAACTTTTATATCTTTGCTCATTAGAATTTAAATAGGCTGAGTGCCTGAGGCTAAGAGAAGTTCCCTCACAACTGCTGGAGTCAGAATTTGAGCCCAGGGGTGTTGAGTTCTGGAGTTAATCCTTCCACCCCACATTAAACTATCCACTGTCATTTCTATCTAGTCTCATGTCTACCCCAAACAAATTGTTTATCTTTCAAGGACCATTCATATTCTACCTCTTCTTTAGATCTTAATTTCTCCCATTTTCCCAACCCCCTATAGTACCATATCTTCATGTATATAGTATTTTTTTTCCCAGCTCATGTATAAGTCTGATCTATCCTACTGTACTTTAAATTTTTATAGGGAAGTATGTATTAAGCTGATTTTGAAGTAAAATGGTCTAGGTTCAAATTCATTTGTATGATCCTGGGCAATTACTTGCTGTTCCCTGCCTTTGTCTCTTTATCTGCAAAATAGAAATAATAATAAAGCCAATCTCATATCTTTGTTGGTTGGATTCAGTGAGTTAGTGTGTGTCAAGCATTTAGACCTGTGCCTAGCACACAGGGAGAATCCAGTAAGTTTCCCCTGTTACTATTATTATCACAGGGCCAGGAATGTGACTTATACTTCTTGGCATTGCCACCGGCATCAAGCATTGCATGCTACAGAGTGTGACCAATGGATGCTTGCTGAAAGGATGAATGTTAAGAATAGTTGTAATTTCCTAAGTAAATCCCCAATGATCATGAAGACCTGGCCCATAAACATACTAGTGATGGGAATTTTGCCTGTTCCAATAAGGCGTGATAATATTTTGAAAGAAACCTCTTAGGTCAGAATGGAGAGCAATGATTTTTTTAAAAATAATTATTATTATGAACAAGAGCAAAAATGACTAATGGAATGAAGGACTAGACATAAATAAGCATTTCATCATGAAAATTAAGGAGATGGTTCCTACGTTCATGACAAAAAGCTTCTAATAATGAATTCAGGTTTAGCCCCTTGAGTATCTAAAAAATTAGAGCAATGAAGTGATTAAGAAAACTGACTTCAGAGGGAAAATTAAGCTAGCTAGCTACATCTAGTATAGATTGACTAAGCAATGACTAAGAGCTTTCTTAGCTGAAATTAGGATCAGTAGAAAAGTAAATGCCAAAAGGGGGAAGGAATTCTTTATCATGTTGGCAGGTGATAAATAAAAATAAATGAAAGGAAAGGGTAGGTTGGTCAAAAGGCAAGGTTTAATTTGTATGTACTGTTGGTAACAGTGAAAAACACTGGTTAAAAAACAGTGTGCCCACATATTCTACTGGCCAGGGTATAGACTGATACAGTCATTTTGGAAAGCAACTTGGCAATATGTAAGAAATGCAAACTGCATATTATTTTACATATTGTGCTATTTTTAGAACTGTCTCTTAAGGAAATTAACAAAGATGTGAACAAAGATTTATACTCAAAGATGTTTATCATGTCTTTATTTATAATGGCAAAAAATAGAAAGGTCCTAAATGTTCAATAACAGGGAATCATTTACAAAAATTAAATTAACTGTTGTAAAACCCTTAAATGTCATGAATTTAAAAGATAGTAAATTCTAGCCCTGGCTGGCGTGGCTCAGTTAGTTGGGCATCATTTCGTAAAGCAAAAGGTCACCAGTTGGAATCCTGGTCAGTGCACATGCCTGGGTTGCAGGTTCAGTCCCCAGTCAGGGCACATAGGAGAAACAACCAATCGATGTTTCTCTCCCTCTCTTTCTCCCACCCTTCCCCTCTCTCTAAAAATAAATAAATAAATTTTGTTTTTTTTGCCCTGGCAGGTATGGCTCAGTGAATTGAGTGCCAACCTGTGAACCAAAGGGTAACAGGTTCGATTCCCAGTCAGGGCACGTTCCTGAGCTGCTGGCCAGGTCCACAGGAATGGGTGCGTGAGAGGCAACCGCACATTGATGGTTCTCTCCCTCTCTTCTTCCTTTTCTTCCCCTCTCTCTAAAAACAAATAAAATCTTTTAAAATCTTTTTTAAAAAGATAAACTGTCATGATATAAAGTTCAGCAAAAAAGAATAAAAGAGGGTTATACATATACTGTATTTCATGGGTTCTAAGATGCATAGATTTTCATATTTTTACATACTTAAAATTATGATACTTCTTGTAGTTTCAGTGCCTCTGCATGTGTATTAAAACTTGCATATGGGGAACATCAGCTAAAGTTAAGTTCTGGAGACAATAGCACAGTACTTTGAGCAATACTACATCACCCATACCCCAGTGGAGAGAGAAGATAATTGTGTACAAAAACGCAAGCATCAAAAAGTGAATCACAGAGTGAATCGTAAGAGTTGAAGTTGAATATGATAAAATTTTAGGAATACTTAACAAGTTAATTTCACTTTTTATTTATGTAAGCTCAAAATATTTAATAAAAACTGTATCTAAAGTATTTCTTTCCACAAGTATAAACATTGTAACATAGCATTGGCAGTTCTTTTCTCATGATTCTTGATAGCACATTTAAAATTATAGTAGATGTTAATATACATGATCTACTAGATTAATGAAAAGCAACATATATATATACACATATATATATATAAAATGAATCCAATTATTTTTTAATGGGGCAGAGATACATCAAAACATGTTCTCTCTGGGTATTAGCATTCTCTTAATTTTATCCTGTTTTCATATATTTTTATTTTTTCAATTTTTCTAAAAAGCAGTATTGCATTTTTAATAGAGAAATCTTAGTAAATATTATTTTTATTTTTTTCCTTTTTTTTTATTGTTGTTCAAGTACAGTTGTTTCCATTTTCCCACCTCTACTTTCCCCTACCCCACCCACTCACACCTCCCACCCTCAATCCTTCCCCCATTTGGTCTGTCCATTGGTCCTCTCTACATGTTCCTTGACAACCCTTCCTGTTCTTTTTCCCCATTACCCTCTCCCCTCTCCCCTCTTACTGTCAGTTTGTTCCTTATTTCAATGACTCTGGTTATATTTTGCTTGCTTGTTTGTTTTGTTGATTAGGTTCCACTTATAGGTAAGATCATATTGTATTTATCTTTCACCGCATGGCATATTTCACTTAGCATAATGCTCTCTAGTTCCACCCATGCTGTTGTGAAGGGTAGTAGCTCTTTCTTTCTGCTGCATAGTATTCCATTGTGAAAATGTACCACAGTTTTTGGTCCACTCATCTACTGTTGGGTACTGAGGTTGCTTCCAACGCTTGGCTATTGTAAATTGTGCTGCTGTGAACTTTGGGGTGCATAGGTTCTTTTGAATTGGTGTTTCAAGATTCTTAGGATATAATCCCGCAGTGGAATCACTGGGTCAAAAGGCAGTTCCATTTTTAGTTTTTTGAGGAAATTCCAAACTGTTTTGCACAGTGGCTGCACCAGTCTGCATTCCCACCAACAGTGTACTAGGGTTCCCTTTTCTCCACAACTTCACCAGCACTTCTTGTTTGTTGATTTGTTTTTGATGCCATTCTGACTGGTGTGAAGTGGCACCTCATTGTGGTTTTAATTTGCATCTCTCTGATGGCTAGTGATGTTGAACAACCTTTCATATGTTGCTGGGCCCTGTGTATGTCCTCCTTGGAGAAGTGTCTGTTCAGGTCTTTTGCCCATTTTTTAATTGGATTGTTTGTCTTCCTGGAGTGGAGTCATGTAAGTTCTTTATATATTTTGGAGATCAAACCCTTGTCCAAGGTATCATTGGAAAATATGTTCTTCCATACAGTCAGTTGGTTCCCTTTTCATTTTGCTGATGTTTTCTTTAGCCATGCAGAAGCTTCTTATTTTGATGAAGTCTCATTTGTTTATTCTTTCCTCTATGTCCCTTGCTCTAGAGGACATATTGGTGAAAATATTGCTGTGTGGTATGTCTGGGATTTTCCTGCCTCTGTTCTCCTCTAGGACTTTTATGGTATCACGACTTATATTTAAGTCTTTTATCCATCTTGAGTTTATTTTTGTGTATGGTGTAATTTGGTGGTTGAGTTTCTTTTTTTGCATGTAGCTGTCCAGCTACCCCAACACTATTTGTTGAAGAGGCTATTTTTACTCCATTTTATGCTTCTGCCCCCTTTGTCAAATATTAATTGACCATAGAGACATGGGTTTATTTCTGGGCTCTCTATTCTGTTCCATTGGCCTGTGTGTCTGTTCTTATGCCAGTACCAGGCTGTTTTGTAATGTAGTTTGATGTGAGATATTGTGATCCCTCCTACTTTGTTCTTCTTTCTCAAAATTGCTGCAGCTATTTGGGGTCATTTATGGTTCCATATTAATTTTTGAAATGTTTGTTCTATATCTGTGAAATATGTTATTGGTATTTTAATAGGGATTGTGTTGAGTCTATAAATTGCTTTGGGTAGTATGGACATTTTGATGATGTTAATTCTTCTAGTCCATGAATGCAGTATATGCTTCCATTTATTTGTGTCTTTCTTAATTTCTTTCTTCAGTGTTGTGTAGTTTTCTGAGTACAGGTGTTTTACCTCCTTGGTTAGGTTTATTCCTAGCTACTTTATTTTTCTTGTTGCTATAGCAAATGGGATTTTTTTTCCTGATTTCTCATTTTGAAATTTCATTGTTGGTGTACAAAAATGCCTTCAATTTCCGAATATTGACTTTGTGTCCCGCTGTTTTGCCAAATTCACTCCTTAGGTCAAGTAGTTTTTTGGTGGAGTCTGTAGGATTTTCTATGTACACTGTCATGTCAGCTGCAAACAATGACAGTTTTGCCTCCTCCTTTCCAATTGGGATGCCTTTTATTTCTTTTTCTTGTCTGATGGCTGTGGCTAGGACTTCCAATATTACGTTGAATAGAAGTGGTGAAAGCAGAGATCCTTGTCTTGTTCCTGATCTTAGTGGGAAAACTTTTACTTTTTGCCCATTGAGTATGATGTTGGCTGTAGGTTTTTCATAAACGGCCTTTATTAGGTTGAGGTATACCTCCTTTACTCCCACCTTGCTGAGTGTTTTTTTATCATAAATGGGTTCTGTACCTTATCAAATGCTTTACCCCATCTATTGATATGATCATGTGATTTTTGTCTTTAGTTTTGTTTATGTGATGTATTACATTTATTATTTTGTGAATATTGTACTATCCTTGCATCCCTGGGATGACTCCCACTTGATCATGGTGGATGATCTTTTTAATGTGTTGCTGGTAGCAGTTTGCCAATATTTTGTTGAGGATTTTGGTGTCTGTGCTAATCAGCAATATTGGCCTATAGTTTTCTTTCTTTGTTGTGTCTTTGTCTGGTTTTGGGATTAGGATGATGCTGACCTCATAAAAAGAGTTTGGGAGTCTTCCCTCTTCTTGGATTTTTTGGAATAATCTGAGAAGGACAGGGGTTAGTCTTCCTTAAAGGTTTCGGAAAATTCTCCAGTGAAATCGTCCATTCCAGGGCTTTTGTGTGCCAGGAGTTTTTTTATTACTGCTTCAATTTCAATAGCTGTCATCGGTCTATTAAGGCTTTTGCTTCTTCTTCATTCAGTTTTGGAAGATTATATTTTTCTAGAAATTTGTCCATTTCACCCAGGTTTTCAAATTTCTTGACATATAGTTGTCATAGTAATTTCTTATAATCCTTTGTATTTCTGTTGTATCAGTTGTAATTTATCCTCTTTCATTTCTGATTTTATTTATTTGGATCCTCTCCCTTTTTTTCTTGATGGGTCTGCTTAAAGGCTTGTCGATTTTGTTTATCTTTTCAAAGAACCAGCTCCTGGATATATTGATCCTTTGAATTGTCCTTTTAGTCTCTATGTCGTTCAATTCTGCTCTGATCTTGATTATTTCCTTCCTTCTACTCACTCTGGGCTTTGCTTGTTGTTGTTCTTCAGTTTTGCAGAGGAAGGGTTAAGTCGTTTATTTGAAATGTCTCTATCTTTTTTAAGTAGACCTGTATTGCTATGAATTTCCCTTTCAGGACTGCCTTCTCTGTGTCCCATGGGTTTTGGACTGTCATGTGTTCATTTTCATTTGTTTCTGGGAACTTTTTGATTTCTTCCTTGATGTCATTATCAACCCATTCATTGTTTAATAGCATGATATTCAGTCTCCATGAATTTGAATGTTTCTGAGTTTTTTCCTTGAGATTGATTTCTAGTTTGAAGCCCTTGCGGTCCAAGAAAATGCTTGTTTTGGCTTCAATTTTCTTGAATTTGTTGAGGCTTGTTTTGTGTCCTATCATGTGGTCCATCTTTGAAAATATTCCATGTGTGTTTGAAAAGAATGTGTATATTTCTTCTCTGGGATGAAAGGTTCTATATATATATGTATTTCAGTTAAGTCCATTTGATCTAAGGCATCATTCAGTTCCACAATATCCTCGTTGATATTTTGTTTGGAAGATCTATCCATTGTTGACAGTGAGGCGATAAATCCCCTACTATAAGTGCGTTGCTGTCTGTATCTTTCTAGAAGTCCTCCAAAATTTTCATTATATATTTGGGTGCCCCTATGTTGGATGCATATGTGTTTATAATGTTTATGTCTTCTTGATGGATTATTCCCTTGAGTATTATGAAGTATCCTTCTGTGTCTCTTTTTATGGCCTTTGTTTTGAAGCCTGTATTGTCTGATATAAGTATTGCTACCCCAGCTTTTTTTTCCTGTCTGTTTGCTTGGAATATTTTTTTCCAACCCTTCACTTTCAGTCTGTGTAGGTCTTTTGTTCTGAAGTGGGTCTCTTATAGACAGCATATGTGCGGGTCATGTTTTCTTATCTATTCAGCTACCCTATGTGTTTTGATTGGAGCATTTAATCTTTTAACATTTAAGATTACATTTAAGATTATTATTGATAGGTACTTATACATTTTTCACTTTGTATCTGTGTTCCTCTCTCTCTCTCACTCTTTTTCTTCATCTTCTTAAGCAATCCCTTTAGCATACCTTACCATTCTCTACCATTGGTATGGTAGAGATGTATTCTTTTAGCCTTCTTTTGTCTGGGAAACTCCTTATTTCACCTTCCATTTTAATTGAAAGCTTTGCTGGGTAGAGTAGTCTTGGTTGCAGGTCTTTGTTTTTCATTCCTTAGAATATTTCTTGCCATTCCCTTCTGGCTTGTAGAGTTTCTGGGGAGAAGGCAGCTGCTAGCAGTATTGGGGCCACTTGTTTGTTACTTCCTGTTTCTCCCTTACCGCCTTTAAGATTCTCTCTTTGTCTTTGAGATCTGCCATTTTAATTATCATGTATCTTGGAGTGGGCCTCTTTGGGTTCCTCTTGATTGGGACCCTCTGTGCTTCCTGGACTTGCATGACTTTTTCTCATCTCAAATTAGGGAAGCTTTCCATCATTACTTTTTCAAACAGGCTTTCTAGCTCTTGCTCCTCTTCTTCTGGTATCCCTCTTATACAGATATTATTACATTTCATGTTGTCCTGCTTTCCCTGCACCCCTTTTCATTTTTTTTAGTCTTTTTTCATTTTCTTGCTCTTTCTGGGAGCGTTTTTCTACCTTGTCCTCCAGCTCACTGATTTGATCCTCTGTTTCATCTAGCCTGCATTTGACTCCATCTACTGTGTTCTTCAATTTGGAAATGGTATTCTTCATTTCCTCTTGGCTCTTGTTGATAGTTTCTATGTCCTTTTTTATGCTAAAGTATTGTGCAGTGAGTTCCTCATAGTTTCCCTGTAGTTTTTTGTAATTCTCACTGATCTCATTGAGCTTCCTTATAACCATTGTTTTGGACTCAATATCTGATAGTTTATTTGCCTCTATTTCTTTTAGTAGTCTTTCTGAGGATTCCTCCTTTCCTTTCAATTGTGAGTGGTTTCTTTGTCTTCCCATTATTTGTGAGACTCTTCTTTTTTGCTTCTGCTTCTTAAATTAATCTGTTTTGACTCCCTGACTTTGTGGTGTGAACTTCATGGTAGGAGACCTGTGAGATTCAGTGGTGCAGTCTCCTTGATCTCCTGAACTTGATGCTCTTGGGATGACTTTTATGCCATTTATGTTGGCTCTCTGGAAGTAATTGGGTTTTGATTGTTGTTTGGTTGTTGTTTGGTGGGTCCTTCCCTCTAGCTGGTTGACTGAGGGCCACTCTTCCCACCACATCTTGTGTGTTGTTGCGCAGGTGCTGTCAGATTGTGCTGAAGCTGATTCTTCTATCTGTCCAAGGTTATAAAGCTTCTCTCTCGCTATTGTTCAGCTGTTTGTTCTGAACGATTTCTCCATAATTAGTTGTAATTCCTGATTGGTCCTGGGAGGAGGTCAGTGCAATTTCTATTCACTTTTTCTCCATCTTGCTGATCTCTGTTTTTAAAAACAGTAGTGAAAACTAGTGGTTGAAGACTTGTTATTTTTTCCAGTTACTCTGGAGTTAGGATATCTATGAGCAATTCTGAAGTAAATAGGCTAAGGAATTGAATTTTAGAAGTTTGAGTTTTATTCTTGCGTCTGCTAAACTAGTCATTTACAAATAATTTGAGCTTTCTAGAGTGTTTCTATTCCTGTGTGCAGGAAATATTCAATAATGTTCACTCGCCTACTTCAAAGTAACAGTGAGTGAACATCTGGAACGAAACAAGTAGATTATATCATAATTGCAGAAAGTCCCAGCAAAAAGCATGAATAAAGCATGTTGTAAAGACAAATCTACCTCCTCTTTAACTTAGCACTAAATGGCGTTTATTCCCACACTAGCTGTGGGACCCAGACCAGTCAATCCATTGAAATCCCCAAGATCACTAACTCAGAGCAATTTCCATATGAGGTACCAAAAGGTTCAAAAAAAAAAAAAAAAAGAAAGAAAAGAAAGAAAGAAAAAAGAAAAACAGAAAAAAGAAAGGTCTCATAGGGATTTGTAAGCTAATTTATTTTTACAACCTGAAAACTTCAGTCTCAGCATTGAAGGCAAGTGCTTTACACATATGTATTATGCATGTATGAGCATTTCTTTATATTCTCTTTGACTTTTAAAAATCTGCTCAATGAGCCTTTTTATTCCACACTTATTATATATGATGTTTCATTAAGATCCATGGATAGAGTTGCCCCTAATTTATATTTACATTATTTAGGCACTACCAGTGATATCTGCTACTGATTATGTAAATGGAAAATAACACAAGATTTATGACACGATTTTCCTCCTTGCACTTGGTGACTAGTTTGCCTCCTGATTTTTACTTATGCCTTGAATAATAATCAGCCTCTTCCATTTGTCTGCCCTTTTGCCTAAGCTTTAAGAAGCCATGTGGCTGGAAGTGAAGGTGGAGGGAGAAATAACTGCCCTTGGTTCAGAATGACAACAGTGAGTGCCTCCTAGAAACTATGAAGCAGGTCAGCTTCCAAGAAGAAATGCCAACCTGCTTTCTGTAAGTGAAGAGGCAGGAAGCTCCAGGGCTTGACTCGGAAGCTCTCCTAGCACTGCACTTTACAGTCAGCCAGAGGGACACCAGAAAGGACCTATATTAGAGAAATACCTATAGAAGATTAACAGATAGAGAAATGCCTTCAAAATTTTAATGAACAATAATAGACTAGATGAGCACCAAGATATGTGACCATGTATGGCCACCCTGAAATCTGACAGGAAACAGGCTAGACTGCAAATTGGTCTGTTTAATGGTTGTATGTGAGAGAAAATGCCTCTCCTTGTGAAGAAACAGTGACAAATCTAGTCTTGTGAAAAGAGAAAATTATAAACAAGTTAAAGATGCTTCAAGACAACTTTCCTAAATTCACTAAGTTATTAAATGAGTTTTACATTATAACCCAAGTGAAAAAAACAAACCAGTAAAACAAAACAAATGAAAAAAGAACAAAAAAAATCTAGCAGACCCTAAATAAATGCCATGATGGCATCGTCTCAGGATCATGGTTGATTTTCCTGTGTCCAAAACAAATTGAATTTTATCAAGCAAGCAACATCACTGAACTTCAGCAAAGTGTACTTCAGATGCTGCTAAGAAAATGGACTAGGATCTCCTATCTGCCTGTAATTTATTTCTACTTTTAACTCATATCACTATTCCAATTATTATTGTGGTGTTTTATTTTTCTTAGTCGTATTCAGAGCAGCTTGAAAGGAATTTTACTTTGAGGCTGCCCCCAGCCTTTAGAAATTCTGACCCTTCTCAGCATTCTCTTTTCCATCCCCGCTGTTTGTTCTCTCTCCCTGGAGCCTTCACTGTTGCCACTTCAAGATACAGACCTCCTCACCTCCTCTGCACTCTCCCCAGACCGCACCTGTCCCAACGGTAATCTTTGCTTTCTACCTGACAGTTAACTAATCCGCTAAACTAATCTATGTTAATTTACTGTTGCTCACTACTGTGCAAATGAGAGCGTGTTTAGTTCCCTAGCCTCTCTTCCCTTCCAGGAAGTTTTATTGCTGGCCTTTGAAAAACGTCTTATTTTGCCCTAAGACGTGATATTAGCCATGGGAATTTTATTTTATTTTTTTATGTTTAATTTAAATATTTTATTGTTTATGCTATTACAGTTCTCCCAATTTTTCCCCTTTGTCCCCCCCAACCTAACCCACCCTCCAGTCCCAGTCAATACCCATTCCATTGTCCATGTCCATGGGTCATTCGTACATGCTCTTTGACCAATTCCTTCACCTTCTTTCAACCAGTCACCACCTCCTCTCCCTGCCCCCTATAGCTATTAGCCTGTTCCATGTTTCTATGCCTCTGGTTCTATTTTGCTCATTAGTTTATTTTGTGCATTAGATTCCACTTATAAGTGAGATCATGTGGTATTTGTGTGTCATCGACTGGCTTATTTCACTTAGCATAATAGTCTCCAGTTCCATCTATCCTGCCGCAAAAGGTAAGAATCCCTTCTTTTTTACTGCTGTGTAGTATTCCATTGTTTAAATGCACCAGTTTTTTTATCCACTCATTTACTGATGGGCACTTAGGCTGGTTCCAGATATTGGTTATTTTAAATAGTACTGCTGTGCACATAGGGGTGCATGTATTCTTTTGAATTGGTGTTTCAGGATTCTTAGGATATACTCCCAGAATTGGAATCACTGAGTCAGAAGGCATAAGATGAGGCCTACGGGGGAAAATGGAACAGCCCTTTCTATTATCCTTCAAATCACAATCCAGAGAAATGCTGTCATATGGGTAGAAGCTGATGCATTTCACTGGTACGTATGATTTTACGACAGTTCTATTCAAAGCTGCTGTGAACTCAGCATTAGGTTAAACCTTAGAAGAACGCCATGTGAAGCAACTTGCATTTTCATGCCTATAACAAAGTTAAAACATTTGATGTCTCTATTTAATTGGTATATATTTAAACTTTTCTTGCAATGGTAAAAGAAAGGCTTTTGGCATTAAACTGCTGCTGTGTAGATCCTAAATGTCTGAAAATTCATTAAAATAGCACTTTAATTTTGACAGAGTTGAACTACTGGGAAAATTAATTGATTGTTTCTCACTTGAGCTTTGCAGAAATCATTAAGGTTTTCATGGTTTATGGAAAATTGAGAACTGAAGTACACTAAAATCAATATGCTATCTGATGTACAGAGAAAATGGCACTTCAGATGAAAGAAAGCATAAACAACTCTTCAGAGCTTTTTCTTTCTTTCTTCTCATTCAACAAGCGTATTTATATAGAGCTTCTATATTTACTTGTATTCAAAATCCTTAGTCAGTCATTTCATTGTGATGCACACTGTGAGGACAGAATAATGAGGTCTAAGAGATGAACTACTGCATTTTAGAATCTATTTTTTCTGTTAATTTCAAAAATATTAAGAACATGATACAAAAATACCAGGATGACAAATCTGGCAGTTAAGTTTTGAATATTTATTGCTGTTTCCAAGTACCTTCAATCTCAGGCTGACTTTACTTGCTTGGGTAGCCACAGTCATTTCCAATTCACCATCCTCCTATACAGTGACATCCACAGCAGCCCGTGGAGGGATTGAATATGATGGGAGACCAGTAAGAATGTGCTAGCAGTACAGTATTTGCTAGCATAAGCCTTATCTCAGAAGCACTGAGTACATAAAGTAACCCTGTGGATAGCAGACTGGTTATCTTGGTTATCATTGGAGACTTGAAAACCAGAATGGTTGTCTAGTAAGAATTTACCCTCGAGCACGTGTTCTGAGGTATCTACCAGGTGCATAACAAAACAAGAGAGTGCTCAATTTTTTTCTTTTTTCTTTTGGTATATTTTATTGATTATGCTATTACAGTTGTGTCAGTTTTTTCTCCCCTTTTATTCCCTCCTCCCCGCACCCCATCCCATCATCCCCACCCCTCTTAGTTCATGTTTATGGGTTGTACATATCAGTTCTTTGACTTCTCAATTTCCTATACTATTCTTAGCCTCCCCCTGTCTATTTTTTGGGGGTGGAGGGAGTGATCATTAAGTTAGTATTCAATACTTGACATGTTCAGTATTCTCTTATCTTTAGTTTCGAACTTTATCCAACTGAGTTAACAATGGTTGTCTCTACTTGGAAATTAATAATCTGTAAGGAATATATCGTGAATAAACTCTTTAAGTCTCCTTTTAAAATTGTATTCCAAACTTCTTTATTTTGTAGTTTTATTAACAGAGTCTGTGGAAAACTCAAGAAATAAGCGCCTAACCAAACCAAAGGTGAATGCCAGTTCATCCCATGGTTGTCAGCCTGGCACACAGCCCTTCACCTGGTCTTCATGCTGCCAACTCGTGAGTGACTAATCTCTGCCTTCTTCTCCCACATCAGTTTATCCTGTTATATATTCCCATGATAGGCATCTCTGAACGTGTTCTAACAGCTTGTTCAGAGGAAGGCTTTCAGTCGAAATGGCAGACTAGAAATTTTTACTGCTTCAATAGTTCCTCATAAGAATATAATTTATTCAGCAATATCTACAAAACCACAAGGAAGAATTTCTTGTTCATGATTATACTACATACAGCTCCAGATTTATTGAGACACCAAAAGGAAAAAACTTTTTCAAAAGATTCAGTGTAGCATGTATTCTTTTTTAAGAAAATTTTTTGGATCTTCACCTGAGGACATTTTTGCATTGCTTTTCTTTTTTCTTTTAGAGAGGAGGAAGTGAAAGAGAGAAACATTGATGTGAGAAAAACATAGATTGGCTGCCTCCTTTATGTCCCCAGACCAGGGATCAAACCCACAACCCAGATATGTGCCCTGACCAGAATTCAAGCCCTCAGCCTTTCAGTTATGGGACGATGGTCCAACCAACTGAGCCACACCAGCCACTATATTCTATATAATATAGAATAATAATTCTATATTATAAAGAATATAAAGAACATATATTCTTTAAAGGAAGTAAACTGGTAACCAAAGCATAGGTTGGGGTCAGGTGATTTGAGTATTATTACTGTTTTTTGTTTCTTGCATTTTTTTTTTTACCTGATCTGTTCAGTGATCCTAAACATTTAACCTAAGCACTAAACAGTGTTTTTTTCTGAGCAATGTTCTTTATTTCTTTCTACCCCTACATTTAATCCTACGGGCTTTGAGACATTATTCTTTATTCTACTACTGAGATTACATGTTCTACTCCTACAAAGAGAACCTTTGTGTGAAAGCACAGTCTCCGTGAAGTCCACATTAAAATATACCTGGGCTATGTAACACGTTAACTTATTCATGTCCTGGGCTATGTAACAGGTTAACTTATAATCAGAGATGGATTTATTGCATGTTAACCAACCAGTAACCAACTTGGCAGGAAAAATTGCTAGGAGACTAGAGAGACAGCAGAAATCAGACAAGAAGAAGTTTTTCTTCAGAAGACAGACTTAACATGAGGGGATAGAAAAGTTTCCTGGGCCAGCAACAGGAAGACACTGCCCAGCTAGAGAATGGGGCATCAGCTAATACTGAAGGGAGCCTCCAGAGACTCACCCCATCCCTCACAGTTCTTTTGTGGCTACTGTTTTCCAACCAGTTCTTTAAATAAAATACCCAAAGTCTGCAGCAGAAAGAACAAAATATTACCAGTTACAATATTACATTTCAAAGTTTTTCTTTTTCAGCTCTATTTCCAACTTTGGAATTGCATTTAATTCTGATAGCAGTAGCAGTAGACTGTCTTGACTTCTAGTCAGATAAAATAATTTGCATTTACTGCAAAAATTATTTGCATATCTTTTTTTTTAATTGGAAAAACTTAAAAGGTAAAAAATAGAAACTTAAGTACAGAAGGCTCACATTAAGTATGTAAATATGGGAGGAATAATAACATAGTGGTTAACGGCATGGCATCCAACAGAGCTGCAGTGGAGTCCCCCAGTTCCATCACTTTCTATCTATGCAAACTTGAGCAGCCTAGTAAGCCTCAATTTTCCCGTCTGTAAAATGGGAATAATAATAGTACTTATTTCATGAAAAATAGGTACCCCATAAGTTAGCTGTTATTAATTTTTTAAATTAAATATTATTCCACTAGTATTTACTTCTGTGATTGAAAGATTTTATAATATTACAGAGGCAGCTATCATTGAATATTTTAGGCAAACTGGGAGCAAGTAACCATATATCTATAGGTTAATCTAGTGCTGACATCTGTGCTTTATGAATTATGAAGAAATATAAACCCAGTCTTTTCCTTTAAGTTATATACCTCATAGGGAGACAAGACTACTTTACGCATATGTAATCATTAGTAAAGATATGCAATATTAGTAAATGAAACTGTGGTATTTAAGATTTGTTTTGGTACAGATGTTATAAAATTACCGGTAAAGTTGTCATGCAATGTAGTCCTTAACCTTGCAAAACCTCAAAACAATTATTGTATATGTAATGATAAAATTGAGTAATCAATGAAAGTGAAGTCAAAAGTTTCAGTGAAGGATCAGTCCCTTCAATTTTATATTTCCTCATTTTACTTTCTTCATTGCATGGGCTGTTAGGGCACCATTTTCAGCTCTGTAGTGGGTAACGTGCAGAGCTGTCCGCCTGGTGCAGTGAATCCAAACTGAAAGGTTTGGACTCATTTCCAGCCTCGTGTATCACCTAAATCCTCATTGCTGGACAGAGACCCAGTAAGCATAGCCCGGTTTGGAGGAGGTGATTCTGCTAGCCAATCAGGACCCAAACATGCAACTGGACCAGACCTCATGCTCCAACCCTACACAGTAGGCAGCAGAAACACATGTCCTCTGCCCCTTTTTCTTACACATCCCTCAAAATAAACATTGCTACGTGATAACACTCAATATCTATTTAGAAGTGATGATTATTACATGGAAACAACTGCAACAAGAATTAGGAAAGAGGTCTTCCAGACTTTACTGGCATCTCAGAACTACCTTGGATATCATGCCACTCCTGAGGCGAAGAGGGGAAAGGGCTTGTAGCACTGAGGTGCTGAAACAGGCTTGCTTCAGTGGAAACATTTTCTTTTTTTCCAAAGCGAAGACTAGAATTGCCTGACTCTGGGAAGTACCGCCTGGGAGTTATTTGTTTCATGGTTCAAAAGTTTGTTTACTGAGCTTTTGTTCTGATAATGATCTGAAAGTCAGTTTTACTTTGGAATGAATGGCAAATCTAACTTGAATTTTTTATCCTTTGAGCTGTGCTGTAAGAGGTCAAAAATGACCATAACAGTGATCCATGGAGAAACACAGAGTTATTTCCTGTAAAATAGCTAACCTTATCTCTGGTTTAAAGTAACCTTTCAGGAACACACACACATGCGCATGCACGCCTCTTACTCTGTCTACAAGTTTTTCCTCGCTTCACAAGAGAGGGGTCGGCAGCTTGAAACAATCAACAGTTCTTATATAAATCAGGTTAGTCATTTTTCCACACCCTTTTTACTTTGACAAATAATGTAACAATCATTCCCAAGAGTAAACAGTTTCTAATGAAAGCTCCCTGCTTTGGGTCCCACAGTGCTGGGAGGTGCAGAGTGGTTACAGAGTAACTCGGGTCTTCAGAAGAAGTGCGACTACAATAATAAGACATGCTTTCAAGCCTGGCTGATGGAATTCATCTATTTTGTTGTAACATTTTTTGTAGATGTGTCATGTCTTATTTAAGGTATTTCATATCTAAATAAGTCATATTATTTAAGATATTGCATATCTCTTGCAAAGGGTTCGTGACAACATGGATGGAACTGGAGAGTATTATGCTAAGTGAAATAAGCCAGGCAGTGAAAGACAAATATCATATGATCTTACCTATAAGTGGAACCTAATCAACAAAACAAACAAGCAAAAAAGAACCAGAGACATGGAAATAAAGAACAAATTGACAGTGACCAGAGGGGAGGTGGGAGGGACATAATGGGGAAAAGAAGTGGAAGGGTCAAGTCAAGGAACATGTACAAAGGACCCATGGTTAAGGACAACGGGGTGGGGATTGTCTTTGGGAGCAGGGGTTTGACAGGGCAGGGGAGAGCAAGGTCGGGGGAGGCAGGGAATGAGGACAACTGCAACTGAACAACAACAAAAAAAAGCATCGATCCTGATAAAAATAATTTCAACAAAATCAAAATGAAAATAAAGAAGCTTGGAAATGTTTTTTTAGAAAAGATATTGCATATCTGAATAAGTCGTATTTTATTTAGATAGGAAAACTACTTCAAAATTATTGGCTATTGAGGTTTAATATTCCCAAGAAATAGTTAAAGTATATTATGATTTCTGTTAAAAATAAAAACAATGAGGCATGCAGAATTTGTCTCATTACTGTTTAAACAAAACATTCAATATTTGTGGCTTAGCCTTCTGACACACAATGCAAGGACAGCATTTGGTGCATTTAAGCTCATGTGTCACAACATAGTTAAAGTTATACTTTAAAAGTGTCATGGGGAGGAGAGGGTAACTCCAAATTTTGTGGAAACTGGTTACAGAATTCTTCATTTACATTGTGAAAAGAATATCCCATAATATTTCAATGGTTATTCTGGGATCATCTGGGAACATACACACACAAAACTTGAAGAGGTAATATTACCCTAGAAGATAGTCACCTAAAATAGTCACCCCGAATACATTATTTGAATAATATGTGTTATGTTTAAATGTTAACTTTCATATTTATGTATGTTTATATTGATGTTTATCTTGCCTTTCCTTAAAGAACAATAGACTGCATATCTAGGGGAAAATGTTGGTTAAGAGCGAGCTCCAACTTCATGTGTGAACTTGCCCTAAAATACTCCATGTTAATAATATGGATTTACCTTGTTAAGAAAGTGAAAATACCTTCAAAAGTAAAGTTATGCTTTTCACTATTAAATGTGACTTATTTGGAGGCAATTTTGGAAAAAGTTCTTCTATTAGCAGCTAAAAAAAAGAAAAGAAAAATCAGGCTGCAGTTAAGACTATGACCATCCTGTCATAATACAATATTTTAAGGGAAAATATGCTACATCTGGCCAGCTTTCTGTTTCCCAGTGCCTTAATGTTGTATTTCAAATAAGAGGAAGAATAGAAAAAAATATGCATCTTTTAAAAAATAAAATTTCTCTCTCCTGGTTAAGGTCAGATTATTGAAGCTGTGTTTATTGAAAAGAAAAATAGCAAGAAAATATAATCTTATCCAATCCACAGGTTTGACTTTCTTTTCCAGTTCAAAATACTTCTGTGTTTATGCTAACTCTTAATCTCAATGTTAATCTTTTGCAGGTTGGCCTGAAACCACTAATTCTGGAAGGGAAACCGAGAAGACAATCTATAATTTCATAGATTATGACAATACCTCTTGCAAGAAAAATTTACAATGGTTGGGAGTTTTGTTTTTCTTGCTACTTCTTATAATGAACACTCTTTTATAAAGCTGTTATTTCTTCTGTGCCTAGGAGGCAAAAGAGCTGGGCCCTCTGTTGAGTTTGTTCATCTAAATGTCAACTCTTTTTTTAATGGAATAAGAATTTTGTCTTAATATTTTCACTTAGGACTACAGTGACATGACCTTTAAGATCCTTTCTTACACTAGATCTCTGATGATTTTATTATACCTTTCCTTAAAATTAATAGTGAAAATCTTTGTCATAATTGTTAAGGAACATGCGGTGTTATTGTCGCTTAAGGCAGAATATGAAAATATTTAGGTGAACTATGGCTTTCTGTTGGGTAATACAGATCCTAGGCAATCTCCAAAGAATTTTCCTAGTGCCTGAGAAAAAGGAAGCATTGAAAGATTTCTCCTCCAAAGATGACTGTATTTTTGAACTGAAGGCTTTTCTTTCTTCCTGTGACCTCTTTGTGGCGCCCCCTCCTGTTAATATCTCTGAAGTATAATATTGATATATACCCACTAAACTACACGATAGAATTAGCACAGCTTAGCTCCCATACGACATGCAGTCAGTCTCTATACAGAGGTAAACCAGGTTGTTGTAGTTTAACTCCTTACTCCGATTCAAAAGCCGTCTCTCAAGGTTTCCTGGTAGGTTTGCTGGCCTGCATTCCTCCCTTTGATCCCTGATTTATTCAAGCCGGCCTCACTGGCTCCCAGCTCCAGCTCTTTAGTTCCAGATGAAAAGTCCTCTCACGGAAGTCTCAACAGTGCTGACTCAGGGGCTCTGTCTTCTCTTTAGTCTGCCCTTCCCTCATCAGCTTCCCCTGCCCCCCGAACTGGGCTCCTTGCTTTCAGGGCTTGCAGCCTTGTGCAGTTCTCCACAGACTGCTCTGTCCTGCTTCAGCTCATTTAGGGGTGTGTTGTTATTGTTGTTGTTGTCATAAACCACTTTACATAGCCTGATCAGATTTCTGCAACTGACCTTTTTATACTTTCAGAATGTCCTGATTTGAATTAGCATATAACCCATGCCTTTCCATTGTCTGTAATTGCATATTCAAACCTGTAGTCTAAAGAATGTTATCTACATAGAATTATTAACATTCAGCATAATGAAATACTTTAAACATGTCCGAAAGTACATGAATTTACACTGATACTTAAAAATATTACTCGTTAGTCATCTTTGGAAACTGGTAACAAAGGGAGGGGTGGAGACAGAATCAAGCATTTACCAAGCTTTTCCCATAAGAACCATATCTCATAGTAACCGAAGAGTTGATGAGGGCAATTTCTGTTTGTTTGTTTTAATGAATTGCAGCTAATAAATGCAGAAGGGATAATAGATTTTAAATGTCACCATTTTGCAACCCTAATGAAATAAAGAATCTGAACAATGACCATCAATTTCTTCTAACTTAATAAAGGATGGATCAAGCTGACAGTACCAGACCCACTGATCAAGTTTAACGTCACAGAAAGGGAAACAGCCCCACACTCTGTGCCTCCTTATATGATGCAAAAGAAAATACAACAGTAATTATGAAATATTCTTTTTTTAAGATTTTATTTATTTACTTTTAGAGAGAGGGGAAGGGAGCGAGAAAGGGAGAGAAACAGTAATGTGCAATACATGGATCAGTTGCCTCTCCCACGCCCCCAGCTGGGGACCTGGTCTGCAGCCCAGGCATCTACCCTGACCCGGAATCAAACCAGTGACCTTTCAGTTCACAGGCCGGCACACAATCCACTGAGCCACAGCAGCCAGGGCAAAATATTCTCGTAAATAATTGAATGGGATTCTAATCAAGGCCTCTATATCTAAGTCTATATCTGCCAATTTCATATCTGCCAATTTCATAGGAAATTGGCATCTATATCTGCCAATTTCATAGGAAATACAGGAGGCAGAGGAGATCATAGGAAGGAAATCAGCAAAATCCAAAATATGGGAAATTCTACAGGACAGATGATCTGCTTTCTTCAACAAACTGCAATAAAAAAGGAAAAGATATATATATATATATCTTTTTGTATATATAAATACATATATATATATGTATTTCAGTGAACTACAGGGACATATCAATATGTGTTGCATGCATTTTGTCCCCTGACTTGAACCAAGCAGTTGTACACAAATGGCCTCTTGGGAAGCAATCAGAGAAATCCGAAGACTGGGTGTTTGATAATATTAGGGATTTTCAACTTTCTGGTTTAATAATGGTATTGTGGTTATTTTTTCAAAAGGAATCCCTAACTTTAAAGGTCATTATAAAATATTCATAGATAAAGTGATATAAACTCTTCGACTTGTATAAAACTAACCCGGGAGATGGAAGGTGTAGATGGGATATAAATGAAAGAAGACTAGCCATCAATTGACAATCATGGAAGCTGGTGATAGCCACGTGGTAGTTCATTGTACTGCTTTGTACACTTTTGCATATGTTTAAAATTTTTCATAATAAAAAAGTTTTAAATGATTTAGTAGCTAATACATTTCTCTGCAGTTGTAATAGGAACGCTAATGTCAAGAGAAAAGCTTCTTCTAGAAATTATAGCCTATCAAATAGAATCTATTCTGTGGGAGTGTAGTGATTTTCTCAACCCACTTTATTCTCTCCTTTTCCTCCAAAAAGCGTCAGAAAATATGATACTGTCTGTTAAAATGTAGATATTGAATGACCGGAGGGTGGAAAGAAAGGTGTTCACTAGGCAAGGGGGAGTTTATCTGTTAGTTTGCGGTAATCCCTGCTTTGTCCTCACCACTCTAGAGAGGAATGTAGCGATTCAAGCTGGAGGTGTAAATCCCAGGTGAGTGTAAGTCCCCCTAAATGCCCAGCACAGCCCTCTGAGTGTCCCAGGGCCACCTGTGGAATGGCCTGGGGAGCCACAGCCCTGTAGCTGGCGGGCAGTTTGTTGCGGGGACCGGGGTGGGGGTGGGGTGGGTTAGCTGCTGCTCGAGGAGCAACGTTAGAGGAAACTGAGAACGAAGGGGCTGGGAGATTCCTAGGGAAGAATCTACAGTCCAAATCAGGGCGCTCAGGCCATGACAAGTCCAATTAGAATCCTGACCAAAAATTACAGGTTGAACGTAGTGGGTTAAGATACTACCACAATGACTCCTCAGGCCTGGCAGGACTAGGGAAGAGGGGTCAGTGCCCATTTAGTATAGAGGCTCAACCTTAAGACTAGATTAGAGTGGAGACCAGGAGTCAGGAGCACACACGTTCAAGCATTGGAGAGATGCAGAGGTTTCAGTTGAAAGGTACTGTGGCCCACTGCTTATGAGATCCCCTACGAGTCTAATGTCACATGCAGCCACATTAATTCTAGGCAATGGACACCATTCAGTTATGGTGGAGAGGAAATTTGAACCCTGGTCTGAGTTCAAAATCTGTGATTTTCCTATTGTACATGCTGTCTCCCAGCTCATTGAGCTGACTGGGCATATGGCAAAGTCTTCTCACAAGCAGTTCTGTTCTATGCACTTGGTATTGTTCTTATCTGGCATTCCTCCCAATCCCTTGTTAAATGCCAGTCCTTTGCTTAGGCAACGGTAGAAGAGAGCCAATGTTGGCACAAAGGGAAGAAGGGGAAAGACTCAGTGGGAAAGTGTGGGCGGCAAACTCACCTGGGTTGAATCCTGGTTTAGTTCTTCCCAGCTCAGTAGCTTCTGGCAAGTCTTGTCCTTTAGGAGTGTTTTATCATCTGTAAAATGAGCAGAGTATTTTCTATCCTGAAGGACTGTTGTAAAAATGAATTTTCAATAGAACATAAAAATAATGTTACAATAACCAGGAACCCCATTACCCCTTTTAAAACTTGGTTTTTTGGCCATTTGGGGTCCCAAGATAAATGCAAACAGACAGACCAAGAGAGAGCAGAATCCTGGGAAGTTTTATTACCAGGTGGCAAAAAGTCAAACACTCAACCTGCCCAAACTTGACCAGGAAAGAGTTGTTTTCATAAAAATTTTATGAGTCAAAAATTTCAATACCTTGCCTGATCTTTTCTCCAGAGTAGCCCATTCCATTATCACAGAAGTCAGGGAGCTGGGAGGGAGTTTCCTGCTTATTCAATCTTATGCAAAGGACATTTTTATTTTTCTGTTCCATGATTCTCAACACCCCCAACAGATCAAGCATCAGACTTGCAAAAGCAAGTAGCCTAAATAATACATATCAAAAAGGTTGATTCCTTTGGGCTGGGGCAAAGATATTATTTTAAAGCAATTAGCTGGAGCACCGTGTCAGGTAAAGTCTAAAATGCTTTTACAAAGAGATCCCAAAATACGGAGGATTAAAGAATAATGTAATGTATGAGGAGTTTATGTCCCTCGCGCACTGTAATCCTTAAGCGAGCAGTCCAGGTTGAGTGATGGTCCTGTTCTGTGTGGACTATGGTATATGGGAAGAGTGGCAGATAATGGGGGAAGATGATAATTGTAAAATTCTTTGCTTATCTATCAAGATCTTCATGTCTTTTAACATTATTCCTCCATATATAGCTATCGCTCACTAAATGTTAGCACCTTCTTTTCATACCAATCTATATCAAGTATGTTGGAGATGGCCAACTTATTTGCCAATAATTGTATGAAATATATAAATATTAAACATTATTTGCAAATAATGTTTCACTTCATCACTGTTTAAAAGATAGCCTTGGCCTGAACTAAACTGAAAGGTCAAGGGCTTGATTCCCAGCCAGGGCACATGCCTGGGTTTCGGGTTCAGTCCCCCGTCGCAGTGTGTGCAAGAGGCAGCTGATCAATGTTTCAATCTCACATCGATGTGTTTATCTCCCTCTCTCCCTCCCCCCTCCCTCTCTAAAATCAGTCAGTATGTCCACAGGTGAGGATTAAAAAAAGAGATAGCCTGTCTTTTCACTAGAACAGTGTCTAGAATTGTTATTGACTTTGAGTTATGGGTTTTTATGCTTATCTTTTTAAAGGATCACCTAACTGATGTTCAATAACAAAGAACTGTATCATTGAATTTAATTTTAAATGTCTTACTAGGTTACCTGCTGACGACTCTAAATTTTGGCTGATTTTTTTTTTTAAAGAAATCACTAATAGTAAAAATGCAGAATTTAAGGAACAGGGAAAATAGATGTTGTCCCTTTATCACTTTTTCAGGACTGTCTTTGATCAATAGCCATCCTATCAAGAACAAGTTGCAAGGTGAATGCTGTAATTTAGTTCATTTCAAGCTAAGTTGCTGAAGACATTTCTACTGTACTTGTTGTATCCACTTCATAAATACTTTGGGTTACCAAAAGACCATTATAAAAACTTCCCTAACATTAATCTTTTAAAGCCGTTCTCTAACACAAATAATTAAAACTTTTCTTTTTTGAGACTCATTGGACTTATTTTAGATCTACCAAACAGATCTACCAAACAAAAGTTTAGATCTACCAAACTTTTGTTATGATTATTTTGCATGGGTTTATACTACTATTCTTTAGCAGGTGGTTAATCCTTATGGAATATATTTTTCTACTGTTTACATGCCCCCAAAACATCCAGATGAATAAAGAAATTTATCAATTATTTGAGCCTTTTGTTTTCTCAGCACAAATCACTAGGTAAAGACCATTGTCAGGAACACTAATTTTTTTCTCACCTCTTACACAATAGCTTATGTCTGTAGGCAGAGCTTCAGTCAAAAGATGGAACAAAAAGCCAGACTGGATGGATCATGCTAGTTTTCTTGAATTCTGGGCAATGTCCCAAAACTGAAATGAATTGTTCTCGGAGCTGTGGGGAGTAGATATCTGAAATCACTTCTTTACAAACTGCGGGAAGCTTGGGAGTATCTACCAGTAAAATGTCATCCTGAAGGAAATGAAAGGTTTCAGATCCATGAGCTTGACCTTAGAGAAAAGGCTGATCCCCGAGTAACCACAGCGGAGGAACCACGCCGCACTGGACCTACGCAGAGAAGATTATCTAAAGCACCAAGCCCCAGAGCTCCCTAAACCAGCAGAACTCTGAAATAAAAAAGAAGCAGGGCAAAGAGATTTTAGTTCCAATGCTACTGGTTATTGGTCACATATGTTCTCTAAAACCCATTGAGCCAATATAGTGGAGTGTTTCACATGTGAACCTTGGAGCCAGGCTGTAAGTTCACAGGACTATTCGGTCACTACCACTGTGTGAACTTGGGAATCTCAAACTCCTTAAGCCTCATCTGTAAAACGGGGCTCGTAAGAGAACCTAACTCTCAGGATTGTGTGAAGAGTCAATGAGTGAACATATGTACGCTGGGCACACAGTAAATGCTCACTTATGAAACTCCTGTTATTATTACTCGCAGGAGCTGCTATGAGGAACATCTGAGATAAAAGATGTAAAATTTTGTGGCGACTACACACAGCCATGCAAGTTCAAGGTATCGTTAGTTTATTTAGTTCTCAGTCAGACCTACCTTAGCAGCTCATCAGAGGTCTGGATGAAACCCCCAATCCTAATGGAAACGAACACTTTTCCTGTATTCGGATAGGCCCTTACAACTTGTGTTTTCAGGAATTTAGAAGAGGAAGTTACTTCTTTGTACGTACTTTGCCAGTGGAGTCCTAGCGCGGCTGGCAGCCATGCACCTCACCTGAATGATTGCCTATTATCTCAGTAAAGCACAGGCTCCTCCCTGCCCTCGGAACTGAGAAATGCTGAGAAAGAGACAGGAATAAAAGAGTCATACTCCTTCATTCTTTCTTATGCTGCCTTAGGCTCCATTCTTGTTAGGTTTTCTGTCTGGCCAGCAGATTAGCTATCGTCGGAGTTGTTCCATAGGCTCGCAGCCTCCCTTCTTTCATAAGACTGCGTTAGTCAGGAGCCACAAAGACCAGCTCTCGGCCTCTGCAGAGACTGAATTTAGTGTATGGGGAATTGGACCGTTCACCGGGGTAAGTTAACTTACAATCATGTGGTTTCTGCTACGTGAGAAATATTTTTGAAAGAAAAAAATAATTAAATGTGGCTATTCAGAAGTCGCTAATAGCTAAATGCCTTCTTGGCTGTGGGAGTATAGAACAGAATGAGAGAAGGGGTTTAAAATTTGTGAAGATAATTTGAGTTCCTTAATCAGGATTCTGTTATCAGAATATCCAAGAACTTTGGCCACTTGATAGTGGTCCTATCAGAAATTCTACTTTTCCCCAAGGCCTGGTGGTATCATCGACTTAGAGCTTGGAAAGAGCACTAGAAATAAGTTTTGTGGATGAAATAACACATGGAGTTACAGAGAGTTGGGAAAATACACAGTATTTTGAAAAATGTCCCTGAAACCAAGCTCCAGCTTCAGAGGAAAGGAAATCAGTAAGCAATAAGATTCCGTGATAGGAATTCTGAAAATTTGTGAGAAAATTTCCCTTTTCTCTTAAAATGGATGCCTTTGCATATTCCTGCTATGGTTGACATCTTTAACACTTACTGAGTGACTATTCAGACAACGAAATAAAGTTTACTCTTGCATAGCCTTGCAAAATACCCATCTTCTTGCAGTCCTTAGGGTAATCTCAGCAAAGGGGCATTTTGGTCGGCCTAATCCTCAAAAGAAAACCTGAAGCCGCCCTCATGGCCTTTCTTGCCCCAGGTAAAACACTGTCTGGCAGCACACACCCCTATTAGCCCATTGACTAAATCATAGCAAAAGCTCCTCTTGTGTGTGTGTGTGGGGGGGGGGGCGGAGGGGGGAGCGGCTGCATTCTGCTGCTTTATTATCACCACACCCCCAGCACCGTGTCATAGGCGAGGATGGGTAGGTGGATAAAACCTATTGATTAAAACAAATTTTTACCTGTCTGCAAAGCACTAAGAAAAGCACATTTGGTTATGAATTGCAATAATTTGTAGCAAGTGACTAATAAACAATAATTAGTTAATGTGACTGCTATTCCAGGCAGAGGTCAGCATTGCCTCATGAATGAGTGACTCAGCATTACAAAATGGTGAGGTGTTTCCTCTGCAATCAAATTTGGCCGTCTCTGACGTAATCAAAACAAAGTGCTCCTCAGGAAAGCAAAGCTGGATGGAGAAGCATTTGGCAGTATGTCATAATGATTATTATTACTGTATAATATTTGTGGTGGAAACCCCTCATTGTTGACCAAAATCCTCTCCTCTGCTTCTGGGCATAGCTTCATCCCGTGACATGATGGCATTTTCTTGTCTCCTTTGAGACAAACTGTGGCCATAGGACTAAATTCTCTCTCTCTAAAATCAATAAATAACATAAAATAAAAATAAAATGTGAGTGGAAGTTATGAGTATGACTTTTTGCATCATTTGCTTAAAACGAAATTGGTTCTCTGGACCCGTTCTCCCTCACACTTGCTAACGAGCCCAGAGCCTGTCTTTGACCAGGCGGGTGAGGAGACTGGGCGCTTTCCAGGGGGAGAGGAGGCTTGCCAGATAACAAAGTGGGAGAAACTGTGAGCACCTGGGTGCCCCTATAGAGCAAAGCCACCCTGCACTGCTCACTTCAGGACGGCAGTGTGTGAGGAAACAAACTCCTTTGTTCTCTAATCCTCTGTATTTTTGGATCTTTTGGAAAAAGCATCTTATACTTACCCTGATGCAATGAATTATGCAATATATCCTTTCATGAAAGAAAATACTACAATTGACCCTTGAACAATGTGGGTGGGGGGGCAGGGGTGCCAACTTCCTCATGCAGTTGAAAATCCACGTGTAACTTTGGACTCCCCCAAAACTTTAATACTGTTGACCAGAAGCCTAAGTCATAGTATTAATAGTTGATCAACACTTATTTTGTATATGTGTTATATACTGTGTTCTTTTAATAAAGTAAGAGAAAAGAAAATGTTATTAAGAGAATTGTGAGGAAAATACATGAGCAGTACTGTACATATTTATTGAAAACAATCTGCATACAAGTGGCCCTACGTGCTCGAACCATATTGTTCAAGAGTCAACTGTAATTATATTCATTTTCTGTATCTTCATAACCAACTACCGCAAACTTCGTGCCTTAACGCAAGATAAATTTTTTATCTCACATTTCCGTAGGTTGCACTTGGGTGGGTTCTGTGCTCAGCCTCCTCAGGCTGAGACCAGGTGTTGGCTGTGGCTGCCGTTTCATTGTTTCATCGGAGGGTCAGGGTCCTCTTCCCGGCTCAGGTGTTGTTGGCAGAACGATTTCCTTGCTGTTGTCGATGGAGGCCCCTGTTTGCTTGCCGGCCACTCCCACCGGTGCCTGGGGGCTGGCTGCAGCCTCTTGCCCCATGGCCCCCGGGGCGGTTCACAGCGTGATTGCTGCTGCTCACTTCAGACCATCAGAAAGCATCTCTCTGGTTTCTTTCTCAGATGTTTACAGTCTGGAGAAAACTCTGCTTTTAAAGGGCTTGCCTGACGAGGTCACACCTACCCCGATAATCTTCCTCGTTTTGTATTAGATAATACAATCACAGGAGCAATATACTAGCAAATTCATAAGTTCTGTCCATGCGCAGGGGAGGGGATTATATAGCACTTGTATATCAGGGAGTGGGACTCTTGGGGGGAATTTAATAATTCTACTTACCACAATCACATTTAATATATATATGTAATATCAATAGACATGTGATATATAATAGCTCAATATAATAATTATTATGCTTCTATGTGCCAGGAACTTACAAACTATCTTTTGTGCATTTTATCATTTAATCCTCACAACAAGCCCATGAGAGGTTATATTATATTGCCCATTTCACAGATTAAAGAAATAACTGGGCTTATAGAAATTAAGTAATTTGCCCAAAGTTACGCAACCAGTAAATGGCAGAACCTGGATTACACCCAGTTCTATTCCCAGACAGCACGGACTTTGGAACTGTACAGACCCCTTACGCATGCTCCTGACACCTATAATTCTCCTTCACAGCATGTGTCACAAGGCCAAGGAAACAATTTCTGTGACATAATTATGTCTGTCTCCCCAGATAGGCCAAAAACATTAAGCCAGTTGCATTCATTGGAGTGTATTCAGCTACAGGTTATAGAAAACGTGACTAGCAGGGACTTAAATTAATAGGGACTTACTTCCTTTATCTAAAAAGAGCGAAGTACATGGGTAGTGGCTGCTGGTGATGTTTCAGAGGCTCAGTATCAGGCTGCCTTTTTGACTATTTGGTCTTTACTTCACGAGCTCGAGATGGCTTTTGCAGCCCCAGCCATCACATCCAAATCAAGACTGGAAGGAAGAAAGGGATGACCGCACTTGTATCTGTCTCATTTCAGTGGGAAAGCAAACTTTCCATTCTTAAGCTAGGATATAACTGGGTTGCTTACAACTCCAAGTGGAAATGGGGGGCTGGGAGAGTGAGATTTTGCACAGTCTAAATTGGGGAATAAAGTTGTAGTAACTATTTGGTAAGTAAAATTTGTGTCTGCCATAGGCAGGGATTGTATCTGTCTTCTTCATCATTTATTTTCTGTACCCAGTTCAATGATTTGCACATAGGAAACCCTTAATCATTGTTGAATGGATGTTTGCTAAATAATGCATGGAAAATGCTTAGCACAGTACTTGGCATGCACTAGGTAGCTGATAAACTGAAATCACTGTTGCTAACTACACTGCTTAGAGACCCCAAACGTGTATGTGTGCGCCTGCTTGTGTCCGATGGATGCTTTCCAACACTACAGGCATATACCTCAGAGATATTGCAGATTGGGTTCCAGATCACCACAATAAAGCAAGTTTTAAAGTACGAATCTTCTTGCTGGTGGAGGGTCTTGTCTTCTACTTAAAAAATAAAATGCAATGCCTGTGAAGTTCAATAAAGCGAAGAGAAATAAAATGAGGTATAACTGTACTTGGGTTGATTCAGGATAAGCACCAACAGCTGATGAGTCTGCTGGGTGAACTAGCCACAGAGGGGCTCCGAATGGAGTGTTCTCTGGGGTGGGAAAGCGGGAAGTGATCAATCTGCTTCTAACGCCTCATGTCTTCACAGGCTGGCCAAGAGGGGACAGTCTGTAGCAATTGTTCCACTGCTGCTGGTGAAACTCAGGTTATACAACTAGTGAAAGGATGAATACTTAAAATTTTCTTTCTTTTGGTAAAAAGAAAAAAAAGAAAAACCTGTCTAAAAGCTTCTCTGCCTGAAGCTGAGGTGGAAAAGACCTTCAAGACCTTGAGTCACCATCCTCTTCTTGGAAACGTTTCAACAATCTTGCTGGTCTTCAACTTCTCTTCCCCTACCCGTGGCCAGGCAGCAAGGTATGCTTAGATTGTCAGGCGAAAGAGACATGGGTTTAAGTGGCACAGGTCCACTCGCACACGGATTTTTTGAGTAATTAACACTGTAAATGTATTTTCTCTTCCTTATTATTTTCTTAGTAACAGTTTGTTTTCTCTAGCTTACTTTAGTATAAGAATACAGTATATAATAAATGTAACACAAAATTTGTGTTTATCGACTCTTTATGTTATCGGTAAGGTTTCTGGTCAACAGCAGGCTATTAGTAGTTAAGTTTGGGGGAAGTTAAAAGTTACATGTGGCTATTTGACTGTGTGGGGGCATCAGTGCCCCTAACCCCGACATTGTTCAAGGGTCAACTGTACACTTTAGCCTCTGCTCACCCTTTCAGACTGTGTGGGAGGGTCAGTGCCCCAGCTGCATCATTGCTAGGCTGCTGATTGAGCAGGAATGCTGGGAATTGCTGATACACTGTCTCCCTTGTCCTGAAGTCAACACTGCGTAACTTGGGTGATTATATTAGTTCCTTACGGTTGCTGTGACAAAAGACCACACACTGGTGGCTTAAACAACAGAATTTTAGAATCTCATGATTCTGGAGGCTGAAGGGCCAGCAGGGTTGGTTCCTTCTGAGGGCCATGGGCCGTGGACCTGTTCCAGGCCCCTCCCCTAGCTCCTGGTATTTTGCTGGCAATATGCGCTGTTCCTCAGCTTGTCTTCCTTCCTTAGCTAATGGAAGCATCACCCTGACCCCTGCCTTCGTCTTCACATGGTGTTCTCCCTGTGTGCCTGTCTCTGTGTTCAAACTTCCCCCTTTTATAAGGACATTGTTATATTGAATTAGGCCTGTTCTAATGACCTCATCTTAACTTGATTGTCTGCAGTCTCTATTTCCAAATAAGGTCACACTCAGAGGTACAAGGAGTTGTGACTCTGAAACCTTGGGGGGTAGGTACACAATTCAACCCATAACTGTGAGGAACTGGTACATATATATGTCCCTTTACAAAAATTTTATTTATTTATTTTCAGATAGAGGGGAAGGGAGGGAGATAGAGAGGGGGAAAGAGCAGGAAAGGAACCTCAATGTGTGAGAGAAACATCTATTGGTTGCCTCTTGCATGCCCCCAACTGGGGACCTGGCCCGCAACCCAGGCATGTGCCCTGACTAGAAATCACACCAGTGACCTTTTGTTTCACAGGTTGGTGCTCCATCCACTCAGCCACACCAACCAGGGCCATCCCTTTTCTTAAATAAAGGCCAATATTGATCTCTGGACCTCCTCAAATGTTAAAATTACTTCCAGGATTTGGGGAAGAATCAGGACCCATAAAGGCAGTGATTCTACAACTTGGATTTTTTGGATAACACTGATTCCATGTAACATTTTTAAATAAAAGCAACTGATTAATCATAATTAGAAGAGATTTATAGTTCATGCCTTTATTAAGTTTCTCAGGTAAATAAATGGTCAAGTAAAAAAAATTAATGATTATGATTACAGTTACATTTTTGGTATTTACCTTCTACATGCCAGACACCGTACCGGGGAGTTTAACCATAATAATACTACAAAGTGAGTGTTAACTGGCTCATGTTGCAGATGAAGAAACTGAGTCTCGGAATAGTCAGAGGACATCCCTAAAGTCAGGCCCAGCCTGGGAAGGAAGAATCCAGAATATTAATAAATGTACAGTTATGGGCAAAAGTAGGTTTACAGTTGTTCGCATGGAAAAATATACAAGAATAAATAATAAAAGAATAAACTGGGTATTGTATACTCACAACTATTAACCTAGTATTGCCAACCCTGTATGTTTGATTCGCAAAACTGTTACAAGCATGCTGCCTGTTTTTGTCTCAAAAAATATGGCCTTCATGCATTTCTGGTTCAAATCAGCTATGCAAATTACAACGACGGAACAGGTTAAAAATGAGTCTATGAATAAATTAGACTTTTGAATAAAAAGAGAAAAATGTGACTCAGAGTGTTGATATGATCCTTTGTTGACATACTAATATCAATTCCATCGGGTGTAAGAGGCCTGTCCAGAAAGTATCCAGCCACATGCTATGAAAAATGGAGACATTTATTGAAGAAGATACAAGGTACAAGAAACATTGTACACAGGGCAATGATGCTTCAGTCCCCCTCAAAGTAGGCACCTTGGGACCTCGTACAGCTTCCCCAATCGCCATCAGCTGCTCCGTTGTATTTTCCTGAATCTCATCAACAGTCTGAAATCTCTTCCCTTTCAAAGGTGATTTTAGTTTGGAGAAAAATCAGAAGTCACAGGGCACCAAGTCTGGGCTATAGGGAGGCTGAGTCACCTGGGTGACTTGACATTTTGCCAGAAAAACTCTGCATGAGGTGTGATGCATGAGTGGGCACATTGTTGTGATGAAGCTGCCAGTCATCAGTTGCCCATAACTGCGGTCCTCTGAATTGCCTGAATAGTTTCTGCAGACGAATGTTCAAACTTAATGCAAAATCTGATGCAAATTCATTTCTCTACTCACTCAGTCATTTTGAATGAGATGGCCACACAGTACACTCAGCAGCATCTAGCTGCCCCACTGACAAGTACAGTGAAGTCGTCATTGTTCACACTTGTGCATTGCAGTCCATTCTCCTTGGCTGCCAGGTTACATCGATGTCTTGCAAACAGTTCTTGTTATATTAATGATGGTTGTTCTTTTCCCAGATAGACCTTGCTACCATGATTATACTGAAAGAGCAGGCAATGGTATGTTTCAAAGGTTTAAAAATTTGTGGACTGGTTGTTTTAATTAACTTTTCAAACCTTTAAAATATTATTTTTACCCTTTGGGGGCACTGGCAGGTAAAAATTAAGGGGGTAAAAATTCAAGTCTTGCCTACATCACCACTAAAAACACTTCAGGAAGAGACAGGCATTATTGAGAGCTTGATAATAGAATGTTAAAAAGTGTCATTTGTTTCAAATTACTTTCGTGGTCTAGAAAATGTAGGTTCCTCATCAAACTATCTAATTGAAGTCTTAATACCCAGATTAAGTTACATTAAAGAGAAAAAGAATCTCTTTAAATCACTTTGCTGTGATAGGATTTTGTGGATAAGAACCTAATTTAAAATAAATGGGCCACCAGCTAGATTTAGACATTTCTGTCATACAAATTTTAGCTCCAAATCTATTTGCAGTAATGGATTTTGCTTTTTTGTGAAAATGATGAATTGTTTTGTACATTGTACCTCTCTTCATGTGCAGGTGGTAACCGAAGAGGTACTTTTGGAAATTTTGCTAATTACCAGTGTCCTGTGTTTATGTTGATAAAGTGAAAGAATTTAGCACAGATATAAGACCTGCTTTATGCCAGCAACTACCCATTCAAAATATTTCTGCCCAGGAAATTCAGACGCAGAAACATCCCATATTCATTCAGTTTATTCATTAAACATCTACCGTGGACCAGGCACTGTTCTCGGTCAAAGAGATGCATCAGTGAAAAGACATAAAGATCCCTGCCTCACGGAGTTTACTTCCATTAGGGGGAGGCAACCAAAAAAATAAAATAAAATAAGAAAAAAAATCAGATATCAGAAAAAGAGTAAGAAGGTGATTGTGCCATGAGGGGGAAAAAATAAGGAACTTCCAGCCAAGATGGAGGCATAGATAGATAGACGTTGTCTCCTTGCACAACCAAAAGAAGGACAACAACAAATTTAAAAACAAAAAATAACCAGAACTTCTAGAAAATCGAACTGTATGGAAGTCCGACAACCAAGGAGTTAAAGAGGAAACATTCATCCAAACAGGTAGGAGGGACTAAGACAGGCAGCCGGAAGGCAAGGTGGCGGCTGGTGGACGGGGTGGGCAAGGCGGCGGCTGGTGCACCAGGCAGTCCCATATCTTCATACGGATAAACTGGGAGGAACAACTGGGGAGCGAGACAGACTGTGCAACCCAGTGTTCCAGAGTGGAAAAGAAAGCTTCAAAACCTGTACCATTAAAAACCTGTGGGGTTTGTGGTGGTGGGAGAAACTGCCAGTCTTACAAGAGAGTTTGTTTGAGAGACCCATAGGGTCCTAGAACATACACAAATCTGCCCACCTGGGAATCAGCACCAGAAGGGCCCCATTTGCTTGTGGGTAGCAGGGGACGCAACCGAGAGCCGGTCAAGAACAAAGCAAGCAGCATTGTTCCCTCTTGGACCCCTCCCACAAATACAAGCCACAAGGCAGTGACATGGCCGCCTCCCCCCGCCCCCCCGGCGAATACCTAAGGCTCTGCCCCTCAAACATAATAGGCACACCGAGACAAAAAAATTATGGCTCAAACGAAAGGAGATCAAAGCCCCAAAAATAGAACTAAGCAATGAAGAGATAGCCAACCTAACAGTTGCAGAGTTCAAAACACTGGTAACCTGGATGCTCACAGAATTCATGGAGTATGGTCGCAAAATGGAGGAAAAAGGGAAGGCTATGCAAAGTGAAATAAAGAAAAATATACAGGGAACCAACAGGGAAGGGAAGGAAACTGGGACTCAAATCAACCATTTGGAGCAGAAAAAAGAAAGAAACATTCTACCAGAACAGAGTGAAGAAACAAGAATTTAAAACAAAATGAGGAGAAGCTGAGGAACTTCTGGGACAACTTTAAATGCTCCAACATCTGAATCATCAGGGTGCCAGAAGGAGAAGAGGAAGAGCAAGACATTGAAAACTTACTTGAAAAAATAATGAAGGAGAATTTCCCCAATCTGGCAAAGGAAATAGACTTGCAGGAAGTCCAGGAAGCTCAGAGAGTCCCAAACAAGTCGGACCTAAGGAAGCACACACCAAAGCACATCATAATGACATTACCCAAGATTAAAGATAAGGAGAGAATCTTCAAAGCACCTAGAGAAAAAGAGAGAGTTACCTATGAAGGAGTTCCTATCAGACTATCAGCTGATTTCTGAAAAGAAAACTTACAGGCAAGAAGGGGCTGGAAAGAAGTATTCAAAGTCATGAAAGGCATGGACCTACATGCAAGATTACTCTATCTGGCAAAGCTATCATTTAGAGTGGAAGGGCAGAGAAAGTGCTTCCCAGACAAGGTAAAGTTAAAGGAGTTCATCATCACCAAGCCCTTATTACATGAAATGTTAAAGGGACTTACCTAAGAAAAAGAAGATGATCAAAAATATAAACAGTAAAATGACAACAAACTCAAGACTATCAACAACTGACCCTAAAAAAACAAAAACAAAAACAAACTAAGCAAACAAATAGAATAGGAACAGAATCACAGATATGGAGATGACATGGAGGGTTATCAGTGGGGAGATGGAGAGGGGAGAAAGGGGGGAAATGGCACAGGAAATAAGAAGCATAAATGGTAGGCACAAAATTGACAGGGGGAGGTTAAGGATAGTATAGGAAAGGAAGAAGCCAAAACACTTATATATATGACCTATGGACATGAACTAAGTGGGGGAGTGCTGGTGGGAGGGGCCGGTGCAGAGTGGAGGGCAACAAAGGAGAGAAAAAAAATGGGACAACTGTAATAGCATAAACAATAAAATATATTTTTTAAAAAAGACAGCAAGGCAAGAAGCATTGGGAATGTCGACAAATGATGTCATCATTTAAAATAGCTGGATCAGGGCAAGCTCACTGCGAAGGTGACACTAAAGTCTCAAGCTAGAGAAGCTGGAATCAGGGTTTCCACTAGAAGAAGTGGAGCGGGACCCAAAGTAGATAGTGCATGTGTGTTAGAAATGATGGCCCATGTTTGGATGCTGTTGCAGAACAAACACTTGGCTGAGGAGAGATCTGGAGACCAGCTGCATTTCTCTCTCCTCCCTCCATCCCTCCCTCCTCCCTCCATCCCTCCCTCCAACTTACCCTTATACAGTGGTACCTTGGTACTAGTCACTAATTTGTTCCAGAACTTGTGAAAAGGGCCGAATCCAATGACTATCGAGCAAGCGACAAGTGATGAAGCATTTTCTCTTGCAGGGCGACGCTGTGACTCACACAAGTTCTAGCAAGTGAGACAAGTCCCGAGCAAGTGCCAAGTGCTGAAACACTCTTTTCTCTTCAAAATGCAATGAGTACTGGGTTTGACTAGCCTTGAACCCAATGACTACCGAGGTATGATGATATTTTAAACCAAATTTGTGTGAAACAGGAATCATTGGTTTTCTCTTAAAGGCTATGGGAAGAGGGATGGAGGTAAATGGTAGTGAGATGATTGTATGTTGAGGCTGGAAGTTACTCAGAGGTGGCATTCTAAAATCAGCTCAAGACTAAATGGAGATTTTGAAATTTACCCTTGAAAATTCCTCTGGAAAGTGCCCATTGGAGACTAGTAGACATCTCTTATGAACTCAGGATGGCCAGGGTTTGTTTTTGCTTTTGTTTTTGTTTTTTGGCGTAATAGATTTCTGGTTCTTTGGTTGAGTTGCTGATGAAATAATTGATTTGCATTGTAGGGCCACACTGGATGCTTGAATACAGGGTGGGGCAAAAGCAGGTTTACAGTTGCAGGTACGTGAAACACAGAGTTTGTTCTTGTATTATCATTCACGAATTACTGTATTATTTTCCATACAAACGACTGTAAATTTACTTTTGCCCTACGCTGTCTGGCAAGAGGTTCAAAAGAGACCTGAGATAGACTTAGATCATGGGAGCAGATTCACGTCTCTTGTCTCTGGGGAAGATGATCATTGAGGGGGAGGGCAGGCAACTGCTATTTTAACATCTCTCTCTTTCTTTCCCAAGCAAGCATAGTTGAATTTGCATAAATTATTTAAAATAATCATTTAATGACCCTGTACCTAGCAAGCCTCCGGTCTTGTGTTGATCAGCTACTGTCAGTGTGCTTCCATCTCTCTGTTTCCGCTGTCTGAGACACCGTCTGACCTCCACTTGTCTGTTTTCTGCTGCCATTCAAAGCCACCAATGGGGTTCTGTGCCATCTGCCTTTTTTTACTGCTTAGTAGGGTTATCTCCCCAAAGCTATTGAAATGCCTGTGTATTTTTCTTCTGGTCTCATTCATTTAGTTTGATAACAATCAGTGAAATGAGTTAAAGAAAAAAGCTTATACAAAATATCACAGTTCATGTCTACACATACTTCATACTGGCAAGGTCCAAATCAGGAGAGCTGCTGAAGACGGTGAGAGAATTTAAGACGAGCTCACAATATCATGAAGCTTGAAGACCTTTAGTTTAACTTTTAGTCAGGATTATTCTGATTACATATGCATAAACGTCTCCCTGGGGATAAGAAATAAGAAGATTAGGTTGTCTTTTTCTAAGCAATGCATTACAAGCTTAAGTAAGATTAGCCACATTATAATATACAACTAAGATGATACATGTAAGGTTCTAGTTACTTTACTTAAATGTTTCAAAAATTGAAGCAAACTCCTCAGAATGCCCAAACTAAAAAAGAAAAAGGGGGATGGGGTGGGAACAGAGGTCTGTGTGTATGTGATTGTTTTGTGTATTGTGATTGTGTTTAATCAATTCAGTACAATATTAAATATTTCTTTTTTTACCCCCTCGTTCTCCCTCCCCTGCTATCTCTCTCTCCGGTGGGGAGGGATATAAAGTTATAGGATACTTCCATATCTTGGCAATTATAAATAATGCTGCAATGAACATAGGGGTGCTTATGTTCTTTCAAATTAGTGTTTTGGGTTCCTTCAGATGTATTTCCAGAAGTGGGATTGCTGGGTCAAAAGACAGGTCCATTTTTAATTTTTTGAGGTATCTCCATACTGCTTTCCACAGTGGCTATTCCAGTCAGCAGTCCCACCAACAGGGCAAAGGATTCCCCTTTCTCCACATCCTCACCAGCACTTGTTTTTTGTTGACTGATTGATGATAGCTATTCTGACAGATGTGAGATGATATCTTATTGTGATTTTAATTTCCACTTCTTTGATGAATAGTGACACTAAGCATCTCTTCCTATGTCTATTAGCCTTCTATACTTCATCTTTGGAGAAGTGTCTATTCAGGTCCTTTGCCCATGTTTTAATTGGGTTGTTTGTTTGTTTGGTGTTGAGCTTTGTAAGTTCTTTATAAATTTTGGATATTAACCCCTTATCAGATGTATCAGCAAATATGTTCTCCCATTCTGTGGCTTGTCTTTTTATTTTGTTTTTGATTTCCTTTGCTGTGCAAAAACAGTAGATGAGTGGATAAAATCACTATGGGACATCTACATAGTGGGATACCACTCAGCTATAAACAAAGAAGAAAGTTTACAGATTCAATGCAATGACTACTAAAATACCAATAACATATTTCACAGATATAGAACAAACATTTCAAAAATTTATATGGAACCATAAATGACCCCAAATAGCCACAGTAATTTTGAGAAAGAAGAACAAAGTCGAAGGGATCACAATACCTGATATCAAACTATACTACAAGACTACTGTAATAAAAACAGTCGGTTAGTGACATAAGAACAGACATAGATGAATGGAACAGAATAGAGAAACCAGAAATAAACCCATGTCTCTATAGTCAATTAATATTTGACAAAGGAGGCAAAAGCATAAAATGGAGTAAAAATAGCCTCTTCAACAAATGGTGTTGGGACATCTGGACAGATACATGGAAAAAAATGAAACTCGACCACCAATTTACACCATACACAAAAATAAACTCAAGGTGGATAAAAGACTTAAATATAAGTCACGAAACTATAAAATCCTAGAGGAGAGCATAGGCATGAAAATCTCAGATATTCTATGCAGCAATATTTTCACCAATAGTTCCCCTAGAGTGAGAGATATAGAGGAAAGAATAAACAAATGGGACTTCATCAAATTAAAAAGCTTCTCCATGGCTAAAAAAAAAAAAAAGAAAAGGAAACCAACTGCATGGGAAATATATTTTCCAATGACACACCTAACCAGGGTTTGATCTCCAAAATATATAAAGAACTCACATGACTCCACTCTAGGAAGACAAACAACCCAATTAAGAAATGGGCAAAGAACCTGAACAGACATTTCTCCAAGGAGGACATACACAGGGCCCAGAGACACATGAAAGGATGTTCAACATCACTAGCCATCAGAGAGATGCAAATTAAAACCACAATGAGATACCACTTCATACCAGACAGAATGGCCATCGTAACCATATCAATAAATCAGTGCTGGCAAGTTGTGGAGAAAAGGGAACTGTAGTACACTGTTGGTGGGAATGCAGACTGGTGCAGCCGCTGTGGAAAACAGTATGGAATTACCTCAGAAAACTAAAAATGGAACTGCCTTTTGACTCAGCAATTCCACTGCTGGGATTATACCCTAAAACTCCGGAAACACCAATTCAAAAGAACCTATGTACTCCAATGTTCATAGCAGCACAATTTACAATAGCCAGTTGTTGGAAGCAACCTAAGTGCTCAACGGTAAATGAGTGGATCAAAAACCTGTGGTACATTTACACAATGGAATACCATGCAGCAGAAAGAAAGAAGGAGCTCCTACCATTCACAACAGCCCGGATGGCTCTGGAGAGAATTATGCTACGTGAAATAAGCCAAGTGGTAAAAGACAAATACCATATGATTTCATCTATAAGTGGAGATTAATTAACATAACAAACAAGCAAGTTAAATGTAACTGGAGATGTTGAAGTGAAGAACAAACTAACATTGAACAGAGGAGATGGGGAGGGGAAGATGGCGGAAAACAAGGGGAGGGTGGTCACGGAATATATATGGAGGACTCATGGACAAGGTCAAGGGAGTGGGGCTGGGGGTGGGAAGTGGGGGAGTGGTGGGGGGAAAATAGACAAAACTGTACTTGAACAACAATAAAAAAAATTTTTTTTTAAAGAAGAAAATTTTACCCTTTGCAACAGTATGGATGGATTTGGAGAACATTATGCTAAGTGAAATAATCCAGTCTCAGAAAGACAAATACCACATGATTTCACTCATATGTGGAATCTAATGAACAAACTGAATTAACAAGCAAGAAACAGGCTCATAGATGAGGGTAGGAGATAGCTAAGGTGTGGGGAAGTTGGGGGTAGAGGGATTGAGCAAAAAGGGAAAAGGACTCATGGACATGGACAATAGTGTGATGATTTGGGGGGGTAGGGGATATAAGGGGACTAAATGATAATGGAAAAAATACAATAAAAGTTTTTTTAAAACGTTATAGGAGAAGCAATTAAAAATTTAGTTTTTCCCCTGGCAGAGTTCCTAAAGTTGAAGAAATTTTCAAAATTCTCAAAGGTAATTGTACCTCCTAAGTTTTAATTTTGGCTTCAATGAGAAAGTTCCTTTAAGTAGATTTCTGAGAAATCAGTAAAGTTTAGAAATGGGTAACACGGACTTTATTCCAAAAGAAAAAAAATAAAAGATTTAAAATGTACTGCTTTATTCCGGCTGACTGCCAAGTTTCCAGTTTTCAACAACTTTTTTATAGATGGAATAACCCTTACTAATATCTAATTGCGCATGTACTTAGAATAAAATAGTTAAGCCAATCCCATGGATTTCATATCAAGGATTAGTTGCTTAAATAATTTAAGAACTACTTTTTAAAATGAAAATTTAAGAATAAAACAGCTTTCTAAACAGGAATTCTATGATGATATATGCTGAAAAAATTCCAAACACACTTGTAACATGGGCGAAAGGAGTAGGGCATGGCCTCTGAGAGGGAAGCATTCCTGGGGACCCAGAAATCCATTAGAATTCACTGTTCAAAATGACAAAGGGAGCCACTATCTAGAGGAGTCCTAGAGTGAGACGTAAGGCCTGGGAAGCCATTGCAAATCTTGATACTCCACAGGCGTGTCTGGAAGATCAGCAGGGCAGTTCTGCCTGCCAGGGAGTTACTTGCAAGAGGAACCACAGAGCCTGGTGGAAAGGAATTCACCCAAAAGCAGTTGAGGCGTGTGGAGAACAGGACCAATAATATGATATTGATCAAGTCAAGATAGCACAAAGTATATAAAACAAATTGGAGTCACTCATGTCAACCAAGATGGCCATGACACTTTGGTTCAAGAGGGAAACTACCTAAGGCAGAGTAAACACATCTGGCAAGGAGACACTCCCAAGATGTCTGCACATGTGATCAGAGCAGCCTTGTCTGCAGAGTGGGACCACCCACAGATAGGCTCCTGGGGAAATTCCACACTGGTCACCAAGGGTGTCAAGCAGAACAGCCACGTACCACCCATAGGCTCCTGGGAAAATTCCCCACTTGGCATCAGGGGTGCCAAGACATTTATCGAAAAGACCCTGATGACTAGAGTATCCCACTTTCAAGGTATAACTGAGGCACATTTCAGACCACTGCTGAGACAGCCCAGCTCTACACACCAGAGGGCTGCTCCACGCCACGCTGATCTCCCTTGGTATCAGCTGCCAGAGGCTCTGCCCTGCTGGACTGAGGACTTTGTCTGCTCTGCTGCCCACCTGGCTCCAGAGATCCTTCTGGCAAGACGCTGACAACTCCCTTACCCACCCTGCTGTCTCCTGGACCTGCAGACTGAGACTCTGGGACTCATGTTCATTATCCCCTATTGATTGCTGTGTATGTGTGTGTGTTCTATTTCTCTTAGATTGTTAGGGAGTGAGGAGGATATGAATGCATGTTGGTGTTCTACTTTGAGTGAACCTGCATTCAATAAAAGCTGAGTGAACAGCGCAGTTACCGTGTGTGACTCTTGTCTATCCCTTGTTGCCGGGCTGCCCAGCAGACAGCTAGCTGAGCAGCTGCCCGGCTGACTTGTAGGAAAGACTGTATCATGAACATATGCTCGTGACAAGGTATGCCAGCTTGGCCCAAGGACAATGGGTCATTATCCGAGGGGAGGGACAGTCTGAGGTCAGGAAGGTTCATGTTACTCAGATTTCCCTTAGGCCCTCGTACGCAGAGGCTGGTGCCCAAATTCGGGAGGAAGAGTGTCCGGTAGGAAGCCGACTGGTAGCATCGTTTTAAAATACAGGTTGCGCAGCATGAGTCTGGCCTGTAACAGAATACAACCCAAGAGAGGGGCGGGGTAAATTCCTCAGTTCAGCCTGAAGGTAGTTGGAATGTGGTGCAGCAGTTACAAGCTGGAAATGCCATTCAGATCAGCCGTCTGGGATCCCTTGGCCGTGTTATATGAGAGAAAGAGCAAGGGCCATAGCCACCTGGTGGCTGGCTGTCACCATAACCTGACACCCAAGCAAGGGCCACTGGAGAAAAGGGGCAAAGACTCCCTTGTTGTGGCCAGGAGGGTTCAATCTGGGAATCCACATAGCAGTACACTGCCTGGGGATTTCCTGAGCGACTCCAGGAGGCCTGAGACCGGGCCGGATCTTCCCCAGATTCAGCTGGCGCAGCCAGACCAGACAGACACTCTTTTGTTTAAAATCTCTTGATCCTGTTGCCTTGCCAGCTTCCCCAAAGCTGTGTAACCTGGGGAAATATAGGTTGGGTATGTAAGTGATTTTTATTCAAAAAACCCAGCTTTTCTCACTGCTTGCTCCTCTCCCTCCCCCACCCTCCTCCCAATACATGCACAGTGCCTTAAAAGTGATAATACTGAGCATCTAGAGCATTCGGGGAGGGTACTACAAAACCGAAACATGGCTTTTACTTTAGAGATTTTTAACCTACTTTGAGAGCCATCATAGGTTTAAAAAATGAAGCAGAATGAAACAAGCAGAACAAATGAAGATAAGCATTCTTTTGGCCATTGTGTTAGGATGAACAACCTGGTGGGTTCATTCAGGAGAGGAATAGTGCTGTTTCAATTTGTGACTGTAAAATCCCAGTCCCTTCTGTGCAATGTTAGTTCAAGTAGTAGCACGCGCGCTCGCGCGCACACACACACACACACACACTCGGAGGGAGTTATCTGAAGTAAAGCAAGGTCATTGAACAGCACTTCCAGCAATTCCCCGAGGCAAAATTTGCAGTTCTATTGCCCTTCTCAGGAGATAGAAAGTAAGTAATAGCCATGAAAACTTTAAGTGCCCATATTTGAATCTCTTGGGCACTGTGAAGAGGGAAGCAGGCCCAGAATTCATTCAAAATTCATGCCATAAAAGCCAAGCACCTACGAAGTGGGAGCTGGAGGCAACTTGGCTGTGTGAGTTAGACACCCAGGTAGAAGTCCAAGTTCTCTACTGTGTGATCATGGAAAAGGTATTTATCTCCTTTCTGACCTTGGGCTCCTCATCTGTAAAATGGGAATAACACATATCTTAAAGAGTTGTAAGCATGGAATATATGTATATAAACTCTAATAAGGCATCTGGCATGTGGAAAGCATTAGGATCGTGGTTCTGCACATGGTAGCAGATGTCTTCTCAACCACAAAACTGGTGGAAGACAGGGGTGTGTGGTTACAGGAAATGTAGAATTCAGTGAAACAAATAGTTCATAACTGTGTTTAGAAGAATCGTTCTGGACTCTGGCTACCTTCTTGGTTACAACCCTAAACCTTTGTTTCCTTCTGAATCAAGGGGAAGGTCATTGGCGTCACCTGCAGCCACCAAGAGCCAATGTCAAGGTCATGCTCCCTGCACTAAGTGCCTGGAGCTGGGAACCTGAAGAATGCTGCTCTGTCTTCAGAATCTTCACTTCTTGGGTGCTGTCACACTGATGTGGCTCTGGGGCTGGGAGTAGCTGTCACAGCTTCTTTCTCTTTAATGCTCCTCTCAGCCAGAATCACTGTCAAGTACTAGCCACTATTGCTAGCTCTTGACCTGGGTCCTGATGCTGGGAAGGGTTTGGAAGGAACTGGGAGGTGTTTCTGCCCAGCCTTGGGCTGGCCTCTCTTGGTGCGCAGCCGGGGGCTGGCATTGGGACCCTGTCTCTTGTCTTTAGCGCTGCTTAGTAGCCGCAGCCCTTTTATTTCCTTAAAGGGGAAAAGGTGTGTTTCAGTTAAAATAGAGAAAACCCTGGGATGTTGGCATGCCCTAACCCTACCTTCCCTGATGTACCATTTAATGATGCTGTGAAAATTATATTGTTTCATCCAAACAACAACACTAGAACATGAATACTATTTCCCCCACTTTACATACGAATAAACTGCAGACCTGACAGGCAAACCCTTTCATAGCTAGTTGGAAGCAGAGATGGAAAACAAACCCAGCTTTTCTGGCTTCCAAGCCCCTTGGCTGCCCATAACTCTTAGTGGGCAAAGACCTAACTGTATGAATTATACCCCCAATGCCTCAACAGTAATCCCTATGAGATACTCAATTACAGTTTGTTGAATAAATGAGTGCATGGATGAACATTGAGTGCAAGCACAAAGCAGTAATCAAACTACGCAGTGATAACAGGGCTGTCCCCGTTTCAAAGAACGTCATTCAGATATATAACACGGGGAGCGTGTTGTTTATAAATGATGGAGGATTCAGTTCATTTTGCAGTGCACAGTGGAAGATGATGGGCAGGTGAGTCCTTGGTGTGGTGGCACATCCAGTCTTAGATGCTATACACATTAAAGACCTGAGCAAAGACAGGTATGGCTGTGTGCAAGTCTGCTTGGACATGAACCAATGATGAGAGCGAACAGGAACAACAGTAACAGGCAGGCCTGACAAGTGACTTCTTGCAGCTAAGTACACTGATACTAAGCAGCGCGAGAGAGTTCATATGTAGAGAAAGAAAATGTTAGGGAGGAAATGAAATATAATGTGGAGAAAGGGGAATAGGCAGGGAAAAAAGCTCACTGTGTATGGGGCAAAGGAAGTTAATAGATTGCTGTGTAGATCAGGAAATGAAAAGAGACTCTTTTCAGCAACCTCTGTTCCTCTGTCCACACTACAAAGAAATGATAAGTTCCTCTGAACATTGTGGATACAGCATTCTCTTCTTTTTACCCCTTTCATAAGTTACTTGTTTGTAAAAGATACCTTAACAACAGCTTTAGAAAATAAAGGTGTTTTTCTACCAACAGAAGACCTGCCCTACAAGTTGGATTACATGCACAAAAAAGCTCAGGAAAAGACACAGAAATCTAAGTAACAAGATAAAAAAGAAAACACCGTACTATCTCTAGTTATTGGCAACTGTATGACTTAAAATTTCACCCTATTGTGTGACACTACAACTCATTCATAAATTCATTGGTGACCCAGTATTTACTAAGCTTTACTGAGTAACAGGTATAAGGCTGGGAGATGGGGACGATGACACACTGCCCTGCTCTCCAAGAGCTCACATAATTAGGGGATATAATTGTGTATCTTATTCCCAATAAGATATATAAATGATTCCCTGAAAACACTCTGCCTGGGAGATGGGTAGGAGTGGAGGCTGAAAGATTTCACAGAGGAAGCTGCCCGTGCATTACACCTTGAAGAGTAGGTGACAAAAGAGGGTGGTGGCAGGTCCAGGCATGGGGAACAGCATGAATGAGGACTTGGAAGCCTGCTTAAATACTGTGAATTCTATACGTAACAAAGCCAGGCTATGTAGGGCCTGGAGATTATACTTTTGGGGATCCCCTTTCATAAAAAATAATAAAAATCATGAATATAAAAATGAAATATTAAAGTGAAGATTTATTTAGAATGAGAAAGTAGATGACAATTTATAAATGTAACAGCTTACAAATATCACCAATTTCACAAAATGCAGAAAAATAAAATACTATGGAATTAATCAGCTGCCTGACATATAACTCTACCATACCTTTTCCTGACATTTTTGTGGAGCTTTTATTCTTCGATAGCCTCTTCATATGGCAACAGTTTTACAATATAGTATGTATGGAATAACAGGAAGATAATTTATTAATTTTTCTAGGATGATTGATAAAATTGAATTTTATTATTACCGGTTTAGAAAAAATATATTTCAATTTTACAATTCTTTGTTGTTCATGCCATGTCAAATTATTAGAAGTATCCCCACACACTAAGAGGTGTGGGGATGATGGGATGGGGTGCAGGGCAGAGGGTATAAAAGGGTGAAAATTATTAGAAGTATTATCAAATTTGGGGAAACATTATCAAGTGTCTTTTATACATGAGCTTAAGATTTCAGGGTGCTTCGATTTCTTTTTCAGTAGTGATTCATCCGTAATTCCCTTTGAATTAATAATATTACCATCTTGTTGTCATTAATGTTTTTCATTCTGGTGGCATGGCATAATTTCTATTTTCTTTTTTGATGTCAGTTATTTTGTGTCAAATAAGAAAAAATTAATATTTTTTCTGCCATGTTTACATGCTTCACTTCATTAATTGAATTATCAAACAATATCTATGAGCCCTTTTATTACTTTTATTCTAAATTTCTCTCTTCCAATGAGTAACTTTTTAGCAGCATAAAAATATCTATAGATTTTATTACTAACCTTTGTCACGTTTCATATTTAATTAATTTCATCTGAGTTTTTTCACTTTTCTCTAATAAACTTAAATATAATAAAAGGAGGTACCTTTCATATACATCCAAAACAGGAATCTGTAATTTTTGACTTGTTCTATGAAAATGTTTATGAAATGACTGCCAAATTACAGTTAAATGGTATTTTTTGGGTGTTACAAATTTAAATAACTATTTGCATCTGACTTGTGTCCACATTGCAAGTCTTGAACAGCTTTATAATGGGTGGATTAAATTGTTACATCTAGACTGAAAAACAAAATCCAAATTGGTTGTGGATTTAAATATTCTGTCTAGGAGACGAACCAGAAAACACAGAGTTTTTACAAATACCAAAGTAATCAACACCCTCAGGAACTATGGGGCCAGTTTTATCTACAACAAGATTAAGGAATGGTCTGCACATGGCACACATTCTGCATATTTAATAATAATCAATAATGAGATCTTTGTTCTTACCTTTTACAATAGCTGTGTTGTCACAATGTTTGATTGTAGATGTCGCTTAGTGGTGGGTTACAAGTGAACAGATTTGTTTTGCATTGTTATTGGGTTGACCAAAAAGTTAATGTGGTTTTAATCTGTTTTTTTCCATAAAATGGCTCTAGTAGTGCTTACTTGTCTTTAACTTCATTCTAGATTGTATTGTGACAGCTGTCATGTCAGCGTGCATTAAAAAAAATTATCAAAATTGGTGAATTTTTGTGTAGCCATTTTAATATTGAAGATGGAAGAAAAGTATGCAACATTTTGGGCATACTATGTTTTATTATTTCAAGAAAGGTTAAAAATGCAGCTGAAACACACAAAAAAGATTTGTGCAGTGTATGGAAAAGGCGCTGTGACTGATCGAACATGTCAAAAGTGGTTTGCAGTTTCGTGCTGGAGATTTCTCACTGGATGATGCTTCACAGTTGGGTAGACCAGTTGCAGTTGATAGCAATCACATCAAGACATTAATTGAGAACAATCAATGTTATGCCATGTAGGAGATAGTGGAAATATTCAAAATATCCAAATCAATAAAGTTATTGGTAAAAGTGAAAAATATGTCTTTTATTTTATGGAAAATGCCATATGGACTTTTTGGCCAACCCAATAAATAAAGTCACATATAAAAGCTTTTCAGTTAGCAAAATAAAGTTAAATATACATATATGATATTTACCCGACATAAATATATTCCACTATCATCAAACTAAATATAATTCCAGGTCTAATTCTCCTTCTCTGGATTCCCGCAATGTTTTTTGTCCACTCAAGTGCCACTCAACACTAGGGGGCATGTGATGGAGGGAAAGCTGCAGCGGGAAAAGTGTTTTTAACTGATTGCGGTTAAAAATATCTTAATTTTCTGAATTTATGAAAGCATAAGTGTCCTTTTTAATAAAACTATAAATATTCTTTCTTCCTCCTACCCTTATTTTGATCTCAACAATTCAATTCAGGAGTGATAGTAGTGCTGGCAGTGGCAGTATGAGGTATCAAAGCCCAAACAGGGTGGGTGGAGGAAGTGAGCATTTGTGTGAGGAAGACCAAAGAAACAGAGAGATGTGGGCTGTTATGGCCCAAGAAGAATGAAGAGGTTGTCCCTGAGGCCCAATGCAAAACATTGGTACCCGACAACAGTAAGCAGAGAACCTGAGCTCAGGGTGGTGTGAGATAGGGTGATGGTGGTAGCAGCCCTGAGAGGGGTGTCAGAGCCTGAACTGGGTGAGGACAAAGCCAATGCACGGTTGGGTGGTGTTTGGCTCAGGGTGATGGGGGGCATCCATGTGGCAGGAATGAGGGAGAAGATTGGTTACATAAAAGGGGAATTTGATCCAACAGATAAATAAATTGAGGGTTTGGTAGTCAGGTTTCTCACAGTGAAAGAAAGGGGTTACAAATATGCTATGGAGATGACTAAAATGAATCGTGGTTTTGGATTGCAAAAGGAGACATCAGTGAGAGCTTATATACCTACAGAAAGATACATAAATACAGATGGAAATGTGTATATGTGTATGTTCCTTAGCTTCTCCACTTAGAAGGCTTGGGAACAGCGGCACCTCCAGAGCAATGAGCACCCCCAGTGCCCACACCTTGTTTTGCCAATACCATTGCAGCTTTGGAGTAGGGAAATTACAATATAAACTTGGAAACATTGTTATTTTAGAAAGTAGGAGGTGCTCAAAAAATAATGGGGACATGTCAAAATTTACAGAAGCCAGTTTGAAGGGACTCCCACTGCACAAACCCGGGTCGATTTGAGATCAAAATAAAGTATGATAACAACAGATTATTGATCATTGAGTAAAATAATAGTTATGAATTCACATCAATATAAATAAATTAATTAATAATAAATGGGGAGAAGAAAAATCTTTTACTGACAGTAGACTACCAACTGATAAATGTAGAAAGAATGAGGGAATAGAAAATCATCTTTTGGCAACCATTACAGTAATAATTCAAGTCATTAATGAATGCTAAGACTAGTGGGCAAAAGAAGATGTTCACATAGTGTCACCATACCTCCCACAACACGTTAATCACAAAGTGGAAAAGAGTAGCATTAGACTAGAGGAACCCAGCAAACACCACCTCAGTCGTGATCAGAGGTAACATCACCAGTAGCAGGACAAATGGAAATCATGTACGACTTGAGAAGATGCAAGAAGAACACAGCACTGCTTCTGTGGTGTTCCTGCTGAAGACGTGTGAGCGGTGTCTAATCAGGAGGAAACAGGGGAGGGACCTGAACTGAGGGGCATTTTACAGAATATCTGGCCTATTCTTTTCAAAAGCATTAAGGTTATGAAAGTCAAGAAAAGACTAAGAAACTGTTCTAGACCGAAGAAGAGACTTAAAAGTAAACCCAACACATAATCATAAATTGAATCACTTTGCTCTCTAAAGCACATTATTGAGACAATTAGCGAAACCCAAGTTGAGCCTCTGGATAGTAATAATGTTTCCTATTTTTGCAATTTTCCTGTCACTTTTAAATTATTAAAGAGCACCTATACAGCCATATGGACATATAACTATGGCCCCGTCATAAACCGTGGAAGGGACCTGTATTGGTGGTAGTCCTTAAGCTTTATTAGTTTCATGGTAAATTTGCTTTTGCCTGAAAGCACATGATGAGGAGATGCATCCTAGAAATAAACGCACTAACTAAATCATAAATATGGATAGTTATGATATATATTTGGGAAAATATTTTTCCAGTATCATCCTCTGGCTATACCTCTTTTATTTGTCTTCAAATAGCTGGAGTCATAATGTGGCTCCAACCCAAGCATCTCCCAACTCAAATAATGGGTGGTTAATCCTTCCAGTCTGCAGTAGTATTTTTATTCTTTTTGTAGTAACATTTATAGTGCTTCTCTAATGTCAAAAGTTTTTCACCAATTCCTAAATCTGGTGATTGCTATTCCTTTTTTTCCATTATTTATCTCTTGAAGGTGACTTCAGCCTTCTTGGAACATGAATTTATACTGAATAATTTCACATGTGGGATCTAAAACAACTGAATGTATAGAAACAGAGAGTAGAATGGTGGTTGCCAGGGGTTGGAGGGTGGGGAAGTGAGATGTTGGACAAAGGGTATAACCTTCCCGTCGTAACAGGTGTCAGATCTGAGGATGTAATGTATAGCATGGTACTACCGTTAACAACGCTGTGTTGCATATTTGGAAGTTGCTAAGAGAATAAATCTAAAATGTTCTCACCTTAACAGCAACAAAAATACACGGCTAACTCTTGAACAACATGGGTTTGAACTGCATGGGTTCACTGACACGTAGACTTTTTTTCAATAAATTCTGTAGATGCATTTTCTCTTCCTTATGATTTCTTGAATAACATTTTCTTTTCTCTGCCTTACTTTATTATAAGAATGCAGTATACATCTAATACATATAATATACAAAATATCTGTTAATTGACTGTTTATGTTACCAGTAAGGTTTCCAGTTAACAGTAGGTTATTAGTAAAGTTTGGAGGAGCATCCAAAAGTTTATGCGGATTTTCAACTGTGTGGGGGGTCCAGTGCCCGTAACCCCTGCTTTGCTCAAAGATCAACTGTAGTAGTTATGTGAAGTTAAGAATGTGTTAACTAACCTTATTGTGGTCGTCTTTTCACAATATATCACATTGTACACCTTTAAAGCTACTGTATACTTGAAAGTTCTAAAAAAGTCGATTTTAAATGTTCTCACCACACACAAAAATTATAACCATGTAAGGTGAGCGATATGTTAATTAGCTTGAGTGCTGTAATCGTTTCTCAGTGTATACATATAGTAAAGCATCATGTCGTACACCTTAAATATATACAATTTTCATTTGTCAAATAGACCTCGATAAAGATGGAAAACAACAACAACAAAAATAACTTTAAGTCTAAATTGTCATTTTTCCTTTACTCTATCATGATTAATTTAAAATATAACCTATGTACCTTTAGTTAGTCATCATTGATCCAAAGTGTTTGCCAGATTATAAAAACAAATGATGGAGACGTCATGGTAGAATAAACCACAAACATTGCAGAGTTAGACATAACTTGGGAAAGCCCACTGGGATCTCATTGGCTGAAAGTATTTGGCAACCTTTGAAGCAAGAAGAAAAATATGTATTAACAGTACAGTATAATATGTTACCAAACAAAATGGATAAATGAATCAGTGTTACCTGTATGGCTGTAGAAGGGTTTGTTCTGGTGTGACTACAGAGCTGGAGGTAGCTGGGGGTCACAGTATTGAGAGGTTTCTTTTAATTTAAATTTTATTTTTCAATTATAGTTTCTTTAAAAAAGATTTTTTTATCCTCACATGAGGACATTTTTTTTTTGTTGCTTTTAGAGAGAAAGGAGGGGAGAGAGGGAAACATTAATGTGAGAGAGAAGCATCAATTGGTTGCCTCCATACACACCTGGACGGGGGATCACACATGCCTGGACCAGGGATCAAACCCGTAACCCAGGTATGTGTCCTGACAGGGGATCAAACCCACAGCCTTTCAATTACTGGATGACACTCCAACCAAATGAACCGCACTGACCAGGGCTCAGTTACAGTTTACATTCAATATTATTTTGTATTAGTTTCAGGTGTACAGCACAGTTGTCAATCATGTACCCCACCAAGTGCTCCCCCATGTTTCCAGTACCCACCGGGCACCATGCACAGTATTACAATATTATTGATGTGCCTTTGGCAAGCATCACTCTGTTCCACAGTATTGAGTTTTGATTGGCATAGTAAGCTGTTTAATTTTATTCGATAAGCAATAGAGTGGTATTGTAGTTATTTTAGTAAATCAGAATTATGTTTAAGAAAGAATCTGAAGGTCTTTTGGGGAAAAGACTGAACATAAGAAGTGTCGATACAGAGAGGACTGGAAGGAAGCTATTAAAAGAGTCCAGACATCATACAATTCTGATCTAAGGCAGGGGCAGTGGGAATTGAGATAAAAAGATTTGTTAAATCTGTTGCAGACAATCACTGGGCTCAGTGTCCTATGACATATGTAAAGTGATGAAAAACAATTAAAGAAGATGCTTGGTTTCTAGCCTGGATAGCTTAGGGGAATGGGTAATGAGAGTAGCAGACACCACTGGCTGCCTGCACGACCATCCACCTCAGAGCACGGCTGCTGGTTGCCTCCCAGTAGAACTTCCTCCTTGATAACAAAGCCCTGGACAATGTATAAAGCTGAAAATGACATTTACCAGCCTTCTTTCCAACATAAGAAGAAATCTTGCCTGGGCTATCCAGGAAGCCTCTTTAAAAGAATGAGATTGAGTCCTTCTCTTTCATTTCTAAAATCCTGCTACCTAGAATGAGGACACCGGGTGGACTGTGGTGTGGAAGCCTCACACGGAAGAGCTAAAAGCTTGGAGGAAACCTGGATCCCTCATCACTTCATGGAGATCACAAACTGCCCAGGATTTTCTGTTTCTGGATTCTTTTATATATTTAAGCCACCATTGAGCTGGGTCTTTGTGAATATCAGCCACACCTAATCCTAACTGGCTCAACTACCTGATTATTCTGATAGAACTCTCACTGTATTCAGACACCCACACCCTAAGGCAAAACATATGGTGCAAGACAGGTGGTCCTACTACAGTGGCCTGCCCTTCTGTTTTACAGCAGACAATTTTAAAAGTGCATGTGACACAGTTTTGGTCAATGGGATGAGAAGAAAAGTCTTCTGGAGGGTCCTGGGAAAGGTTTCCTTTGTTGTTATGAAGACAAATGGGACGAGAACTGTCCCTATTTTCCTCCAATGGACCGCTCGGTCTTGATGATTGATGCCTAGAACCACGGCAACCGTCTCAGGACAGGCCAGCCTGGAGATGAGAAGCCAACGGACTTCACGTCATTTAGCCCCTGAGTTAAACAGTTCAAGGGACTGACCTAACTTCAAAAGTCTCATTACGTGAAATAATATTATCATTAAGTGGAATAATTTTCCTTATTGTTCCAACCAACTGAGTCTAGGTTTTCTGTTCAAGTTGAAGGTGTCCTCGTGAATATCTTACAATCTCAAAAATGGAGAACCAGATTGGAGGGAAATATGGAGAGGATTCTACTTTTGAAATGTTGACTTTAATGATTTTTTATGACCATGGGAAGCTTGAAGTAGAGGTGGAGCAGAACACAGGTACTGGGAATCACAGGTAGGTAGGTGGTGGTTGGAGCCATGATTTATAAGGACCCCTTGGAGAGCTGGTATAGATTGAGGAAAAGGTCATGGATAAATACCTGCAAAGAAATTTCACTTAAAGCATGAACAAATGAAGAGTCATAGAAAGAGAAGACAAAAGTAAAGAGGAAAAGCACCAAAAGGTAGTGATTTCAGAAAACAAAGAAGAGGTAATTGCTGCAGAGAAGAGGCTATGGGATTCAGTGGTGGGGCGTTCATTGATGCGCTTTGAGATACAGCTTTAACAAAGAAGTAAGTTGGGAGCTGGCTTATAGGGGATGCAGGAGACTGGAGTATTGGCTACTTTGGTGGTTCCAAATCTTAGAGCAGCTTTGTTTTAATAGAAGAACAATGACCAGCTGCCACATAGCTTTTGATTTGGTTCTGGAGTTGGAGCCCAGGAGGCCACAGTTTAAACAAGGACTTGGGTGACTGATGTGAGTTGTTTATGAACCACACGTTAAGGAGCACTGGACTACCCTCCCCATGAATTATTTATGAAAGAAAGGAGAAAGATGGCAATCTGAGGCCAGGCGGGGTTGATGGAAGGTATTTATGTTGGGGAAGACTCCAGCATTATTGAAAAGATACGGGAGGGACAGAGAAATGGAAGACAAAGAGGTGATATCTGGTAGCACGAGGTCCTGGAGCAGGATGTGGTTGGTAAAGGATGGATTCTCCAAGACAGAAGAGAAACAGATGAGAAGGAGTAATGCCCTCTGCCCCAAACCTCTGGCAGCTAGTTTTTCTCTGCTTTCCCACATCTGCTCTTTTGCTTTCTCGGTCCACCTGGACGCGTTCACTCCACCCTCTCTTTCTGGAAATCCTTAGAGTTACCCTTAAAGATTCTGCCCAGTTGTCCCCTGATCAATAAACAAATGAATGAATTAAATGCCACAATTAGGAACTTATTGTTAGAAGATTTTGATTCATAAGAATTATTTTAACCAATTAGATCATTTAAAATGAAATGAGCTACCTCCAGAAGCGGGTTTCTCATTTTGGGAGATCACAAGCAGAGGTGGGAAACTGTCTTGACAGATGTTGCAGACAGAATTGATGCCCAGGACTGATGACCCAGACAAACTTGTGCTCTTTTCCAACTCTGAGAGTCTATGATTCTTGGAATAGAAGAACCTCAGTAGGGATGAGAAAAGAGCCAATGGGGTATACAGCTGGGGAGAAACTGGAAACTATGGGCAGCATGTGAATACTAGAATATTTTTACTCCTAAAAATAGAAGGTAGGAGGGCAGAATTCAAAGTAGGTTTTACCTTCCTTATGATTTTTGTGTTAGGTTGGCTTAATATTTCCCTAACCTCCAGCTAAGTGCTGGTGCCAATGTTTGATGTAAATTTCAAGTCAAAACCTTAAACTGCCTTAGGCTATGTCTATGCCTCAGTCTCACATTGAACAGAATTTTTAGGTCATCAATGAGGCCAATTCTAATGTTTCAAGGTGAGTGAATTTTTGCATTAGGCATGAAAAAGATAATCAAATGCTGCTGGCTTTCAGACTCTCAGCTTTTCAGGGGCAGAAATGGCAAGAACAATTATCAACAGCCACTATATTAAAACATGGCAGAGAGCAGTGATTGTCTGAGCTGTGGGTAGTATTTTTTCTGAAAAATAAATTTATTTAATGACTGGTAATAATGAATGTGTTGATTTTTCCATCAGTGAAGTATGTATAGTCAATTACTGCTAAGTAAAAAGCTAAATGCAAATAAGAAAAAAAAAGACAAAAAGAAGTGCTGTGCTCTTTGTGAAAGACAAAGTTGAGTGCTACTAATTACATTAATTAATTGGCTTGAATAATGTATCACAAAGAAAAGTTGATTAATATCAGTAGTGAAGAACTTAAATTATGTAACAATGTCTTCAAAGCACCCCATGCATTTCACAGATGCTCTTTTAGACAGGTACCTCCCTCAAGCCTTCAATTTCTAGTTTATCATGGAAAAGCAGGTGTGAGTGGGCAGGTGTCTTGTAACAGTCATGCAGAAAATGCCAGCAGAATCCAAGCTAAGAACAGAGCTCAACCACTGTCCTTTCTAATCCTTCAAATACCAATTCGTGTTTTAAACTCTTTTCAGAAAGGCTTATACTGGTGGAAGAATATCAAACATTTGGCTGCAATGGGAGTGATGGAAATACTTGAAATGACTTCACAGTGCCTAACTGACTGAAGGAAATGATTTCCTGGTGGAATGGTTTGTAGAAGTAGTCGTGAAAACGGTTGGTTTAATTTCTCACTGTTCATCAATGGTGTGAAGCCCAAGCACATAATGGGCACAGTTGGACTCAATCTGTTTTATGCACCCATGCCTGACATTACAACAAGGGACTTAGATGCTATTATGAGAACATGTTTGAAAGCCTCCAACATACTCCTCTATCTCAACGGATTTCAAACATCCCCAGAATCCTTGCAGGGCCATTGATGAGCTTGCCTGGAGCAAATCATTGTACCCTAGAACAACAAGTCCAATAAGTTACTTTGTAGATTATAGGCTGCTGTGCTGTGGTAGATGAACAACAGAGTTTGAAATGAATTTAAAGGAGACAAACCGGTTATAAAATCAGTCCAGAAAAATATGGCCCTAAAATTTTGTTGCTAGGTTAAAATGAAAAGCTTCCAGTGTCTGAAATATTGCTTAGAAATACCTATGGCTCAGCAATAGGAAGGAGAGGACTCCAAGATATGTATCTTTCTAATCTAGAAGAAGACAGTGGTTTTACGACAGTGTAGAATGTATTCAGCACAGAATGGGTAATGAATTCTGGTTGGAGAGTGGGGTTTGCAAGGGAGAGTAAAAGACATACAGTAAAAAAGAAATGCATGTGGGATTTACCCACATAGCAAGATTTTTGCCAATATATCTCCATAGGCAAGGGAAATAAATGGAAAAATAAACAAATGGGACTACATCAAATTGAAAAGCTTCTGCACTGCTAAAGAAGCCATCATCAAAATGAAAAGGGAACCAATTGACTGTATGGGAGAAAATATTTGTCGATGATACCTTGGACAAGGGTTTGGTATCCAAAATACATAAAGAACACGTACTACTCAACACCAGGAAGACAAACAATCCAATTATAAAATGGACAAAGGACCTGAATAGACCCCTCTCCAAGGAGGACACACAGATGGTCCATAGACATATGAAAAAATGGTCAACATCACTAGCCATCAGAGAGATGCAAATTAAAACCACCATGAGGTATCACCTCACACACATCAGAACAGCCATCATTAGTAAGTCAACAAACAAGTACTGGAGAGGATGTGAAGGAAAGGGAACCCTAGTGCACTGTTGGCGGGAATACAGACTGGTGCAGCTACTGGGGAAAACGGTATGGAATTTCCTCAAAAAACTAAAAATGGAACTGCCTTTAGACCCAGTGATTCCACTTCTGGGAATATACCCTAAGAATCCCCAAATGCCAATTAAAAAGAATTTATGCACCCCAATGTTCATAGCAGCACTATTTACAATTACCAAGTGTTAGAAACATCCTAAGTGGCCAACAGTAAATGAATGGATCAAAAAACTATGGTACATTTACACATGGAATACTACGTAGCAGAAAGAAAGAAGGAACTAGAGATATTCCTACCTTTTGTGACAGCATGTATAGAACTGGAGACTATTATGCTAAGTGATATAAGCCAGGTGGTGAAAGACAAATACCACATCATCTCACTTATAAGAGGAAACTAATGAAACAAAATAAACTAACAAGCAAATTAGAACCAGAGTCATAGAAACATGGAACAGACTGACAGGGGCCAGAAGGGAGTGGGGAGTGGGGAATGGTAGAAAGAAGGAGGAGGAATTAGTCAAAGAACATGTATGAATGACACATGGACAACAATGTGGGGACTGACTGTGGCCGTTGGGTGCGGGGAGGACCAAGGGGGAAAAATTGGGATACCTGTAATAGAATAAACAAGAACATTTTTTTTAAAAGCAAAAAAATTCAGAGGAAAATATTAAACCAGCTGTAATTCTAATGCCCATGTTTACTTTTTGGTGTTTTTTAATCTAGTCACTGCCTTCTATGAAACTATAGGGGCCAGCAGTTGTCACTCTGCATAAGAGTGTATGACTGTAAAAATGACCATGCACACTGAAACCACACAAAGTCATTTTATTAATCAGTGGGGAAAATTCAATTGTTCTGTGACCTTTAAAGTTTTTTGTCGAAACATTAAAAATCTCTTATGGTTGGTTATAAATACATAGGGAAACAAGAAAGAGTAAAATTAATATTTAACACTCCATAATTTAAAATATTAGAAACACTAAAAATTAAAGTGTTTCATTTCTTTGTAAAAAAAAAAAGTATTTTGAAAAAAAAATGCAGGTGGGATTTGAACATGGACAGTTTGGAAGAAAAGAAGTTTGGACTCCATTCCCTCTGACAATTTTTCTCTGATCTTTCCAGACTAAATGTTTCTATTAAGTGCTCACATAATATCTTTTATCAAACACATGTCACATTTCTTTGCTATCACCTCTTAAGTTGTGCGACTTTCCCATTACACTCAAAGGCTGTGAGGACACCTTCCACTCCCTAAACACCCAGCAAAGACTCTGGCACATGCAAGTGCTTGATACATATTTGGTAAGCAAATGAGTGAATGAACACTCATTTCGAATGATGAAGTTGCTGATGGCCTCAGTTGGGAAGGCATGTGATTTAGAAGTGTCAGAGGGTGGTGAAATGTAACACACCTGGATAATAAGATTGGGGAGTCTCCTACCCTCTGACCAGCTGCTGGGCTCATCTGGATTCAAGCCACTGATAATTGTGTTGTCACCTAGGAGAGTGTGGGATCAGAGGGAGCAGAGAGAGCTACAAGGCATGCTACTTCCATCCCTTCCACTGCTGGGGACCTTCGTTTTGTTCCTGCCATTACTTGGTCTTAGAGTCACAGAGGAGAAAACTGAGTCCTAGAGAAGTTTGCGCGATTTTTGTGAGGTCACACACGGAAACAGAGCTGAAACTGCCTCTCAAGTTCCTAAAATCCTATCCAAGAGCTCTTTCTGTTACACCTTTCTACAACTCTTCAGAAAGGTTCATCATATGCCGTTATTTAGGCTGGGTCTAAGGAGATACTGTAAGTAAGGAGGGGATTATCTTCAGATATGATGTGTTGGGGGTCCATGTAAAGGTAATTGTAGTGTAAATGGAAAGAAAGACATGGCTCTGAGAGATTTTACAAAGAAAGAGCTTATTGTTTTGACATTAGGTTAGACCTAGTCGAGAGGTGTCAGGAGTAAAATGATTGAAAATGCTAATTCCTGACCATGCTGATAAATATGAATCGAGAAGATAGCGCTTTCACCCAATGTTCTTACATAACAATAATAAATGTAGAGGACTCTGTCAACACAGGGATTAGGCTGGAGATGGCACCAGAAGAAGGGGAAGAAGGACAGGAGAGAAACAGGAGGTCATGGGGTGAAGAGCAAGGGGTCAGTGAGGGTAGTGGAGAATACTTGTTGCTACATAATTAACTCTCTCTTCTTTTTTTAGCAACGGAATTCTGGGTTTCCACTGAGCTTATTACTGCACAACTAAAAATTACATTTCCAGACTCCCTTAAAGAATGCGTAGCCATGTTGTGAGTAATGAGATTTTGTGGTAGGCAGCTTGTCACATGGTCCCCAGGGATTGTCCCTCTTGCCTCACCTCCTCCTGAGTATGAGCCCGACCTTCCAATGAATGGACCATAACAAGGCTACGGGGATGTCGCTTTCCAGATTGGTTACAAAGAGATGTTGGGCTGTCATCTCTCAGTCTTCCACTCCGAGAGAAGCCAGTTGCTATGTTGTGATCTGCTCTACAGAGAGACCTGTATAACATGAAACTGATGTTTCCAGATACAGCCAGCAAGGACCTAAGGCCAGCCAAGGGCTTCGTGAGTGATCTCGGAAACACATCGTCCCCAGGTGAGCCTTCAGATGACTCAGACCCAGCCAATACTTTGATTCGAAAGAATTTATGACATATTAATGGTAGTCAAAACTTACCCTAAATGTTTCAAATTGTATTCTAAAATTTGACCTTAAAATTCTATTTATAATGTTTTCTCATGTATAAGATTTAAAAATTTAGGTAATATATCGATATTTCCCCCCATTGATTTTCATTTGTTGTTCATTCAGAAAGAGTCTGCTCTGAGTTCAGACAAATGTTTCATTCTGGTTTTGAACAAATTTAAAACACTTTCTTTTAAGAATTGGATTTATATAGTAGCTATGTGAGTCTCACATATACTTAAGTATATGACCTGCAAATTAAATCATGCACAGCAGCCTAGATGAGAAGAATACTGAGTTATATGTAATGACCTCACAGTACCTATGACTTTTTATTAGTGATGTTGGTGAAACATGGTCAGGGCTATGTTGTTGTTTAGAGACTAGTGTGTTCACATCTTACATTTGTTTCTGAGAGACATTATGGCACATCCCTGAGCGGATTACCTGTAAGGCAATGCTAACTTTATGCAGTTTAGAGTGATGACAGTGAGTGACAGGCCATTCTCTTTAGCAAATTCTCTTGCTTTATCTGTGGGACTGCCATGACAGGAAGTACATAATTCCTGCTCCTCACAAGAATTATGATATTTCTGTTGTCAGGATCTTTTCGTTCTTTCAGCTACCATCCTACATGTTCATATATAATATATTTAGCATCATTAGAAACCAAGGCACCTACCTCTCTGGGGTGGTGTGCTGATCAGCACTGCTGTTACCATAGATGCCAGCAAGTGGGGTGGTGCTGGGAGCTGGGCTGCACTGCTGTGACCAGGGAAAACTGATGCGATAATAGCTTTTTTAGTATATTTTCTTGATTACACTATTACAGTAATCCTATTTTTTTCTCCCCTTTATTCCTCGCCACCCTATATTCCTCTCCCACCAGCATTCTCCCCTCCACCACAAGTTCATGCCCATGGGTCACGCATAAAAATTCTTTGGCTTCTCCATTCCCTATATAATTCTTAACCTCCCCCTGTCTATTTTGTACCTACCATTTATGCTTCTTGTTTCCTGTACCTTTTCCCCCATTCTCCCTCCACCGCCACCCCTCTGATAACCCTCCATGTGATCTCCATTTCTGTGATTCTGTTCCTGTTGTAGTTATTTGCTTCGTTTGCTTTAGCTTTTGTTTTTTAGGTTCAGTTGTTGATAGTTCTGCGTTTGTTGTCATTTTAGTGTTCATAGTTTTGATCATCTTCTTTTTCTTAGATAAATGCCTTTAATATTTCATATAATAAGGCCTTGGTGATGATGAACTCCTTTAAGTTTATCTGGGAAGCACTTTCTCTGCCCTTCCATTCTAAATGATAGCTTCACTAGATAGAGTAATCTTGGATGTAGGCCCTTGTCTTTCATGACCTTGACTATTTCTTTCCAGTCGCTTCTTGCCTATATGTTTTCTTTGGAGAAATCAGCTGACAGTCTGATGGGAACTCCTTTGTAGGTAACTCACTCTTTTTCTCTGCTGCCTTTAAGATCCTCTCCTTATTTTTAATCTTGACTAAAATGAAATTATGATGAGACTTGGTGTTTGCTTCCTTGGGTCCAGTGTCTTTGGGACTCTCTGAGCTTCCTGGACTTCTAGGAAGTCTATTTCCTTTGCCAGATTGGGGAAGTTTCCTTTCATTATTTGTTCAAGTAACTTTTCAATGTCTTGCTCTTTCCCTTCTCCTTCTGTCACCCCTAGGACTCGGATGTTGAAATGTTTAAAGTTGTCCCGGAGATTCCTAAGCCTTTCCTCAATTTTTTGAATTCCTATTTATTCCTTCCGTTCCAGTTGAATGTCTGTTTTCCTTCTGCTCCAAATCACTGATCTGACTCCCAGTTTCCTTCCCTTCACTGTTGGTTCTCTGTATATTTTTCTTTATTTCACTTTGCATAGCCTTCACTTTTTCCTCCATTTTGTGACCATACTCAGCCATTTCTGTGAGCATCCTGATTACCAGTGTTTTGAACTCTGCATTTGTTAGGTTGGCTATCTTTTCATTGTTTAATTCTTTTTTTTGAGCTGTGATCTGTTTTTTCATTTGGGCCATATTTCTTTGTCTCAGTGCATCTTTTATGTTGTAAGGGGAGGAGCCTTAGGTATTCACCAGGGCAGGGCAACTTGTGGCTCTGCATTGTGGTGCTGTATATTGGGGAGGGTTTAGAGAGGAAACAATGCCACTTGCTTGTCTCTCGGCTGGCCTTCAGTCACTTCCCCTGCTACCCACAAGCAAATTTAGCCCTTCTGGTGCTGATTCCCGGGTGGGTGGGTTTGTGTAGTTCTAGGACCCTGTGGGTCTCCCTAATGAACACTCCTGTGAGGCTAGGAGTTTCTTGCACCACTGCAACCCCCACTGGTTTTTACAGCCAGAGGTTTTGAGGCTTTTTTGCCTGTGTGGGAACCCTGGGTTGCATGGCCTGTCTCGCTCCCTAGTTGTTCCTCCTGGTTTATTCTCACACAAATGTGGGACCACACAGTCTACCATCGAGGGCCTCACCCACCCGGTCCTCCAGCAGTCACCTTGCTACACGTCCTCTCTGACCCGGCTGCCCTTCCCCACCCCTTCTACCAGCCTGGATGAATGTTTCTTCTTTAACTACTTGGTTGTTGGATTTCCATATGGTTTGATTTTCTGGCAGTTTTGGTTGTTTTTTGTTTTTAAATTTGCTCTTGTCCTTCTTTTGGTTGTGCAAGGAGGTAAAGTTTATCTACCTACACCTGCAACTTGGCTGGAAGTCTTGATGCAATAGTAATTAAGCAATCAAGTTTTCTTAAATTTAATATGTTAATATATCTGAATTTTATTTTGGTGTATGGTGAAAATGGAAATCTAATCTTGTGCTAATAACCTTAAGAAGTAATGATTTATTTCCTGTTTTTTAAAATTCTACCTCTTTCATACATAAATTTATATATTTATGTATGCACACATATCTACATATACATGTATACACACACATATGCGTGGAACCTCAGTTCTCAAACTTAATTCATTCAGGAAGGCTGTTTGAGAAGCGACTTTTGTGAAAACTGAATCATGCCTGAGAGATATGTGACTGATCAGACTGGTGTCAGCATGAAAGGGCTATTGGGTGACGACCGAGATATTTTTTCCGTGAACATGTTGGTCGAGAACCAACTTGTTCAAGATGGGAGACATTTAAGAACCAAGGTTTGATTGTATGTCCATTTCTGAAATTTTTTATTCCCTTATTTTCTTCTGTTGGTCAGTTTCTTTATTCTTGTGCCACTCTCATATTGTTTTCATTATTCCAGTATACAAATCACCTTCTCCGCCAGTAATCAATTTATAGCTTCTTGGCTCCAAATTCACCCTTTACTGGATGCTCCGGGATAATGGAGCTGGGTCCCTTAAATATTTTCCTTTACCAGCTGGCACGATAATCTCTGTCATCAGACGGCACTAAGGAGACAATGCAAGAGGAGGAGGCCTCCCCTTCTCAGTTTGAAAGAGCTCGCTTGGCAGTCTCTACAGCAGGCATGGCCTCTCTAGTGTCTAGCCCTGCAGTGCACATTAGTCTGAAGTACCTAACGACCAGCAGAGTCCCCCTTTGGGCAGTTTTGTAAAATGTTTTTAGTGAGACACCTGCCAGTGAACAGCTTTCCTCAGCACTCCAGAAAGCAACTTTCAAGCAAGTTCCACTCGTGCAGAACCACAGCTGTTTTTGCCATTCAGTGAACCACGGCTGTTCCTTCAACAAGTTTTCGATCTCAGTTTTTGAGAGAGGCTCTTCCTTAGCTCTGGAATTCATGTCTGCTTAGTATATTATTCCTATATCCTTTAGCTCTCTTTACTTCCTGCTAGCTAACCCCTCATTATTCATTCCAGTCCCCTTTTATAGTTAATAAGTTTTAATATTGAACTTTCTCTGTTTGAATTAGTGTTTTGTTACTGTCTCTTAATTTTCCCAGATGAGCTTTTAGAATATGTAAAAGTCAAGAAAAATCCTTTTAAATTCTCATTAGAATTAATTACATTAAGTGCATATAATATAATTATATGGAATTACATTAATCTTATACATTAATTGTATTACTATATTTTCAATATTGAATGTTTCCTTCTAGAAAAAAAGTTCTCCTTTATGTTCTTCAGAAAAATAATTCATTTTTTATTTATGCCCTATAAATTTCTTGTTAATTTCTAGATATTTTGTTGGCTATTATTGTGAATGTGATCTTTTCCCATCATATTTTCTACCTGGCTCAGAGGTAATGGTTAACTTACTGACCTCCTGCAATTTGGCTCCCAGAAAATTGGCCTTCTGCAGAGCCCCACGGAACTTGGATAAAGCCAAATGTTAAACCAATCAATTCTGCCATAATATGAGGCGGTGGATTAAGCCATTGGTCATATAAGCTGCAAACACAAGACTTGAATTCTTACCTCTGCTTTAGTTACTATGATTGCACAACAAATTATCCCAACATTTAGTGATATAAAACAATAATTTACTATACTCATGGGTCAGGAATTCGGACAGGACTCAGTGAGCACAGCTTCTCTCTGCTCCTTGATGGCTGGGGCTCAGCTGGAAGATGGGAAGGCTGGAAACTGAAATCACCTGATTGCTTGTTAGCTCACCTGGCTGGCAGTCGCTGTTTGACGTTGGTTGGGGGACCTCAGCTCTCCACCTTGGCCTCTCCGCGTGGTCCCTCCATGTAAGACAGTGTGTGTTCCCTCGCAGCATAGTGGCTGGTTTCCCCAACTGAGCCCCCCGCAAAGAGAGCACCAGTTGGAAACTGTGTCCTATTGTTGAACTAGCTTTGAAAGTCTCATAAAACCTCTTCCTCGGTATCCTGTTGGTCAGAGAAGTCACAGGTGCACTTCAGTTCAAGGAGAGGTGAAGTAGACCCTACTCTTGATGGAATATGGCAAGACTCTAGAAGAGCGTGTGGGATTAGAAATAGTGCTGAACTTTTTTATGCCTTCTGAAATATTTTCAGTTGATTCTCTTGAGTTTTCTATGTAAAAGATTCTCTAAATAATAATAGTTTTGCTTTCTTGCTTTTTATTGTCTTAGATAACATTTTCAGAAAAATGGTAAATAAGAGTACTGATTGAGGAAATCTTTCTTCATTCATTCAAAACAAGAAGGCTCTGTATTTAGTCATTAAAAGTGTTGTTGGTAGTGGGTTTGAGACAGATTTTTTTCATTATGATGTTATATTATAGAACCACCTTCTTAGTCTTCATTTGCTAAGACTTTTTTTTTTTAATCAGAGTGAAAGTTTTCTTTTTTAACTTTTTGGGTGGCTGCTTTATATTAGATTTCCTTATATTAAATCATGCTTAGAATAAATTCTATTTGGTCATGGTGCATTTTCTAGTGTTAAATTCAGTCAGCTATTAATATTTCTTGCTTATGGGTTTTGTAGAATTATATATATAATTATACTCTTAGAGAAAGAGCATGCTGCATTTTGTATATATTTATAAAATGTTCTGATTGTCATTATTTTCTATTTTCCAAAATTTTTTAGGAGAGGTTTTTTAAAAAAAAATTTATTCTTGACCTGGCTGGTGTGGCTCAGTGGATTGAGTGTCAGCCTGTGAACTAAAAGGTTGCTGGTTCAATTCACAGTCAGGACATGTGCCTGGGTTGTGGGCCAGGTCCCCAGTTGGGAGCATGAGAGAGGCAACCAGTCAATGTTTCTCTCACACACTGATGTTTCTCTCCTTCTCTTTCTCCCTCCCATCCCCGCTCTCTAAAAATAAATTTAAAAAATATTTTTAGACTTTTATTGTTATTTCCAAGTAGTCAAGATCTGTTTGAAATTCCGTTATTACAACTTAGTTATTAAGAAAATACATATGTTTGTAGACACATGTATACTATTTTAATGTGCTCGTCCAAATAGTTTACACATACTGAATTAACAAATTAACTCCCAGATCTCAGTGGTTTGATGCAACAAATATTTATTCTTGGTCATACTACATGCTGAATGGCAGGTTGGTAGGTAGCCAAGCCCTACAATTGCCCCAGATGGCTGTCGTGGGCGTATTTCCGGTGCAGTTCGAGGTTGAGGAAACTCAGTCAGGTTTGAATTGAGGGACGGGGTGAGGGTTTGGGAGACGTCAGGTGGCTAGAGCTGCTAAGGCAGAGTAACAGAGAGGAGAAATCTGCGCAGAGGTTGAGCTCTGGTGGTTTTCAGAGGGCCCTCCCCTAGTATTTAGCAGAGTAGTGATCAGCACACACATCTGGGGAAACTATGTCAGGCTGAGAAAAAAAAACAGTCAAAAGGATTGGAGGTAATGGTGCCCCACACCAACGTAAGGCTGGGAATAGTGCCTGTTCCCACCAGCCAGACTGGAAACCCTCATCAATCACGGGGCATTGGGAGAGTACTCAGAACAGTTTGTCTCCATAGTGAGAAATAATTAGGCCTAGACTAAACGCTACTCTTGTGTTTAAGAAATATTAAAACTAAGGCCCAAAGCACTAAACTCTTTTCAAGTAACTTAACTGCATCCCAGAACAAAGCCCAAGAATATGTATAGTGATATAAAAATATCCATCTCCCAGCGAGGTAAAATTCACAATGTCTGGTAACCAATAAATAATAACCGTGAAAATGCAGAAAATGTGACCCATGATGAGGAGAAAATCAATGAATTGGAACTGATCCAGAACTGATGCAGATGTTAGAATTAGCAGACAAGGACATTAAAACAGCTATTTTAGTTGTATTCATTGAGTTCAAAAAGTGGAGCAGTTATTTAAAAAGTGGCCCAAATAAAATTTTTGGAGATAAAAACTATAAAACCTGAGATGAAAAAATATACCGGATGGTATTAATGGTAGATAAGACATGAATAGGGGAGTTCCTAGATATCTGGACCCTGGTAAATGTTGCCTTGAGTTTTACAAAAGGGAAAAAAGGTAAAATTTTCATGATATCCTAGTGTTAAAGGAGGTATGCAGAGCCACATATGATTAAATGAGCGACCCCAAACGCTGGTCTCTGGTGGAGCACTGCAGGGCTCAGTCTTCAGTTTCTCCTGTTCAAAACCTGGACTACAAGCTAACATAGTGAAATTTCATGAGAACATATCTACTCATGGAAATAAATCATCTAAATTATAAAAATAACTTACGTACAAGATTAGGGATAGACACGTAAACTACAGTACGCTTTAGAAAAATTTGTTTCTTATTCAATTTTGTCTGAGTCTGATATGGTAGAGATTATTTAAACAGCAAGAAAGATTATTTTAGAATCTATCCTAGAGCTACAAATATACAATTTCACTGTAGAATGGGAAAGGGACTTCAAGATTAGTTTGTCTAAGCCTTCATTTTGTAGTTGTCATAAGGACGTCAAGAGAGGCGAAGTGCCGTTTCCAGCCTCCCAACCATTTAGCTGTATAATTTAACCCTGCTGCATCTGCCCCTGGCGTCCTCTCTCTCACTTGCAATTTCTCATGATCCACTCTTTAGAGAAAGGCTGACGTTTCCTCTGCTGAACATAATTGGTCTTTTCAGAGGAAAAATACTGTGAATGTCATCGCCTGAAACATGGATTTTCAACTCTGGATTTCCATTTAGATTTAGGTTTTCTATAAAAGAGACCTAAGTCAATGATTGGCCCAGCCAGTCTGACAGTTGCTGTTCCTTGGTCCCACCCTTGTGATACATTTGGCTCTTCCCAAGTAGAAAAATCCCTACCCTGCAAGCACCCTTCCTGCCTCAGGCAGAAAAGGTGTTTTCCTGTCCAGACAGACTCCTCATCTGCCTGCCTCACCTCTCTGGCCTCAGGTTCAATTGCTCTGCCATCACTCATTACGCTGCAATGACTCCGGCGTTCATTCTCTCTCTCCAACACACAAAGCCATTTGTGAAAACTTTTCTTTACACACGTTGTTCCCTTTTCTGAAAGCTCTGCCACCAGATCTTTATATGACCGGCCGGAAGGCTCAGTTTAGCTGTGACCTCCGCAGAGAAGCCTTCCCTGATTCATTCTGAAGCACCTGCTCACATTTTGGCTGCTTTTCATCTCTTTTTTTTTTCTTTTATTTTTTTTCACAGCATTTATAACCACTTGAAATTTTATTTTTTCTTTTATCTCTTTATGTTTTTATTTTTTGTCTCTCCATACATTCTTTTACAGTGGGGTCTTCACCAGAACAGGGTCCTTGAACAGCCTTGTTTGCTGCTGGATACACGGTGCCTGGAAGAGTAGCTGGCTTACGGAAAGATCTCAATAAATATTTAATAAATGAATGAATGAAGTCCCCACTTAGACTCCCTGTCCCACTTCCAAAGTGGGAGTCATCTTTACTTGGGTCTCATATTTATGTGTGTACGGGCACAATCAGAGTCAGGTAGAATGGAGGGATTCCTCTTATTAAACAAGTTACTGTTAAACTAGTATATCTTTGTACTGGAAATAAAAGCCAGAATTTCAGAGCTTGAAGAACTTGAAGGATAATGATAGGTAGGTAGGTAGGTAGGTAGATAGATAGATAGAGAGAGAGACAGAAAGATAACTGAAACTCAGAGAAGTAAAGTGACTAGCTCAAAGTGACACAAATATTTCTAGGGAAAGAGACATAATCCAGGTTTCCTGACTCCTAATTCCATGTTTTTTCTACTGAATTATACTCCCTCTATAAACTCTAAGACTATGTATGAAATAAAAATGGGAGAGGGAGTGTGTTTGGAAAGGATGATGGAGAGTAAAAGAAAGTTAGGAGCAAAACGATTGATTAGGAATGTTTGTCGCAAGTACAGAATCAGAAAGTGGTGATATGCCCTACCGCTAGTCTAAAAGGTTTGGGGATGGTGACGTATATCCAATAGCTCATAATGTCATAAACCAGGAAACCCTAGGAGAGCAACAACTATTTCAATCATAAAGGTTATGAGTTGGGCGTGTTCTTCCCCAGAGGAGAGCCATGAGCCTCTGCTAAGCAAAGCTACTCTGTATAAGGAGCTCTGAGAGGTTTTATGATTGCCCCATTATTTAAGTAAATCAAATCAATTTTCTTTGCTCATGGAAGATCTCCTCTTAGGAGAAGTGTAATGCAAATGTAAGAAGCCATGATTTCTCACAAGTGTCATATAAAATTCTATCTTTTCTATACATGTCAGAGCTATAAAACTAGAGATAAATGTGGATATAGAACTGCATTCACTCAACATGACTTGTGTAGAGAGAATGGTATTAGATAAGATAGACATATGTACTCCCTATAATATCACTATGTTTTAAAATTATAGTTTGAAAACATCTAAGACTATGCTCAAAAAGAAATATTCTCATAACTTACATTTTTGGCAGGGCTTTCTTAACTTCACAAATGATTAAACATGAAATCTTTCTGGTAAAAATTTGTAAAGATGCAGACTGTCTGCATTTCCAGTTGTATTATATTTTTATTAACTCTAGAATAGTTTGGCTGTCTTCACAATAGTGGATTTCAATGTATTATTTCATTGCCACATTATTTTGGACAGAAACTAAGGAGAAGAAACTGTATTACTCACTATAAACTTAGAAATAAAACAGTTTAGTTCTCTCACACACCACACGTGTAGGTGTGGGTTAAGCAGGGAATTCAGTGGGCACTTAAATGTGAAGGGAACCCCTGACTTACCTCTATATTACCTGTACTGAGAGAAGTGTCTAGCCAAGTTCAAGGTCCAAAGCAGTTTCTTGTGTGGGAAGTCAGGAGCAATGTAAACAGTGGTAGACTTGGATTTTAGGCCCTTATTAGCAATGTGACCCTGAAATAGTGACCTGTTAAGAGTTGTAGTTTCCTCATCTATAAGTTAATGATAATGATATTATCATGCCTCTATCAGAGGCTTGTTTTGAGGATCAAAGGAGAGAATGTCCATGAAAGTGCCTCATAAACTACAAAGTATTATATAATTGCATTTATGTATGGTGGGAAGACCTGACTGGGTATACGAGGGGCAAGGTTAGGAATTCTGATGTACAGAGGCAATACAACTCACATGAAGCCCTGTCCGTTTAATTATGCTCTCTCACCTCCAGGTATCTGGGAAACATATTATGTATATACGTTCATCTCTGCCCTCAGAAGGGCTGGAAGTAAGGTACTCCAGTAACAATGACCACACCTGGGATGATCCAATATCATTTTCCACTGAAAGCAACAAGAGTACCTTGGAGAAAGGCTGATTTCAGGACTAGGGCAGGAAAAAATTGTGAGCCTAGTGTATCTTGTGTGAGAAGGTAAGAAAGTACTAAAAAATTATGGGTCATGGCAAAATAACACAGAGGCAGCTTGAAGGAAATTTCATTGGCCAAATCTGGGGGAATTTAGCATCAAAATAATAGATGATAACAATGCATTATTAATCATTGAAAAATCATGAATTCATACTGATAATAAATAGATAAATTGGAAGAAGGAAGGAAAGTACTATAAAGCTCATTACTGAGAAATAAAATTAGAATATGGACTGCAGACTAAATGAAATTATTGTCTTCGTGTTAAATTTCTAGAATTTGATAATTATGTTGTTTATGTAAGAATGTAAAGAGAAATACACTGGAGTATTGAGGGATAAAAGTGCATGCTGTATATAACATACTCTACTAGTTCATAAGTATATGTATAAAATTATATATAAACATATATATATGGTCCTGAATGAAGTCCTTTATTAGACAAACACAGAACATGGATTTGCTTCTTTGTTTTATCCTATATTAGCTGTTTCAAAGATTTTTATTTATTTATTTATTTATTTTTAGAGAGGGGAAGGTAGGGAGAAAGAGAGGGAGAGAAACATCAATGTGTGGTTGCCCCTCGAGCGCCCCTCACTGACCTGCAACCCAGGCATGTGCCCTGACTGGGAATCGAACCAGCAACCCCTTGGTTCACAGGCTGGCGCTCAATCCACTGAGCCACACCAGCCAGGGATATTAGTGCTTTTGATGTTTTATTTTTCTCTTTCTTCTTTAGCACTCAAAGTACAGAGGGACAGGTGAAATGGAAGCAGAAGAGGAATAAAAGAGCTATATAGAGGAAATATTTGGTAAACCTTTTATTTATAGTAAATGCACTTTCCTGTGTGGAAGCATTCATAAAGTAAAGCACACCCGTAATAAGTGTACAGTTTGGTGAATTATCACAGAGTGAACACCGTGCATCACAGCATCCATATCAAGAAACAGACCATTACGTTGCTAGTCCCAGTGCCCCTCTCACGTTCCCATCTAGTTGCTACCTCCACCAGAATAATTACTGTGCTGGCTTCTAAGAGCATAGTGTAGTGCTGTCTGTTATTGAATTTGGTATAAACCACTAGCTTCTTTCTCACCACATTATGTCTGTAAATTTCATGTTGTGTGTGTCTGTACTTCATTTATTTTCATTGCAATGTAGCATTTTATTTATGAATAAACCACAAGTTATTCTTTCACTTTCCGAATGATGGATATTTGGGTTGTTTCCAGTTTGGCACTAGTATAAATAGTGTGACATATAATGTAATATAATATAATTAATATAATATAATATAATATAAATAATGACATTCTAAGACATGTGTTTTGATAAATATGTACATATTTATTTTTAGTAATGTATTTAGGAGTGAAATTGCTGAGTCATAAAGTACACATATACATACATTTATATTTATTTGTGTGTGTGCATATATGTATACACATATACATATTCATTTTTTCAATTTTAGCAAATGCCGCCAAACAGCTTTCCAAAGTAGCTGAACCAATTTACACTCTGCAGTAGTGTATTGGAATTCCAGTTGTTTTATGGCTTTACCAACACTTGGTGTTCCGTGTTCATTTTTTAAAAAATCCTCACCATTTTTATTGATTTTTAGAAAGGAAAGAAGGGGGAGAGAGAAACATCGAAGTAAGATTGAAACATCAATTGGTTGCCTCCTGTACATGCCCTAACTGGGTACCGAACCTGCAACCTTTCGGTGTACGGGAGCATTATACGGGACGATGCTCCAACCAACTGGGCCACCTGGCCAGGCCCCTGTGTTCATTTTTGCCATTTCAGCAGGTGTATTGGTCTTCTATATCTGCATAAGAAATGATCACAAACTTAGCAGTTTAAGACAACACAAGTTCATTATATCATAATTTTTGTGCATTAGGAGTACAGTTTAACTGAGTCCTCTGCTCAGTGTCTCACAGGTTGCAATCAAGATGGTGTGCTACACTCTCATCTAGAAGCTCGACTGGGCCAGCATCTATTTCCAAGCTCCGTCAGGTTGTTGGCAGAAATCATATTCTCCCCACTGTATGACTGAGAGCCCAGACTTTGTGCTGGCTATTGGTTGGAGGCTGCTCCAGGTCCTAGCAGTTGTCCACAGTTCTTAGATGCCACTTTCAGTTCTTGCCACATAGATTTCTCATCTTGGCCTCTTACTTCATGAAGCTCATGACATTATCCCTGGTGTGCTTATACAGGGTCTGATATAACATGATGTAATAACAGGAGGCCACCGTCTTTGCCACATTCCATCAGAAACAGATCACTAGTTCTTGCCTGTGACAAAACACAAAAGCTTAAACTTCAGGAAGTGGGAGGTGGGGATCTTTGGGGTTTCATCTTACAGTCCACAACAGTGAGTATATTGTGGTATTACGCTATAACCTCAGTTTATGTTGGAATAATATTTTTTTTCAGAACTAATACAGTAAGAAAATAATGTTTACTTAAGAAATTTGTTCAGAAATATTCCAAGTATTGTTATTTTTCTCCACCTCATGAATTAATATCCATCTTTCTTGGCATGCCTAGACATGGGCTCAAAGTACAGGCTTCAGCTTTTGTGTCCTAGATAAAGCCTTGCTTACATGTGTATTTGCCATTCTACCAGCTCAAGGATCCACACTATTCCAATTGGGCACAAAGTACAGTGACCTGAGTCTCAGTTTGAGGTGCTCCGGAGATTTTTCGATATATTGCTGAAATACAAGAAACTCTTAGTTAGTTGTCTGGAAAAGTGACTTGGCATCTTCTTTCTTCTTTACTTCCTCTCAACAGCATGAAAGATCACTCTGTATTATTAAGTAGTGGTGATTTCACCCTAGGGGAGACAGCATTTCTGGAGTGAATGTTGTGATCTCTGAGATTTGTTTATCACTTCTCCTAACTTTATAGAGTGGTCGGAACCTTCCCCAGGAGGAAGTTACTAAGTAACTATCAAAACATCATTATGGTTAATATGTTTGCTGAATCAATCACATGTTATATTGGAATCAATAACACTGACCACAAAGAAAAAAGTAATCATTACGCTTTCAAAACTAAGAATTCGTAAAGTGACCCAGCTAGATAAGAACTGCATTTTAAAATGTTTTGTTCACTGTAGAGAACACTGCCACATACAAAATAATATAACCAACTGTAAAAATATACAACAGAGTGAGAGATTTTGAATGAAATTGTACCACGGATATTTGAGAAAATGATTGCTTGAGTGAGCTTAAGGACTCAGCACTTTCCTAAATCCAGAAAACACAAAAGCTCATCTAACTTGAAGATTTTTTTTTCACCCCTAATGATCTTTTAATCTTTTGGAAATTATTAACAGAAATGTATAGAAGGAAATTGACATCATTGGAAATAAATGCCCAAAATAGTGATTTCATCTAACACAGAAAATGTTACAGTGATAATTCCACCTGGAGCTGTCTTTGAGTCATCTTTATAATAAGACTAAAGAGAAAATCATTCAGATTTGAATTCCTTTGCAAGGAAGTGTAAAATTTATTCCAAAATATTCAGAACTGTGAAAGCAACACCTGAAAATTATTTATAATGAATAAAGTTCAACTATCATAAGCAGCGAATTTGAATTTCTGTTGAGTAGGAAAATTTCTAGTCCTTAAATCTGATTTTATAAGTAAAAGTCATAGGTAACTATTTATCCATGCAACAAACTATAGAGATGGCAAGAGTCATGATCAAGTTCTATTGTATTTATTATAAAACTCAAGTAGCTGATCCATTCTAGATTACACATATTTCACGTTTTACCTTTTTTTTTTTTGCCTTTTTGAGAAAATGTCCTTGAAAATAATTTTTCCAATGCATTTATTCTATTCTGCTGGATATGCCAACAGCTAAAAATTTTTTTTTGAAATAACACTCTTAAACAACACTGCAGTTGTAGAGCAAACTATTTTGAATTAACTGGAAAAAGTCATATCCTTGGGGAATAGGAAGAATACCAAATAACCAAATTTAAATCTTACTTTTAAAATAATGACAATTTGTACTAACCCTGGTGTAGTATACTAAAAGCTTTGCAACCATGATACAGTGTCAGAAAGTGGGGTCTGGGAATTTAAATCCTCTTGCCATCTAGGGGAAAGCAAACTAATGTTGTAGACAACTCATATGTCAGGATTCTATATCTTCGATATATTTTTACATATGTTTATAGTCATATTTATGAATATATTATTTATAAAATATATTATAATATAATTATATACAGGGGTATATGGTTGTTCTTACGGAACAACCATAAGTAGGTTTATGGTTGTTCTTATGGAAAATAACACTATAATTAATAAACAATACAAGAATAAACTCTGTTTCACATACTCACAACTGTAAACCTATTTTTGCCCATCCATGTACTATGTTATATATTATTTACTTATGTATTATATGTAAATAATATATGTATTTTTATATGTTTATAGTTATATATATTCTCAACGAATCATCTCAAGTATTTTCAACATAAATGTTATCTCCATTTGCTAGGTGAAGGAACCAAAGCTTGCAAAGTGCCCCAGTCACATGACCAGTCAGTGACAAAGCTGTGCGTGGTTCTAAAGCACATTGCATTCTGCTACTCAGGGAGCCCTTTCTTTATTGGGTGCATCAGGTGAGGTTCCTTTGGAGGTAATCTTCCCCCTGCCCCTGTGGCCCATTATCTTACCACTAGACGCCTCTGTGATTGATTTAAATCACTGAGTATAAATTTCAGCATTGTTACCAAACTGAACTTAGGGTAAGCTGTTGTTCACAAGGTCCTTGAGGCTAGACTCTGCAGAAGACATTTGCCAACCTGGCTTTGAGAGTGCTCTTCCATTCAGCTCCAGTTTCTCTTCCCCTAATTTAAAACCTGGTGGATACAAGGTAAGAGATGATAGAAACTATATATATGTATTGATCTCTGCCCCCAGCTCCTGGCACAGAGCTCCCAAAACCTGTGTGACTTCCTAAGTAATAAGAGCACTAGGAGCGTCGTTTGTTTCAATATTTGATTTGGATCCTGATTCCTGACAAGCTACTAAGAAAGCCTAATTTCCTGGGTAATAGAAGTGTCTTTTGTTCTAATGGGGCCACTCTGGGTGGGCTCCTGGAGGAGGACTGACTGGTCACTAGAAAGAATAAGCCATGATTAGGAGCTTGACATTTCAACTTTGTCCCCAGTCTCCCAAGAAGGGAGACGAGCTGAAAGTGGAGTTAATGATTGATCAGGCCTATGTGACGAAGCTTCCACAAAATCCCCAAAGCATGGTGAGTTTCCTGGCGGGCAAACACATGCAAACCAGGAGGGTGACAAATCCGAAGTCCATGGGGACAGCAGCTCCTGAGCTTGTGTCCCTCCAGAAACTTGCTGGAGGCATCTCTTCATTTGGCTGTTCATCTGTATTTAAAATATATATATATATCCTTTAATAAACTGGTAAATGTGTTTCTCTGAGTTCTGGGAGCTGCTCTAGAAAATAAATTGAACCTGAGGTGGGGGTCATTCAGACTTCCAATATATGCCCAGTTGGTCAGAAACACAGGTGATAACACACAGGTATGGGCTTCTGAAGTGAGGATTAAGGGCTCAGTCCCACAGGACTGGGATTAATCTGTGGGATCTGATACCATCTCCAGACAAAGAGTGTCAGAATTCAGTTAAATTATATAACACCCAGTTTACATGGGAGGCTTGCTTTTTCTGTTGTGAGGGGGAAAAAACCCATCCATTTGGTGACAGGAGGTGTCAGAAGTGAAGTGTTCTGTGTGAGAAGTAAGAGAGACACACAGGATCAAAACAGGGAAAAGTTTGGTTTTTCCCTCCATTGGGGATGGAAAACTAGGTTTTTCCTTTACACCAAGTCTGCCACCAACCATTAGAAGAATGTTATCACTTGGTTTGGCCTTCCCAACACTTCCTCTTTTCCCTTCCATGCTTCTAGAACCAACGTGCAAAATCCAGGTATGAGAGATTCCCATATTTTAAATTATTTTTTATCTCTTCAGTTTTTACCAGTTAGATTACGATGCACCAAGATGTAATTTTGTGGCTTTGGACTCACTGCGATTCTGGAGTCTGTGGATCAATATATATATATTTTTTACCAGTTTCAGAGAGTGCACAGTTATTTCTTCAAATACTACTGCCCCATTCTCCCTCTTTCCTCCTTGTGGGACTCCAAATACATGAACGCTAGATCTGCTGGTGTCATCTCACTTGTCTCCTATACACTCCTTGTTACCTTTTTTTTAACAAATGCTCTTTGTTCTTTATCTTGGATATGTTCTATTGACCTGCCTTTTCAAGTTTACTAAGTGCATCCTTTGCTGTATAAAATATGCTTAAAAAAAAACCCAAACAACTTATTGAGATATAATTTACATACCATAAATTCAGTCATTTAAACTGAGATCGGGGATGTAAAGTACATCACAGGAAATACGGTCAATAATATTGTAATAACTACGTATGGTGCCCGGTGGGTACTGGAAATATCAGGGAAATATTTTGTAAAGTATATGGTTGTCTAACCACTGTTCTGTATACCTGAAACTAATACAAAATAATCTTGAATGTAAACAGTAACTGAAAAATAAAAAAAGAAATAAAATAACATCAGTTAGGGAGAGAATGCATAGGCATACCTCATTTTATTACACCCTACTTTATTGTGCTTTACAGGTGTTGTGCTTTTTGCAAACTGAAGGCAAGACCCTTGCCCAGCAAAAAGGTTACAACTGGCTTTATTGACATCCTTGCTTTATCATGGTGGTCTGGAACTGAACCCACAACATCTCTGAGGTATGCCCATATTTTGAGAAGTGGGTTGAGGACCAAGCTATGTTCACAGGTGTAACTGGGAAGGCTGCGATGAGTCATGCCCAGTGACCCATCCCTGCTCCCATGTGCAGAACCCACATGATTCCTGTGCCGTTGTAGTCCCTTTACCTTTCTCATCCTCCAGGTGTACTTCTCTTTTTTAGGTAATGTTTGCTGTACACTCAAAATCTATTCCTACTTCTGCCTGCCACATCAACAAAAGATACTTCTTTTCAGCTCCCTCTCTGCCAAGGAGCTTAAAAGACTAGCAAAACTGATAACTGATTCACATTAATGTACACTATGTTACCCAGCTCTATGGTGTTTAGAATTCAGTAGAAGATTTCCCGAGATAAATAGCATAACCTACATTTTTTCAAAGGGAGGTTCATGGACCGTCTTCATTAGGGGTGCATGTAAAAATGCAGGTATCTGGTCCACATTCTGGACCTACTGAATCAGAACCTTTACCCTCATAAGCTCCGCCAGCTGTTTCTTGTGGACCCGAGAGCTTGAAAATGAACCGTTAATCCAGCAATATAAATCTCAAATATCTGTTGGTGGGACCTGAAGCCTGGGGTGCTATGTAATTGCAGAGATCTCCAAGGGTCTCAGCTGAGCCTTTCCAACTACACTGCAGTACCCCCACTGATTTCAGCTTCAAGCAAAACTAACCTAGTTTTACATAAATAAATATTTATATAGTATGCCCACAAAATCCAACTTTATATGAACTCCTGGGTGAGAGATGTGAAAGTAAATGAAGATAGTCACTTTCATTTGAGTGGCAGAAAGAATCTGCAATGCCAGACTTCTACTCTGGGCCAAAAGAGATATGGAAAGAGGGTTGGAGATGATTCATTTAAAATGACACAATCTGTTTCAAGCCTCCGCCGAGAGCACTGAGGCAGTGGTTAGAGGACATCGCGCTGACGGTGAGCAGGGCTAGAGCAAGGCTGTTGGCAGCCCTGGGCTTGCAAAGATTTGTTTGTGCTGCTCCTTCATGCTGCTCTTAACCTTTTCAGCCTAGAATTCCCTTAGGGGAAATTAAAATGAAGCTTAGCATGACATAAGCACTATCTCCAGAATTGCTGGCCGACCTCTAGTTGGTCAGGTAGATATATCTACAACCTGTGTGAGGTGTGTTTGCATGCGATTGGAAGGGCTTCAAAACGGTAAGATAATGTATTTAGTAGATTCTTTCCTAAAGACACTAAAAAAACTACACTCTCATCAGCTTTTGTTATCAGCCCTTCCTGATAGTCCTGCCTATTTGCTTCCTGTGTCTGAGCAAAAGGGCTCTGTGGTTCCTGAACAGATAATTCTGCTGCACTTGGTGTGGGTAAGCGAGCAGCTGAGAAATAATGAGAAGTTCCTATTGCTATAGCCTTTTTCATAATCTATTTTTTCAAAATCATGGCCCATATAGTATAAATACTGAAGTGTAAAAACAGAATGCTTTCAACCTTAGAAAAAAATAGGATGATATATTTGTGACCTCAGGATAGGAAAGAGTTTCAATGAGGCACAAAAAGCCTAACTGATAAAAGAAAAGCCTAATAAATTGGAAGCATCAAAATTTAAAACTTCAGCATAAAAGATACTATAAACAAAGTTAAAGGCAAGTGACAGGGAGAACACACTTGCAATACATAAGCAAAGGTTTAGTATCCAGAATATATAAAGACAGCCTACAATTTAATAACAACAACAAAAAAGAGCCCAATAGAAAATGCACAAAGACTAGTAACATGCAATTCACAGAACATAAAATTCAAATGAGCAATGAACATAAAGTGCTCAGATTCACTATCACCGAGAAAAATGCAATAAAATCTATGAGATACAATTTCTTTTTTTAATTGTTTTTTGATTATACTATTACAGTTGTCCCCATTTTTCCCCCCTTACCCCACCTCCACCCAACACCCCTCACTCCCAAAGGCCATCCCCACACCACTGTTCATGTCCATGGGTCATGCATATAAGTTCTTTGGCTACCCCATTTCCTCTACGTACTTTACATCCTCATGGCTATTCTGTGACTGCCTATTTGTACTTCTTAATCCCCTGACCTCTTCACTCATTCCCCCACACACTCCTCCCATCTGGCAACCATCAAAATGCTCTTTGTATCCATGATTCTGTCTCTGTTCTTCTTGTTTTCTTAGTTTGTTTTTTAGGTTCAACTGTTGATAGATTTGTATTTTTTGCCCTTTTATTCTTCATTAAATAAGGACTTTTTCTTAAATAATCTCCTTTAGCATTTCATATAATAATGGTTTGGTGATGATGAACTCCTTTAGTTTTTTCTTCCCTGGGAAGCTGTTTATCTGCCTTCCGATTCTAAATGATATCTTTGCCGGGTAGAGCAATCTTGACTGTAGGTTCCTGCTTTTCATGACTGAATATTTCTTGCCAATCTCTTCTAGCCTGCAAAGTTTCTTTTGAGAAATCAGCTGACAGTCTTATGGAGATACCGCTGTAGGTAACTAACTGCCTTTCTCTTGCTGTATTTAAGATTCTCTCTTTATCTTTAACCTTTGATTTTCATTATGATGTGTCTCGGCATGGGCCTCTCTGCATCCATCTTGTTTAGGACTCTCTGTGCTTCCTGGATTTGCATGTCTATTTCCTTCACCAAATTAGGGAAGTTTTCTTTCATTATTTTTTCAAATAGAGTTCCAATTTCTTACTCTTTCTCCTCTCCTTCTGGCACCCCTATGATATAAATGTTGGATCACTTGACGTTGTCCCTGAGGGTCCTTACACTGTCCTCATTTTTTTTGGATTCTTTTGTCTTCTTGTTCTGATTGGTTGTTTTTTGCTTCCTTGTGTTCCAAATCATTGATTTGATTCTCGGTTTCATCCACTCTACTGTTGTTTCCCTGTAAATTGTTCTTTATTTCACTTAGTGTATCCTTCGTTTCTGACTGGATCTTTTCTATGCTATTGAGGTCCTTACTAAGTTCCTTGAGCATCCTTATAACCAGTGTTTTGAACTTTGCATCTGATAGATTGCTTATCTCTGTCTTGTTTAGTTCTTTTTGTGGAGTTTTGATCTGTTCTTTCATTTGGGCCATGTTTCCTTGTCTCCTCATTTTGGCAGCCTCCCTATGTTTGTTTCTATGTATTAAGTAGAGCTGCTTTGACTCCCTGTCTAGATTTTGTGGCCTAATGTAGTAGGTGCCTTGTAGGGCCCAGTGGCACAGCCTCCCCTATCACACAAGCTGGGTACTCAAGTTGTGCCCTTTGTGTGAGCTGATAACTCCCTCCTCTTGTAGTTGAGACTTGATTGCTGTCGGTAGGTCAATGGGAGGGATTTACCCAAGCCACTCAGTTGTAAGGATTGGTTGTGACTGCTGACCGCCACCCTTTGCCCTCCATGGAGGATCAGCTGTGCAGGGGTAGGGTGGTGGTGCTCTGGTGTGGTCTGTAGTTGTCCACAGGGTGTGTAGGCTCTGGGATTTCCTGGGTACTGGCCAAAGTCAGCCCCAACCTCTGTTCTGCCTGGGGTCGCCCTGCATGAGCTAAAGCAGTCTGAGATATCTGCTACTTGTGTTGGGCTTGGAGATTTCAGGTGAAGCCAAACTGCAAATCTAGGCCATTCCTAGTGCCATGCCTGGGGCCACTTAGCAAGAGGTATGGGATCTGGGGGCTCAATGAGCCCAGCTGTTGCTTGTTTGATAGGATTGAGGAAGTTGTGAAGCATAAGCCAAGGAGAGCCATTTATATGGAAAAGTCATGGTTAACAGTTTTGGTGGGCCCATAAGTTGGGTAGGACAGAGTCCCAGGGGATCTCCAGGGCAGGAACAATGGTGTTAGCCAGGTTGATGGGGTCTCAGACATGGTACCTGCCTGCTGGGTCTGTGGCTCCGTGAGGGGAGGGCTCAGACAGTGACAATGCGTCTACTCACCTTTCTGTCTGAGAGGAAACTGTCCCTCCAGCTCTTGCCCTGAAGGCAGATTCTTCAGTTCCTCCCTGTGTGCCACTGGTGCCCTTCAAGCTACTACCCTGATGCTGGAGCTCAGAGGGAGTGAATCTGATTAAGTCTATGTGTGGGTTCTTTAAGAGAAACTGCTTGGGACTGTAGAATTTTCTTCCAGTGACTCAATCTCGAGTGGTTTTTGCAGCCAGAAGTTATCGGGGCTTATCTTCCTAGCACTGGAATCCTGTGCTGGGGGGCCTGGTCTGTGTTGGGGACTCCTTGCTCTGAGATATCCCTCCCTAATTTTTATCCACCACACATGGATGTGGTACCAGACCGTTCCGCATCTTCTCTGCTTCTACTGAGGCAGGAGATCGTCAGGAAGGAGGAAACTCCGGAGATGCCCCAAGGCTAAGATAAAGGACATTGATAAGGGAAAGAGACCCTGTTCTAAGACCGGTTGTTCTGCTTTCTGGAAAAAGCACTGAGTCATGGTGAATCATGAATGTACCTGTGCAGAAGGTACTATATTACCCCTGCTTCACTATAATAGCATTATAATAAGTTAGCATTGTGGGACCCCCTTCCCCAGTGGCCAGTCAAGGAAAATCATGGGAGACCACATGCACAGTAGCTTTAAAGTAACAACTACTTGTACATGTGCAATAAAACCCCACCAAAACTAGGCAGGAAATATCCACCCTATAAGAATAGAAGCCCTCCAGCCCCTGAGTCAACCTCTGCTTATAGCTGGGTTGCCTCCAGGTTCTGTGGAGTGGACTTTCACTTAATAAGTGTGCTTTCTCTTTTTTTCCTATAAACTGTGCGTCAGGTTCAATTCTTTATCTGCGATCACGGAGAACCTGGTTACCTGTGCTCACCTGTGACACTGCCAGTCTGAATGGATGCGGTTTCTTTAATTCCATAGTTGTCAGATTTCCATTCATCTCACTTTCTGATGGTTCTGAGTGATGGTGGTTCTATATTTTAGTTGTAATTTTGATGTGGTTTTACGAGGAGGCAAGCTGTGTTTACCTATCACAATTTCTCATCTATCGAATTAGACAGAATCACCTGAATAGATCAGAGATGATTCTGTAGTTGCAAACTGCAGAAACCAACCATAATTAGCTTAACGAGAACAAGAATGTATTAAATTACCATAGCTAACATTTACTGATTGCTCACCATGTGCCCGGCACAGTTCTAGGTGGTTATATGTATTTGTTCATTTGATCCTCACGGCAACCCTGTAAGATAGGTGTAATTATTTCTCACATTACAGAAGAGGGAGTGGAGACTGAGAAGCTAGTCTGCTATTGGTTATACAGCTAGTTTGTCAAGCAACGAAGGCTCTAACATAGGTAGCCTCTTTCTAGCATTCACCCCCTTTAGAGCTGCATTCAATTATCTATTGTAAAACCCAAAGAGTCTGTGGGAGGACCAGGAGTCACGCCCCAAATCACACTACTCCAGGCCACTGAAACTCCACGACCCTTCAGAAATCCTAAATACTGACCACTGTTTGTGTCACCAGTACCAGCCCAGAATGTTGCTTCTTGAACCTCTGTTTCTGTGGCCTCTGAAAGATGAATGCAGCTGCCAACAAGAGTGAATTCCTAGGAGCACCTGTTTCCTGTGCAGTCACTGTCTTCCCATTCTTGATCTGGCGTGGGTGAGTCTGATGGGCAGTCTCAGAAAGGTGGGAAGGAGAGTATTGACATCTATAGTGGGAGGCAGAGACTCATAATGGGAGCTTCTCTAAATGTAGGAAGGATGCTCAGGGTTGTGAGTAACCAAAAAGAATGACGAATGTTCACTACACTGACAATACCATATACCGAGGATGGAGAGAATCAAGAACTCTGGAGTGAAGCTATAATTGGTACAACTAACAGTATTTTGGTGTTTGCACCTACCTACTGATATATATTTCTGGAGAAACCCCACACATGTGCACAAGAATGCATGTAAAAGATAACAAGTGCAGCAATGTCAAGCAGCAAACTAATAGAAATAACCTAACTATTAGTGAATAAGTAAGTTGTGTTACAAAATGAAATACCATACAGTAATTAAAGAATGGCCTAGATCTATACAAATCAGCATGGATGGTTCTTAACGATAGGAGGGTAGAAAAAGTTTTAGAAATGATAAATACCATGTGTGTGCATTTATGTAAATTGAAAACTAATAAAAAATGCACAAAAGTGTAGTGGGTATAAAAACATGGACTAACAGATATATATCACATTCATAATCAGTGAGTAGGAATTACCTCTAAGAAGGAAAAGAAAAGATTGGAACAGGCATGGGAGTGCTTGGAGGAGATAAAGAAACTCTGAATTTCATTTGAAATATTATATTTCCTTTATTAAATTTTAAAAACTAAAGCAAAAATGTTAATATGTTAACAGCATTTGTTAATTTTTGGTGATGAGTACCTAAAAGTTGGTTGTTTTCTGTATTTTAATAATTTTTTTCTAAAGGGGGGAAATCATGGTTATTCAACTATATTATTTGACTTTTGGAGCCCTGCCTGTTCAAAACATTTTTCCCAAAATTTAAAATTCTGTTTAGTAAGATCTTTCAGACAAATAAAGGGTACAAATTTATTACTAATGTGTCATATATATAATTCATTTGATTAGCATTCTATTTTGATAACTACAGAAATTTATAACTTTTCTAGGCTATTTAATATTATAGGTTTGGATATAATCTTTTTCAAGGGTATACTCTGATCTATATTTAACCCCTTTTTCTTTGTATAATCTGCCAAATGTGATTTGTGTGTTGTTTTCTGGCTAATGAAGATAGAATCCATTTGATTAACAGAGACTCAAACAATTTTTCTTAATATGAAAAAAATACTATTAGTTTTATTTCAATGGCAACAACATTTAAATCAAACTCTTCATTTCATTGAAGAGTATTTGAAACAGCAGAAAGTTAAGTATATCTTCTAAAATATATATTCAGAATATCTTTGAAGCTACAGTGTTAAAGACAGATCTTTAGCTTCTTATCGTCTCCCTAGGTATTCTATTTTATTGCTCAAGTGTTTTGAAGAATTTGAGATTTCAGTAGAATCAACCATTCCTAAATATAGGAAAATTCAGTCAAGTTCTACTAGCTTGGAGACAGACAGCGTGTTATATGTGCAATCACTTAAGGCTACTCAGGAAAACTCACATAGATATCAGCTAGATTCAGCTTGAAGATTAACCTATTAATAGACTTCCAGGACTACCGAGATATTGGGGAAGATTTAATCTTCCCAAGAGAGGTTCACACTATCAAACTACTATCACTTCTGATAATAGGAAGTGATTATAGTTTTCATGGCTCAAACTTCCTGAAAAGAAAACACAAAGTGGTTATATTTAGTACCTACCTAGATTGGTGAAGAAATACTTGCATGGAAGACTTAAAATATGTCTTCAAATAATATGAAAGGATTATAGAAGATGGAGACCAAGTGTTTTCCATTTCCACTGTTGTGAGCTCTAGATTTAATTGCCTCAATGGATAATTGTAAGAATTTAAGGTAAACATAAATAGGGAGAAATGATAAAAAATAAATAAAACAAAGATTAGGAGCTACTATTTATATTAACTTTTCTGGAAGGTTTATGAAAACAAGATTGAACTCTGACATAGGTGACTCAGTTGGTTAGGCATCGTCCCACAAATTGAAACACCACTGGTTCAAATCTCGGTCAGCAGGTTTGGTCCCTAGTCAGGATGAGTATGAGAGGCAACCAATGGATGTTTCTCTCTCACATTGCTGTTTCTCTCCTCTCTCTCTCTCCCTTCCCCTCCCTCTAAAAATAAATAAGTAAAATCTTTTAAAAAATAAAAATGAGATTGATAGTTATCAGTTTGAGATGGCATGGGCAGCATAAAGGATAATTAGGATAATCTTTGGTGGCATAAAAATACATTGGAATGGTAAACAGTGAATATCATTTTGTTTGTGATAATAGTAATATCCTCCAGAGGAGAAGAAGAGGAGGCTGAATGGGAGGTTATGTAGGAGACTTCATCTATTTGATAACATTCTGTTTCATTTTGGTGATAGGTACACAGTTGTTATAATAATCTTTCTGCATTTTGTTTGCTGGAATATTTCATAATTATGTTTAAATGGAAGAAGTATTTTTGAAGTTCTAGATCATGCGCTATTCTGGAACCATATCTCATAAAATATTTCAACAAATTAGAGACTCTTTAGAAGATAAAGGCCTGAATAGTGATGAGACTAGAGACTCTGATATAAGGAAAGTTTGAATGGACTGGGGAGGGTTAGCCAGACAGAGAGAGGGATGAGAGGAAGTCATTTGGCACAACAAGGTACGTTACAAATTACAAAAATATTTGAGCGACAGTGCCATGCAAAAGGAATAGACTTGTTCCATATGACCACAAGGGAGAGACCTAGTAAGAGCTATCCAGAGATAAAATGACCCACAAATCTATACTGGTCCTTCCAAGCTTATCTTGAAGGACTATTTAGCAGGACTGTCATCCAAGGAGCACAAGCAAATTTGAATAACTCCAGAGTTTTCCAATATAATTAGTGGGTTTTTTTTTTTAATGGTAAACTGTATAAAACTTCCATCTGGTCAGCACCTCCCCTCACGGGGAGGTTGTTCAAGGTGTTCTCTAGGCCAGCCATTCCCACAGCGCCGAGCGTCCGGAAATGTGACTTACCCATCGGCATGATGTTAAGTGCCTGTGGACAAATGCCAAGATCTGAAGGAAAATGCTGGTCTAGCATTTTAGATCATATTAGATCATTAAGAGGGCTTTTCAGATGTTATAGAATCAAACAGAGGCTGGAAAACAAAATTACTTGAGTTGTTGATTTTAATGGATGATATAAGACTAAGTGTGAAAAGTTCCAGCCATATAAGACAATGGGCTTTTCTTGCTAATCTAATGTCTGGTTATACAGCTAACTGGGGCCTATGTAAAGGGCTCATAGTTAGCAATAGTTAGGGTTGTGTTGGGTGGGGGAAATAATGCAGAAAAGGAAATGTGTCATTTTTGCTGAGAAGGTGCCCCACCTAAAAGATAGAGCTATGGTATAGAAAAATACTGAGGCTGGAAATGAAGAGAGATGATGTTGCAGGGGCATTCGAGTTTGTGAGCAAGTGCAGTGGTCCCATGACTCAACAGATATGGCAGGGAGAGATATGCTGGGGATTTCATATCAAGTAAGAGACCACCAACAATTCCGATGGGTTACCTTATAAAGTTTAAATAGTCTCTGTGCATTAGATATATTTGGTCTGGTTGCAGTTGCTCACCAACACTCCATGGCTTAAGGAGCATCCCAGTATAGAACTGGGCTGCTGCCCGGCACTGCTGCCCAGACACATTATCTTTACTAATTGTACTAGCGTCAGAGTATTTCCTAGGATTGGGTCTTTTTTCTGTCCCCTGACATTCTGGCCTTCAGAGTAAAGTCAGGCATGTTTGCCTAGCATGTAATGCAGATATTAGCATGAAGTGGTCCGTTTCAAATGGCATGGACTGAGGGTATTGATAGTTGTCTAGGTGTATCATGCAGGTCCCTTAGGAGAAGGCCCAAATGTTTCAAAGGTGACTGTGATCCCATTTGTTTCTGTACAGAATTAGCCTAGGCTGGGGTTAACTTCTAGATGAATCATAGAGCAGAGCCATGAAAACTTAGATTTGCTTCTGAAAATGGTTTTCTCCAATGGTGTTTGAGGTTATCATCAAGGTTAATGAAGAACCAAGCTGGGTTTCAGTAGGTAAGTTTTTGAGCTGAGAAGAATGAAGTTTTCAATGACTGTGAGGCCACAGTCATGTGTAGGTACCAATAAAACCCTTTTCTCCACAGAAAGGATTCCAAAGTTGAGTCAGGGCAGATCGATCTGTGCTTCTTCAACTTGAGCATGCATCAGATTCATCTGGGGGGCTTGTTAAACACAGACTGCTGGGTCCTGCCCACAAGAGCTTCTGATTAAATAGATCTGAAGTGGAGCTTGGGAATGTGAATTTCTAATATGTTCCTAGATGCCGATGCTGATGTGGAGAATACACTTTGAGAACCACTCAGATAGAGAAATAAGAAAAAACAAAGACCAGAAAACCATAGAAATCACTTGTAGACAGGAAAAAAACTTTGAACAACCTGGTGCTCTTGATTTTGTCAGGCACTCCCATATTAAAATTACAGTCAAGTTCTCCGATCACCTAATTTGAACAAAACATGTTGACCCAGCTACAATACTGAACCAAGAGTTTATTGAAAAGTCATATGCATAAAGAAGTCTTCCCATCCAGACATTCGTGGAGTATACCCCTGATGACTCGTTGGAAGGTGGGATGTTGGAGGGGCTGAGCGGTATCACCAAATATATAAGCTGGTTGAGCTGTTTCTACAAAGTTGTCATCACTTATTATTCTTTCTGTTTTGCCCAAAACTGTAGATTCTATGAATGTCTTACTTTGTCAAGCCCAAGGCTTCATAGATCTGGTTGGTAATAGGGATTAGTAAATATTTTTAGGCACTAGTAATCCTAAAAGAACCCGAATGTGCTTGGGAGAGTTGGCCTAAAGTGCTTCCACCTTAATTAGTGCCTTTGAACTTGCAGAAAGCCTTGGTTTTGAGCAATGAAAGTGGCTATGTCTACTTTGCTGGAGCTCAGGTACTAGATCTAACATTCAGTTTCACAACTGCACTAACTACACAGAAACAGGTCTCCTGCCTCTTAGTGTTTTTGAAAACTTAGATAACTTTTAGAGAATGAGGAGGAGGTGAAGTGGAGACTTAATGAAGTTATAATTAGTGCTGGTGGTAGAATTTCAAGGTATAGAAAAGGATATGGGGGCATGGGTCTTAAGTCACTTATTAATTAATTCCTTATTTCAGTCATTTATGTATATGCTAAGTTCTTTTCTAGGAATGGAGAACACAGCAGTAAACAAGCCAAAGTCCCTGTCCTCAAGAGGCTAACATCTTTAAGCAGGAAAGGATGAGGATAAGGGGGGACTTTTGGCAATGGATAGAAGAGCTCATTTATTTTTTTGGTATCTTGACAGGCTTACCAACGTGCAGCTCAGTGGGGATGGGTCTATGGAGTAAGAGTTCATTTGCACAGGAATGGCACTTAGTCAAGTGTGCTTCTTAGTTTCCTGGATAGGAGCATGAACCATGAAGCTACATAACGTCCTTAAATCCATCTGTCTTCAACTAAATATAGGAGGGAGCTGCTTTTAAATCCATGAACACCAAGCCTCCTTTTCCAGAAGGCTTCAGTATGGGCATGGGGTTGGGCTGGAGTTTTGGACAAAGCCAGAAGGTACCTGGTACCAGAGGGCAAATCTCATCACTGTCCAGTAGATATAATGTGCGGCCAGTATGAAAGATCAGGACTCGACATAAAAATCAAGAGTGGGGAGTAAAGTGCCCAGTGGAGATTGTAAAGTGGGGAAAGACGACAATAAAGATTTATGCCTAGGAATGAACACAATAGGGTATATTTTGGATGAATTCCAGAGACAAAAGTAGATATTTGAGGCTACCTTCTATAAGCTTTTAGCGCATTCTTATTTGGGCAGGGGAGATCCTTTTAAGGAGGCCAGAACGAAGCAAATATTCCCTGCTGCATATGCTAGGAATAAAAGCAAGCAAAAGTGAAGTAGCAGAAAAGAAAATAGGACTTAGCTGCTACACCGAGAAATAGAATGGATGTATATTTATTGAACGATTAATACATATGCATTAGAGTTCTCCAGAGAACCAACAGGATATATATAGGAAACAATAATTCCATCTACCAGGTCCTCCAGAAACTTCCTAGGCTTCAGTGCATCCTACAGCCCTGGCCTGAGTGCACCCCCGCACCTCCAGCTTGAACTCACATTCCACACTCACGGGGCCTCATCTACATGCAGGTGGGGCTGAGAAGTGTAGTCAGTGGCTGGTCAGCCACGTTGGCACTTTCCAACAACAACTCTGGGTTATGCAAAGGGGAATAAGAATTTTGGTAGACAGTTGGCCATCTCTGGCATAAAAGTCATCTCTTATTCTTAATCTTATGGATTACAAAAATCAGGCTGTTAAAAGTTAATAACTTGACTAGTGACTTTAAATCTGTTTGGAGGTATTATGTAAAAATCATTAAAAATTCAGTCTCTGAAATCATAGAGACTGCATCTGAAGAGTAAATGCTTAATAAAAGTTAATATATTCTTACCTCAACAATATAGTAGAGCTCTTACTAGACAGGTAAAAATTTACCTCATCATCTGTAGCTTGGGAGTTGCAAAACACTTGCCTATGGGGTTTTTAAGGATCCTTTCAATGCAGAAATTCTCTTTTCATTCCATTTATTTTACTTGAGCTCTTCTGTGTACCTGAAACTGTGTGAGGTAGTAAAGGGACAGAGATGAGAGCGCAGTTGTCCAGCTCTTGAGGAGCTTACAGTCTAAACAAAAAACCCAAGATGATATCAGTATCTAGTCTCAATACCTAGGAGTTGAAACACGGAACTAGAAACGTCCACAGGCAGCTGAGAGCCTTGCTGGTTCCTCCCTGTGTGATGGCATCCATGCTGAACCGCCGAGCACCTTGTCCCTGCTGGGCGGATCTGTTAAATTCTCCGGAAGTTGGGTCTTTGCCTTGGAATACAATCCTTGGCCTTCAGCTCCTGACTTCCTCTTTGCTTATAGTCTGCCCTAGGAACCTGTCTTTCCCCCATTTACTCTTCATACCTTATAACACCTCAAATTTTTTTTTAAAATTTAAAAGTGATTGATAATTGGTGCTTTATTCTAGAAAGTTTGTGACTACACTTTTTATTTCATTAGCTTTCTTCCTTTCCCTATGCCTTGGCCCCAAGTTTTGAAAACTAGTCTTTGGAACTCTAGGAGGGTTTCGATATAGTCTGTGGGCTCTCTGTTTTTGGCAAAAGGTTTTTTTTACTCGGTGTTTTTATGTCACTGATAAATTTGAAAATTAATGTGATTTATCAAAATTATTACCTTCTAACTGATGAATGTCTTGTAATCCTAGAGCCTGAGCTTGTTTGTATTTATGATTGTGTTTGCCTCAAAGGGCACCATGATATGCTCACTGGCCAATGATTTCAAAGTTTTACAGTTATAAGAATGGAGGAAAGTGGTGGGAGAATTGCTCACCACACGGAATGCGATGTTGTCGAGGAATGCGATGTTGTTGAGGAATGCGATGTTGTTGAGGAATGCGATGTTGTCGAGGAATGCGATGTTGTAGATCAGCCGAATTAAGAAAGAAGAAAACAACGGGTACTGCGGCACCAGGATCGTGCTTAGTGTATAAGTAGAGGCGTGTCGTTCAGTTATTAACCAGGAAAAACTCGTTAACAATCAATATGCTATGAAGGATTTGCTCTTTTAATAATTGGATCAAATACCAACACACAGATGTTTTAAATGCCACAATGTTCAACTTGCCGTAAAGTGAAAAATTGAGAGAACTGACTCTTCATGAAAATTGTTTCAGGACCATTATTCACTGGAAAAATTTTGATTCTACAGAAAGATTGTTTCTCCTAAACTAGGAAACAAAACCATACAGAGAAGAACATTTTTTTCCCCTGCATTAGTACTGTTGAAGTCAAAATATAAAAATGGATTACGTATGGAACCTGACTTGAGGTTACGTCCTCATGTATTAAAGCCTACATCAGCAATGGAGTTCTGCAGTTCCAGTAAAACAACATGATGTATTACTTTAAATCTGTGCTGTTAATTTGAATTATAATGATTTTGTTAGTATTTTGTCAATTTACTTTTGCTTTTTAGTTGGGTAAGAGTTGCGAGTACTTTCTTTTCTGAATATTTCTTTTATATTCGCATAAAATATGCATTAAAATATAATAAACTGAGGTAAGGCAATGAGGAGGGGAGGCTCTGTGAACATGGTTTTCCCCTTAAAATGAGAATATGTATTATTCAAGGTATAGAAATACTACATTAAGCAATTAAGTTCTCAGGAGCCCAGAAGTTTCAGTCTTTAAATCAGCACAGACTGAGAATGAAGGTTTGATGACATTGAGGCAAAATAAGGACAGTGCGGTAAGATTTGAATTATACTTGGAAATACTGCATTTAAAGGAATGTCCATTAGGTGATGGTCCTACTTTTCTGGAGGGTGAAAATGGCCCTATAAAATGTTGGCGATGACACACGTTGGGCTTGCTTAATGCTTTTACTTGACAAAATGTTACTAGTTCATCAAATCCCAAAGCCATGAACCCCAGCTCGTCTCGGTGCTCTGTAGCCGGCTGGAATCTCTGATCTTTTGTCTCCACTGTTCCAACACTTGTACCACACAATTCAGAACTTTTGACTTTAGGCGGCGGCCTTAGCCACACAGGAGGTTGCAAGCCAATCATCACAAGATGGTAGATTTCTTCATTGTAACTGGGACTGGTAGCTGGTCAGGTAATAGAAACAAAATAGATTAAACCAAGAATACTTAAAATATGATGCTCATGTAGCATAATTATTTTCTTCTCACTTGATACAAATAAATGTATGTTAATTCACCAGCGTTTTGATGTGGAGCCACAGAAGTATGGGCCCATCACTGGGTGTATATGTTACATCCAGTTTCAAATTCTTTAAAGTGGTGCAGGAGTTAAAAGCAATTGCCGCCCTGGCTGCTTGGCTCAGTGGATTGAGCCCTGGCCTGCAAACCAAAGGGTTACCAGTTCGATTCCTGGTCAGGGCACACGACTGGGTTGCAGGTTGAGTCCCAGGTTGGGGGCATGTGAGAGGCTTGCATATTGATGTCTATCTCTCTCTTTCTACTTCCCTTCCCCTTTCTCTAAAAATAAATAAATAAAATCTTTTAAAAAGACAATATTTAAGTAAACAAATAAAGGCACCTTGCCCTCAGCCTGAGTACAGATTCATGTGCAATTCCTTTACCCAGTTTTTTTATAGTTGTATCACTTACATCTATTTCAACAGGATTTTTCTTTTTGGCTTCGCTTTATTAACAGTTTCTAAATCACTCATTGTTTTTCATAGAAATAGCTCATTTTATATCTATATTTTATTAGTGTATTCAATATTTTAACGACATAATTGCAAAAAAAAGAAAAAACACCAAAAAAACAAACCAAAAAAAACACCCCAACCCATAACCGAGGCCCTGACCAGGTGGCTCGGCCGGCTGGAACATCATCCCATACGGTTACAAGCTTGACCCCCATCAGGATGAGTACTGGGAGTACTGGAGGCAACCGATCGATGTTTCTTTCTCACATCAATGTCTCTCTTGCTCTCTGTCCCCCAACCCCTCTTTCTAACATCAATGCACATATCCTTGGGTAAGGATTTTTTAAAAATACATAATTGCTATAACTAGGACAGTTGGATGACAGGGCTTTGGGAACCAGCCCCATTGACTCTTGTAAACAAAGAGATCAACTGGTGCGCAGCACGAGGGCACAGCGAAGAGCAGAATCATTCAGCATAATTGTCATGAGCATCAGTCAGCATGTTCTACAGAGGACAGCATCATCTACTTTGGCAACCTGGTTAAATGGAAGTCAGTCAAAAAAATTCTACACTACATAATTTGTATGAACAAAGATTTAAGTACAAAATGGAAGGCCAAAAGAGAGGGAAACTGACTGCCTATGATTCTAGACCTTTTTAACTCTTAATTAAACAACAAAGGAAGCAGAAAATAACTTCTAAAATTTTTATTTCAACATCTTCACTAATTAAATATTAGTGAATTGTTCCCACACAAAATGTTAACCTGAATTTATGTTTTTCCCTTAAATGTGGAAGATAATATATACTATATTTGCTCTTTTTTTTTTGAGTTATCAATAATTGAGATGATATCAACTGTTGTTTTTGATTATCTGATGTCCTGTTTGTGTAGAGTTAGTATTTCCAGCAAAAGTTTTTCATCCCTGCAGAAAGGGCATATTCTGTGCTCTAGCCACACAGGTCTCATTGTGAATGTTTTCTCCTGCTGAGAGTGTTATCTCCAATTACCTCTCTTCCTTTTACCCATTCTTGGCACCAATCAAGTCTCTTCACCTTATTCTCCCCTCCTGGCTCCAATCATTGCTTGTCTTCCACCTTATCGGAACTCTTAAGCACTGTGACATTTAAGGATACCCTGTCTTGGATCATTCACTGCCGATTTCATGTGTTTATGTCTTGTGTCTCGAAAGCTGACAGCAAGCCTCTTGGCAGAGGACCAAATCTCTCAGGTCTCTTTTCTGTTCACAGCATCTTTACATCACAGGTACAAATAATTGCTTGTTGAGTTGAACTGAAACAACTAACAGGCTGCCAGAAAAAGAGTAGAGGTATATTTAATAAAGTGACCGGATTCTTCTGAGCAATTATTAAGTATTTATTCTATAGTAAGAATTGTGAAGGATGGTATAAACCTTCAGTCCTAGTCACAACCAAATAAACCATTTCCTCAATAGAAACACAGAAGAGTTAGTCTAATTTAAGGCAGACTTACCAAAATAGAAATTCAGATGGTTCATTTTTCTTTCTAGGTTAAGTGCTGAAAAACTCTGCATACTACTGCTGCATAAACATATGTAAGGAAGGCTGTGGCATGCTTCCTTTTATTTGGCTAGAGGAGTGCCTGACACATAAAACAATTTTATTATCATTGGCCTCTTCATCCACACCACAACCATAATGACAGCATTAGAACAAGAGTTGATTGCTTTCACTCAACAGTAGGAATAGTTGAGCTTGGATTTGGGATTCCCAACAATAAAAGCCTAAATAAAACTTTTGTAATGAAAAATGTTCTTTACAAGTTCTTTCTCCATCTGTTTCATTTGTTTGCTGAAATGAAAAGGATTTTCCTCTAAAAATTTCCTCTGCTTCCTCTTTCTTTCTCTCAGAGCAATTTTCTCCTAATAGGAACAGAGAGTAATGTAATGTAATACATCTTCAATGCAAACTCCAGGACCCAATTGAACTTTCTGATAGAAAAATTCATTTCCTCCCCTCTCTCTGCGGCTCTGTAAAGTCTTCCTATTTCTTGAGCCATTTCTAAGACTACTCTCCTTTTAACATTTAGGCATTCTGGCTCAAGGTCACGAGGTATGCTAATACACAAGGAAGCCACTTTTCTTGCTGTTTTCCTTGTTCCAGTTGGCAGGAGTAAAACCAGAATGAGAATTTTATTTCCTATTTCAGGTCAAAGCTATGCGTTTTGCTCCTCTAGCTAGGAGGAGTACTTCTGGTGAAAACATTAGTTTTCCCCGGACAGTAGGACTGAATGCTTAACCTGTGAAATCCGATGCTATTTCTGGGTAGTGTGGACAAAGAAGGGGTCACATACGAAAACTGTGACAAGCTCAGGGGAGGCCCGCATGGCAATGGCAGCCTTACAAACTCAGAGACTAAAAGTAACCACACAGATGGTCTGAAATTAAAACTTTCTAACTAAAAGTGAGTCATGGCAGATAGTCATGTCCTAGTGTAACTGAGCAAACTGGACCCCGTCCACATGTCACCTTGATGTATGACCCAACAATTAGCGTTGAAGGCAATAGGTTTTTATTTACAGGACCCCAGCCTTGGCTGAGCTGGGAGCACTTTTGTTTGGAGCTCTGTTCTTTCATGAGACCCAGTACTTTCCTTGCTCTCCACCAGGCTATGAGCCAAAAACATGCCAAAAAGCTCTCCATATTTTCATTTGTTCTTAAGCCGGCTGCACAAACAGTTCTTCATTCCCTGTGGAATGTACACTTGTGGGTTTCAGAATCACTGTGCTTCCACAGCAGATTTCTTCTGCAGGATTTGGGGCATGTTGTCCTCAGCCTTCATGTAGTAGTTCAGGGGAACGTGTGCTGTGTTACACTGGATTACGGTGGAGGCCAGGGAGGCACACGTCCCAAGAGAGTGGCCTCTCCCTATGTCCTCAGATAAGCAGAAGTCAGCCTTCCCTGGTCACCGTTCAGGGTTCCACGCATTTCTGATGAATCCGTGCTTGGTTTGGCAGGTTCCTGCATAGCTCCATTAGCCATTCCGGATCCCCGCGCTGCTTTATTAGTTTTTTTTTTTTACACCCTTTCCTTAATCCGCATGGCTGCCTGGGTTAGCACCCCAGGCCGCATGGTGGAATCCTAACTTCTGGCCAGCATGGCTTCTGCCTTATACGCCAGCCCTCACGGCGGACCATTCCGCTGCTGACCGCATAGCCGCTGGCGGCTTCTTTCTCAGACCTTGCGGCCGAAATTCCCCGTGTGCTTTACTGCAGGCCTCACGGCTGCTGCCTCCTCTTTCAGCCCGCCCATATTTTAAATGCTGACTTGGAGCTTCCTATGTGCTAGCCCTTCCTACAATGTGCTGCTTTTGCCCGTTCCCCCGTATTTTTTACCTTCTTCTGGCCACCATTTTTAGTCAGGGCAAGAGTACCCTATGGCATAGGAACTTCCACCTCCCTGCCTCTCCTGCACGCACTATATAAGCTTCCCTGGCTGCAGGACAAGGTACTCTATGTTCTGAAATTCACATACACCTTTTACCTGGGGTGGCTGCACAGCTATTAATTTGCCTTTTGTTATGCAAGGTATTTTAAACACCGTATTGTTCACTTCCCCCATTCTCCAACCATGGGCTGTGGAGAATTTCTTCTATATTTTGGGGACCCTCACTTTGTGCCCCATTTCACTAGGCTGGTATCTTCCCTGACAAAGTCAATCTTTACCTTAACCGAGCCTGTCTATTGTCTTTTTGCATCTACGATAACATGTCTTTGGAATGTCAGAGTAAGCCCCTTTTTTTCCAGAACCCTCAGGGCACAATCTCCCATTAGAGCACAAGAACGTGGAACTCCTCATTGTTCTCTTATTGGCCAAATATTATGTGCTGTACATGTTAATTCTTAACTATCCTATACGCAGCAATGTAAAAGAAGTATTTGTGTCTTCATTTTACTCTTCATCCAGTCTCAGAGATTTTCTGCTTTGCTTTCTCCAGCCTCCCTACTCTACCACCAGCGGATTCCATGTAACCCTCCTTATGCCTCCTCTTTGATTGTAATGTATAAAGTAAACTGCAAAACAGCTGTTCTCTGGAACATTTTCTCAGTCCATTGAGATTTTGCTTCCTGGCAATTGTTGTCAGTTTGACTCAAACTCATAAAAATTCTCTACAGGTTTGGATGTTTCCTGTGTCAACAGTAGATAGTGTCAGACTTGAGTTGATTTCTTTGACACCTTACCAGTGTCTCAGGATTGCTTTGTGTTGTGTAGGAAGCACCACTCCCTCCCCCCGCCGCCCCCGCCACACATACACACTTGCATTGGAATTGGCACCAGAACCTATTTAACTTCTTTTTTTCATCTGGCCATCTAGTTCTGAGTATTTGTAATTCCACCTCCCCTAATTTAGTTTAAGATTATCAGCTGCCCCTCAAAAACACACATGCTCATACATACACATAATGCCTTTCTCTCTACCCCTACCCAAGAAGCTTATGAGAAACTTTTAGAGATGATATCATCTGTCCCTCATTCTACTTTCTTGTGCTTTTTTTCACTGTTGCCGATTGGATACAGAAACTGACTTAGTATGCAGAGCTTTCATGAGCGGTGACCTCTTCGGATGCGTACCTGTGGCAGGGAGGAAAGGAGGTGGGACTGGAGCAGAGAGAGGAGTCGAGCCAAGGTGCAGCCTGAGGACAGCCTCGGCTGATGCCCTGCGGAGCTGGAGGTCTGAAAAGGCTGTTGTCGTGGTCTTGTGTTGGGCAAAAAAGGACCAGGCCTTTACACTCCCACCTTTATCAGCCATTGGATACAGACCAGCTCACAGCATTTGTGAGCTTAGGCGAGGCAATTCTCTGCAGCTGGGCAGTCCCTGAAGCAGCCGACTACAGCTGAAGAACCTCTACTGACAGCACTCTCAGCTGCTGCGGCAACACATCCATCATTGGAGGGAGATCTGGGGGCACCACCCGCGTCTACCCCAATGTTAGGAACTAAATGCTATATTCTGTTCACCTTAGGACTTCTCTTTTGATTCTCCATGACCTTGTTTTGAAAGTTAAAAACAGAAAAATTAAACATTTGCAATCTTTTTTACATTCATGCCGTAACAAAATTTTTTTCAAGGTAGTATAAACATCTCTTAAAGACCAGAAGAAATGGCTATATAAGGATGTATTTAAAAAGGCAAAAATTGATCAAGGATCAGTACTCAAGATAGAATAGAGAAACCTGCTTTTTTATAGTCAAAATGATTAGACTTAATTTGTCTCCAAGTTTTGTTTTTTGTTTTTTTTTTTTTACTTTGTCTACTTGCTCGTTTTCTTTCAAATCAAGGCTCTGATTTGAATTAATTTTCATTCTAAGCTATGAAAAAGTCCAGGTTTATGTGAGTTTACCCTGAAATTTATGACAGAGCTGAGAGTAATGGTAAAATTATACCCATCAATCTAATCTCTCCAAATAAGAACTTCAGATCTTCAGTTTAAAAGTGTTGCCTAACCCCAGTGCCAGGCCTGACCTGATTCGTGGGCAGGCTCATGGCAGATTTCAATCCCAGATGTCCTGCTTGGTAGCCAAAAGAAGAGATCAGCCAGTTGAATTACATTTTAATATTTTTTATTCATACTGAATACTTGGGGTCTAATAGCAGATCATAAAAGCCCCACTCAGCTGAAATATGAACTCCCATTTATTATTATCAGTGCTGTGTGTCATCATTACCAGCCTCATATTTCAAGAGGACAGCTGGTACTTGCAAGGTCAATGACAGTTTTATATAAAAACCCCAAAGGAAAGGACTACAGAGATCAAAGATTTGGGACAATCACGTAGAAAAAGATGGCCATATGCTAACTAATCCATTCCAAAAACTGGGTTTTAATTTTTGGTACCTATGATGGGGAGATCGGAGGAAATTGAAAAGGATGATTTAGTAAAAGCTATCGATATGAGACGGGACTCTCAGTGTAAGCCTAAACATCCTATAAGAGAAGTTGCTAAGGAGAACTACGCCCAGATCATTGTTACTGCTGAATGTCCACTCCCTGTTGGTGAATTCATTTTCGGAAAGCTTGATGCTACAGAATGATTTGATTATACAGCAGGATGGTAATGATCTCACAGGCTGATGGAAACAATTCAAAGATCAGCTCAGTGGTACCAAGGAATAGATGTGAACATGCTGTGTGCCATGTGCTAGGCTTTCAATGACCTTGGTGTGTTAACATTAATGGAAGAGGGATACCAAATTTTCATAACTTGTTGATTTTCAGAACTAAACAGGAAGCAGAATTATGAAATCTATGACTGATCCATCTCACTTTTTCTCCAGAAGAATTGTAGAGTTATTATGAGAAATTATCCAAATCCAGGATAATTCAGCCCAAATCATGCCAACATCTATTTCAGAGTTCTTGATCCTGTCCAGGGATGAAATAGAATGATGCTGGCACTTGGGATCGATGGGAGCAGACACCTGATGTTCCCAATATTTTCAGCTTTCCCTACATATTTACCTTTGTTGTGAAGTCATGAATTAAAACTGTTTGGAGCATACTGTGGCAGAATAAGAATGACTTGGCTAGAAAAATGGGGACTCTTGCCATGACCTAGGAAAAATACGTAGTGAGCAAAGTTGTAGGCCCTCAAACTCTCTCTCCTGAACATTTTCTTGCCTCTATCCTATCTGGCCCCTCCTTTTGAGTTTCATTGGCGTTTGTATTCATTTTCTGGCCCCACCTCCTTTTTTGTTTTCGAACTGTATGCTCTAGTTGGCTAGAAAATTGGAGGGACACACATACACAAAATCTGTTTTATCGATGAAAGGAACAGTTTACTCAAAACATTGAATAAGAGTGTTGAAAACTGGTTATTCCCGACTCATGTCAGAGAGTCAGCAGTCCCAAGTCCACCTGAGTGTACTCTGGGATATGGCTACTTTATTAATAAGAGGACCAGTACCTTGATCCCACATCATCACACCTAGGATATGGGAGTTTATGGTGGAAAGTCAGTCAGTTCTCCCAGGAATGCACTAATGGGTAGAATGCGTCCATTACTGTAAACGCATCCCGCCTCTGCAATATCATCCCCACAGCTCCATTTTACAGCCTCATTTCAAATTATTTTAGAGTGAACTTGGATGCTCTGCTTCAGCATCTACCGGAATCCCAACCCCAGCACATACACCACATCTTTCCAGCTATAGGACAGACACTAATTTGCGAAGTATCTACATATCATAAGTTAAGGTGAACAATCCCTTGCTTTCTACAGCCCCCTCTAGGTATCACCCTCCACTTCTGAGGACAACACCAGAATTTGATTCTTTCTTGTCTCCTTCCATATATTCTCAGGGGAAAAAAATCTAAAATGGGTCATTGGAAATTAAATGTAAATTCAATACAATGTTATCTCTCTAAGACATACTTGCATTTTAGAAGTAAAAGTTTTGTTTCTTTTTAAGGAGTTACATATAACTACAAGCAGGAGTGTGAAATGTGAGTGCGTACGTGCAGGAGAGGGTGTAGACGGGGAAAGGGGTGCCGACGGAGTACTCCCTGTTTAGTGTAGGTGCGAACAAAACCAACTCCACCTTCGTGTCCCAAATTTTATTTCATCTTTGTTTCATTTTGTGACCTTTGACCAACCTCACTGTCCTAGCAAGCATAGCAAAGCTTCCTCGATGATTATCTGTATTCCTTAAAATAGAGCCATAAATATTCTTGTGACCAACAACCAGAATGGCATGACAACTGAGATAAATATCAAACTGGTGATAGTACTGATTACACTGCATTTTTTTGTCTCTTTGTCTTGTCAATCATTAGTACCTACCTGAGTTGTACTATTAAAAAAGTACTGTAACAGGAGTCTGCCGGCAGAAACTAATTTACGCAAAACTACTGTCCACTGCAGCCCAATCTTCCTGTTAGTAAATTACCCCATAATAAAATCTGTTATATTCTACGGAGTTGCCGGCTTAGTCTTTCAGTCCACAGATACCTTCTCATTATGGTGGCCATGCCATCCAACAGCTTCCCCAAAACTATGTAAATCTTAGGGATGGCCCAACTTATTCTAGACTCACAAATCACCTGTGAATGAATAGTAATGTAAGTGTATGTTTACTGACCACAAATGCATGCTCATCTGTTGTTTTTCTCCTGGGCACTGATCCCTGTTTAACATACTATATATGATGTCTGCCCAGAAGGTGTCCAGTCATGTAATATGAAAAATAGAGGCATTTATTGGAGAAGATAGAAGATACAAAAAACAGTATGCATAGGACAGTGATGCCTGAGTCCCCTTCAAAGTAGGCGTCTTGGGAACACACACAGTTCTCCCAGTTTCTATCAGCTGCCCTGTTGTATTTTTCTGAATTCATTGATGGTCTGAAATCTCTTCCCTTCAAAAGTGATTTTAGTTTTGAGAAAAGCCAGAAGTCACAGGGCACCAAATCTAGGCTGTAATGGGGTTGAGTCGCCTGGGTGATTTGATGTTTTGCCAAAATCCTCTGCACGAGATATGATGCATGAGTGGGCACATTGTCGTAATGAAGCTGCCAGTCACCAGATGCCCGTAGTTGTGACCTTCTGATCATCCTTATAGTTTCCGTGGAGGAATGTTCAAGCTTAAAGCAGAATCTGATGCAGATTTGTTGCTCTACTCGCTCAGTCATTTTGAACATGATGGCGACACAGTACACACGCTCACTCAATGGCGACTGCCACCCCCACTGACTAGTACAGTGAAGTTGACACTTTTCATGCTTGTGGATTCCAGTCCACCCTCCTTGGCTGCCAGGTTACAACAATGTCTTGCAAACTGTTCTTGTTATATGAACAATGGCTGGACTTTTTCTGGACAAGCTTTGTATATTTTTATCTATTTTTCTATATTATCTATGTCCCTAATAGAATACATACCAGTTGCCTAGACCAGTAGTAGTACATAGTAGATACTTAAAATTTTTTGAATGAATTATTTATATGAATACTACACTTTTATACATGCTTTTGTCAGTTATATATATTTAATTATATTTTCCTACCCTGTGCTCAACTTTTCACTGTTTCTATGGTGCTTTTGATGAACAGAACTTCTTAATTTTAATATAGTTGCATTTAATTATTTTGTTTTATGGTTATTACTATTTATATGTAGTTAAATAATCCCTTTCCTCTTCCGAAGCTGTGAAGATACTTTCCTTTGTTATTCTTTAGGATTGTTGTTGCTGTTTTTTCCAACTATAGGCCTTTAATTTTGTGTATGATATATATGTTATATGTACAACAACCCTGTTAAACTCTAGGATTATTTCTAATAATTTATAAGTAGATACTTGGGTATTTTCTTTGTATACAGTCATATCTATGAAAAATTACCATTTTGTATTTTATTTCCTGGTCTCTTCACCATTTACATAATTTTATTCTTTAATGTGATATTGAAGATTTTTGCTACAGTGTTGGACAGAAGTAATGATAATGAACATCTCTGATGATTTATTCCTCCTATGAAAGCAAAGGTTTTAATATGTTGTTATTAATTATGATGTGTACAGTGGGTATTTTTGTAGATACTCTCAGTAGATTAGCAGAGCACTCTTATTTCTCAATTGCTAAGAACTTAGCATAAAATGATACCTAATTTCACTTATTAAAGCTGTTTCTTCTTCTTGGTATGATGGGTTATATTTTTATATATTATTGGATTGGTGTGTATACATTTCCATGGGTGAAATTGGTCTATAATTTTTTCTTATATTATCCTTTTAGATTCTGGTATCAAGGTTTTCCTGATATCATAAAATGAGTTGAGAACTATCTCCTTTCTTTGTATATTATGTAAGAGTTTACAGATGATTGGACTATTTCTTTCTGGAATATTTGTGAGAATTCACAAATGAAGCCATTTGGTCCTGACATTTTCTTTGTGGAAAACGTTGGCTATGGATTTCATTCATTTGCCTTCTCAAGTACTCCCTTACCACGCTGTTCTCCTACATAGGACCCACGTATGTGAGTCTGTCCTGAGCCAGTGTCCAGCTGGAAAAGAATATGCCAGTGCCCCACCTTACAATCACCTCTAACATTTAGGGATGTTTTTTGGAGTTTCCTCTCTCTGGGCCTCAGGGAGGAGAAAACAACTTCAAACCTCCTCTTCTCCATATGAAAGAGGAAGGAGGATCCTCTCGCCTTTCATCTTCATCTTACATAAACTGTGGGTGGGGAGGGGTGACATTGGACTAGTGCTGGACTGGTACTTACCAGCAAGGCTGAGGGCGGAAGGCTGGCCCCAGAGGTGGTAGTTAGAGTGTAAAGTAATGATTGTCTTTGCTCCTCAATGGACCTGAGCCTCAATTGTGGGAGAACAGGAAGAATCTGACTTATCATATTAACTGTACACACATGTTTAATACGTGTACCCCCAGATGTCAACAGTTGTTCTTTTGTTCTAGAGTGGTGGGCTCTTAAATGATATAAGAAGATTTCTCCACTTTTTTCTCTTCCTTCATCTATATTTTCTCATTTTATACACATTAATTGTATAAGAATAAAAACGGTTCTCTGCATGTTCCACTTTTATTAATAGACCATTACATACAAGACCCCTTTAAAATATTCATTGACCTATTACTACATTTTCATTTACTGGCAACTTGCTGTAATTCTCAGATGTAGAAATAAATTCCTTACATTCTGACTCTTTTTTTTTAAGCACACTTGAATTTCAAACTATGCCACCACATTTTGTTTTGACTCTCAACTCATATTTTAATAAAAGTAATTTTTGTTTCAAAGCTGTAAAGGAAATGAAAAACTGAAAATTCAATTAAATGTTATATTTAATCTCTGACTTAGAATGAAAATACCTCCTCCAAATGAGAGAATGGTGGAAATAATTGTTCTGACAGGAAAAATTAGACATTCTAAGAAAACATTTAAAATATGCATGTATAAACCTCCACTGCAATGGCAAACTCAGCCTCTGCCTCCCCCAGGTGGAAAGAAATTCACTGGCTTTCAGTTGAAGTACTTTTTCATTGGATTGAATAAATTCTTTGGTCAGTGAAGGAAATGGAGAACTTAGAAATGGTTCTTGACTGTCCTGGTATTTTTCCATTTTGTTTCTGGCTAGCTATGTATTCTTTTCCATTGTACTTGTTTGCCCCAATACATCAAGTTCATTGGGCCAGCACTTTGAATTTTCAGATGAAAATTCTTGATTGAATATTATTGGAATGTTTTTCATTCTGGCATCATGACCTAAACAAAGGCAGAATTTTCCATTTCATTAAGCATGTATTTATTAATCATCTTCCCTGTGCCAAGTGCTGGGCTAGACACCATTAGAGATTGGGAGATCAGAGAAGCAACCCTGAGCTGTGCAGCAACAAAAACGATATCCGTGCGTGTCTCACGTACATTGATCTCACTGGGACAGTCCTTACAGAATGTGGCTCGTTTTCTCAAGGAAGTAACAGTTTAGTGAAGAGTATAAGAACTCCACATATTAAATACCTAAAGGGTAAGATAAGAAGGAAATTATTCAGTGCTGAATAGTTTGATGTAGTTAATTAACAGAGGAGCTCAGGTATGGAAGAATCTGTGAGCAGCACTGATGGAGAGTGATTATTATAGACTCAGGAAATTAGATGAGCTTGAAGAACGAAAGGGCATTGGGTAGGGCATTGGGTAGGCAGGGTCAGGCAAGGACTTTTTGTGTATAGAAAGTTACAGGAAAAAAATGTACAAAGTAGGGAAATAGTGAGTCCACAGCCTGATCAGAACAGAGGGGCAGGAAGAAGAGGACAGTTTGCAATCATTCATGATATGTATATATCATGAAGTAATAATATTTTAAAATATTTTTTGGTAAAAAACCCAACTAAAATTACAATATTTTAATCAAAATTGCATCAGACATTAATTAGTTACCCTACAATTAAATCTTTTTATGAACATTATAACGAAAGGATAATGGCAGAGTTTTGGATTCTTTATGTGTAGTCTCATTTAATTTATGTGACAATTCTGTGAAGAGAAATTGTATTTGATTGTTACTGGTTTAAAAAAAATAAAGGCATTAAAAATAGCAACTAGAACAAGAAAAGAGTTTTTTTTCTCTTCCATTAAAAAACTCCAAAGATAGGTAGTTTCTATCTACCACCATGACCATCAAAGACCCAAGATTCTTTCATCCCTGTTTATCAGACTTAGTGAATGGCTTCTAGTCTCATGATTGCCTCATGGTTACAAAATGGCCACTATAGTTCCAACCATCACGTCCATGTTCCAAGTGGGAGGAATAAGAAAGGAAGCTGAAATGCAGAACAGCACAGTTCCTAGCTGAGTTAGTTCTCTTTAAAGAGGTTACCAAAAAGTCCTATTTGGTGATTTCTGAACTGTAATCTCAACCTTATCTGCAAGAAAGGATGAGAAATATAGTATTAGCTGATCATATTCTGCCCCCAATAATACAGAGTTTCAACCAGTAAGGAAAAAGGGGATAATATATACTAGCTGGGCTACTAGCAGTCTCTGTCCAAGTAATCTTACTGTCGTTTTACAGATGAGGAAACCAAGCCTGTAAAGTGTTGAATAAACTACCCCAGTCGCACAGCCATGTCCTAAGCCCTGCTCTTTCCACCCTCCATGCAGTACTTATGCCTGACATTCTAGGCTTAGTTTCCCTAACACTTGTCTCAGACTTTCTTATGTGCATACTAAACAATTATTCTCCTTTCAGGGTTTATCACATTCCAGCTTCAAGGAGGTGCTACAGTATCATTAAGAGGATGGGGAACTTAGACAAAACAATTTGTTACATGTATATATTGGGGTCACTTCCTGCAGGTGAGGTTTGTGTAGATACAGTTTGTGGAAGTCTTGGGAACAAAGCTGCTATATGACACCATGTCTGCTATCATATGTGTCTCATTTCAGCTCTGCGGATCTGATCTCTCCCTTTATCCCTCCCACTGAACATTTACCCATGTGTCATTTTTATCCAGATACCCACACTTCTGCCTTTTCCAACACTGACACCCAATTACTAACTGTGTTCTCAGAGAAACTGTGAGCAAAACCATGTATAGGGAAGCATTTTACTCAGCCTCAGTCTTCAGTCTACAAGTTATTTTTGAACATTTACTCTGTACAAATCATGGTGCTAGTAACTACAGGGTTTATTATGAAACATAAGGTACACTCATGCTGAACCTCAAGGAGTGAACAATCTAGTTGGAGAAATGAAGTACATACACATAAAATGACAGCTAATAAGACAAGGCAGTCTATAAGTGCAGGTCAAATGAAAGAGAGCTAGAGAGAAGATGGATGTTCTAAGTGTTGAGAGGAAGGAAAAATCCCCTCTGGCTAAAGAGAGGGAATTGATTTGGTCCCTATGGAACTTATGGAAGAAGAAAGATGAAAGATGTTTCAGAGGTTTCTTTAGGTGGGGGAATGGAAAGATCAAAGAAAGTCACAGCAATGAAGACAGTGTATACATTCAAGAGACAGGAAGGAGTTCATGTGCCTGGCTAAAATAGTTGATTAGTATGAGAAAGGGTGAAGAGGTGACCCTAGAGAACTAGTTTGTGGTTATAACATGGGTAGCCTCAAATTCCAGGCTAAGGAATGTAGATTGGAATTGCATTTGGATTTTATCTAAATTGCATATGGGATTCAGGGCATCACTCAATGAAAGCCCTGATTTGAAAGGACTAATTCCAAGCCTATGCAAACTGTGTTCTGTACAAACAATTTTTTCCACCCTAGGGTTCCTTTTCTGATCTGTATTTAACTGGTGCAGGTCCCATGGCCTCTCTTCCTTCCCCTGCAGCCTGCTTTGCATTTGTGTTGACCCTTTCATCAGTTCTTTTTAAAAAATGAGAGAAAGCAGAACTGATACCAGTTCATCTTATAAACTGGGCTTTGTCAGTCTCACTAAAAGGTTTAGAAAAAAATTGAGAGCAATCTCTTGAATATGGTCTTAGATTATTAAATGATCTTGTCTAGAGAGACCAAAGAGCAGTGACTATAGGAGCAATGTAAGTAGAGGCTGTCTGCACTTTGAAACTAGGGGAGACGCTGTGGCTCTTCTGTGCTTGACTTCCTGTCATTGACGTTTGCAAATGAGGTAGTTTGCAAAATGGTAGTGGTAGTTTTTGTTCTATCAAGTCCCGAGAGGAGAATTAGGTGAGAAAATAAGTAGCAATTTCTCTTCCTAATAGGCAAAAATCCTTTAAGCAATCTAATAACATTATCTTACTTGGAGTTATTGAGGATATTTTGGGGTCACAAGTAAGAGACAACCTAGCCCAAATAAGTTTAGGCAGGAAAAGAAAGGAACTTGTAGTATGTAGGGGTTACAATGGACAAAATATTTGTGTTCCCTCCAAATTTACATATTGAAATCCTATCCCCCCCCACCCCACCCCGCAATGTGATAGCATTAGGAGGTGGGGCTTTGGGAGGTAATTAGGTCACGAAGGTGGAGCCCTCGTGAATGGAATTAGTACTCTTACAAAAGAGGCCCCAGAGAGCTGGCTTTCATTAGTGTGAAGATACAATGAGCAGCCTGTACCACAGAAGGGGACCCTTACCAGGACCTGACTGTGCTGGCCCTTTGATCTCAGACTTCCAGCCTCCAGAACTGGGATAAATAAATTTCTGTTGTGTATCAGCTAACAGTCTATGGTACTTTGTTATAGCAGCCTGAACTAAGACATGGTCATATACAGCTTCAATGTAGCTGGATCCAGGGACCAAAGTGATGTCATCAGGACACTGTTTGTCCATCTTTCAACTCTATTCTCAACAACATTGTGTCATTTTTTTATACTCTCATGCTAGCTAAATGGTTATTAGCAGCTTCAGGTTTCAAGGGTCAGGTCCAGTGGAAAAGAATGCAGACTTCCTTTCGACGTGTGTAAAGCAAAACCTTCTGCATCATATCTCATCAAATCTGACGGGATATTTAATTTTCCAAACCTGAGTCTCACGAACCTCACTGTGGAGTTTAGTGTTCAGTCAACTACATTCAAAGTGCATAGACAGAGAGCAGGAAACAGTTACTCTATCACTAGAAGAAGGTAAATAGAAACTGTGGGTGGAGTAGGGGAACGGCAGCTGTCTACAACCATTACATTCTAAAATGTGTGTCCGTTAGTAATACATGGCACAATTTCCCCCATTCTTTGCAAATTTCCAGTACCATTGTCATGTGACATTTGTAAGAAGAAAACACATGAATACAAATAGCCCAAGATACCCAGTGTGAGAGCCTAGTCTGTATATTTATTTTAGACTAATTTTTGAGAGTATGGAGATCTGGTTTTTATGGAGCAAATGTTCCATGTCAAAAAAATTTACTTTCACTGACATAGTTCATCCTCACAACAGTCTTTTGAAACAGGCATATTTTGACTTCTTAGATAAGAATCGTCAGTTCAGGGAGGTTAAGCAACTCTCCCAGTGTCACATAGCTACAAGAGACCTGGCACTGGTGCTAGAAATCAGGTCTTTCTGGCTCAAGAGCCAAAAAGCTTCCACTATCTTATGCTGCTCCTTCTCTGATTTCATTCCTAGAACCTGCTCTCACTTCCATGGTCAAAAAATTGTGCTGTGTGTGATCATGGTTGGTTTGTTTGTTTGTTTTCTTATTAAATTCCAACCCTCTGCCTGTTTGTGAAGATAAAGATTCTGAGATGCGAGAGCTGAAAGGAATTTTAGATACCATTCTAGTTCGAAACTAAAAACTCTGCTTCAAAAGATGAGGAGACTGAGGCACAGAGGACCATTTGTTGTTCAAGGTCATGCCAACCGACAGCAGCCCTGGTCCCGGCATCTGATTTCAGGTTCCTACCCCGGCTCCTTCACTTTCTTTTCTTGCCTGAGTGTGGCCTTGGGGAAGTTACCTTAATTTCTCGGCTTTCGTTCGGTCCTCTGCCAAATAAGGGCCAGAGTATTGTGAATTTCATTGATTCCCAAGTACATATTATTTCACATTGTGAAAGCTAAATGCAACTTAAATGGAAAGCAAATCATAGTTTAATTGTTTTTACTTTATGAAGAACATATATAAAGTAATGGGATGTTTCACAGTCAGTGATGTCACCGATTCTATGAAATATGGAAGTGCAACCTTTATGGGGTTGTTGCAGAAATGTAATAAAATAATAAAGGTATATCATTTAAAGTACTGCCTGGCACATAGCAAATGCTGAGTGTACGTTAGCTGGTGTGGTTACACTGCAAGAACATGTGTATGACTTGGCCCATGCACACATCTTTTTAGGAGATAAAATTGTCCCTGGGACATGTCTTCATTTCCAGCTTTGCTTCTTTGGCTTGTGGAAACAAAGTGAATTTCCTTGCTTATTCTTCATTCCTGAGCATCGTAGCCTGAGGCTGAACACAGCCCCCAGATCCATTTGAACTAATTATCCAGATTTTTTTTTCTTTGTTCAAATCCTGTGACAAAGTGACAAATTGCCACTCATATTTGTGTTATATAGATACAGGGTAGAACTTGTACTCTCTCTCCTTGTTTTTTACTGTTAATTGATAAAGTGGTTTTTATGAATAGTTTCACTCAAAACTCTCAGCCTCATCTTTTTATGACACAAAAATGCAACACAGCAGGTAAATTAGCATGAGATTTTGGGGGTAGAGATTTATCTTTGCTTTGCTTAGACTAGTAACCAGGGCTTTCTCTATAAGAAGGAAGTCTGATCGAATTCCGATGTAAGTTTAAAGTAGCACAATAACAAATAAATTACAACTTTTACTGATTTCTGAGACGAGTTTCTGTGTGTTTTTTTCATTGTATTTCAAGGCATAACTTCGAAAGGCACAATATTCTTTAAAATATACAGCATTAATGAAAAGACATTGTGTTTCTTTTCTCTAGTTTCCAAAATTTCATTACTTATAGATTGGAGATCAAAATAGGTGATATCTTAACTGCTCTTGTTATTCAGAATTCACAGCTCTTTGTATTATTCTTCTATTCATTATTTCCTCACTTGTCTTTCAGAATGTCTCTAAAATGATGGGTTATTATTTCCACTACTTCAGTTAGTGTTTATGCCAGCAGGGGGGAACATTATTTTATTATTTTTAGAGAATAAGAACTATTTCTTGAACCAAGAAATTGAACTTGCTATTTTAGAGAAATAAATCAAAGACATCCTTTTTATCAGTCTCTACTGATTTTCTCTAGAGAGCCTTCCCCATTCCCTAAAGTAGCCCCTGCATGAGAGAAAGCCTTTCCCATCATATACTGTGCAAATCTCTATTTATTGCTATGTGACATGATAATATCTGTTCCTGTCTTCTCTCTAGACAGGTTGCTCCTTGGGGACAGGGACTGTGGCCCTTTCATTGATGTATGCATATATCCTAGAGCACTAAATTAAAAAACACGTTAAGTGAAGAAAGGTCTAAAACGAAATCTCTTAGAGCTCTGAGGATATCTTTGTATTTCTCTTTAAAACTGATGTTTTCCTTTGGGTAGTAAGATTCATCACCAAAGTAGATGTTGGTTTCTCCAAGATGCACCTGCAGAGCTGCATGCACCACTTTAGGTAATAATCTGCTAGAGACACTTATAGACACATATTTACTTAATATTAAGCTGGGCCAGAAAGGAAACCAATTTGAAATTGCTTCCTCAGCTGGAAGCTCTATGCTAACAATAAAGTTTAATTTCAGCAGCTGTAGTTCTCAAATCAATAGGCTGCAAAGAGGGTGGCAGAATTTCAATTTTTGGTTTTGAATACTAAGCAGGTCAGAAGTTGCATTATTTAAGAATAAATTTACTGGATTTTAAAAGCAGTTTTTGGAAAATTAGCCATGTGGATTGATATTATTTTCAATAATAACCTAAATCTCCAGAGTAAAATAATATAGTGTCCACCATAAACTGTCACATTCGTTACATAAATGCGAAGGTTTTTTTAATGACTTCAAGAGACAGACTAGTGGATAAATTTAGATATTAAATTACATTAAACCGCTGGATATTCTTACCTGACAAACAGTTTAAGGACATTTTCTTAGGTCTCTCCAGTGCTTTATTTTAAACAAAAAAAAAAAATACTGTAGCAACACCTCCTGGGAACTAGACTGTGCTATGCTAATATCTGTTTTTTTGCTTTTAGTAGTATTAATATTTGCACTGGAGTGAGAACATGTGTTGATGAATGGCGACCTTGGCTGTATTGGCCTTTAAACATTGACCTTGTTTCCACGAGTATGTTGTTTCACTTCATCTCTTAATAACTAATTGTGCTGGTAGTCACTGGGGAACAGGAGTATCAAATCAGGGATATTTTTATAACCAAGCAGTGCAATTTGGAAAATAAATGTTAAAATATAAGTAAATTACTTTGTCCTTAGGAAAAAAAATGAATGGCCTTAAATCTCACCAGGGTCATCAGAGCACGCCCTTATACCAAAGAGGGGGGTCCAGGCCCCTCGCCCGGATGCTCAGGGGTTCAGGATGAGAGAAAGCCACATGTACGAAGCTCAGGTTGTATAGGAAGGTCTTGAAGTGTTCTGAAGTAGTAGGCAAGAGCTATCAGCATTTCTGAAGGGATGTTAGAGGTCAAGTCAATTAGAGTTTAAAACATAGAGATATGGATGGAGACAAGGGCCAGAGATGGTGCTGGATGGGGTCTGGAAACTGGACAGCTCTGCTAATCTTGATCTGCATGACTTTTCTTCCTGTCAGCTTTTCAAAACATGGAGCCGTCTCATTCATGGGCTTTGATTCTGACTGAGCTGGGGAATTTTAATATCATGGTCTTGATATTTTATGCCCTGTTTTTATTGAGGGGGGAATAAAAAATGAACTATATCTACCTTTCCTATCCCCTATGGGTTTCTGGTCTAACTGAACTTTCAGCAGCATGGAGGGCAACTATGGGGTAAAGTGGAGGTGAGGCGGTAGGCTACTGCAAACTCTATCATATTTTCCCACCAGGCATTTTTTTCTCCTGAAAGGCAGAGATTGAAATGAGCAGAGCCCAAGACTATAAAAGGAAAGATGCTCTCAACTCAGTTTGTGGAAGACACTGAAGATGCCCAGTTAAGTACTTATTTTTCTCTCTTATTGAAATGAACAAAAACATAAGCTCTCTCTTTTCGATAATTGTGTTTAATTAAACTTCAGGCTGTTAAATGTAATGCATACTGATAAATTCTCCATGGAATCTTTGAGAAGTAAAGTACAGCTGTTCAATTCATGAATTTATTTTGCATTCTTAATAGAATATTTTCCTGAAAAAGAATTTATTCTTTAGAAGGCCCAAATGGCCTTTTGTATTTTATCTTCTCTCCTCTGCTACTTTTGTCCTGATTCTTGACTGAGAATACTCATCAGCTGCAGTATGTTTTGTTTCCTGGGTCAGGTCAGTTATCCCTGTGAGCTGCAGGCCCACGTTTAAGACTCACTACTTCATTTCGTCCTCCTCTGTGCCAGAGATTGTACTTGCTGCAGAAGCCTTTAAATCCAGTGAGGTTAACTGAGATTTTCTTAAGGACATAATCTCTGATTCTTTTCTTAACTTCGATGTTTTACAGGTTAAATTATAATCTGGCTTCATGAAATATTCAACAGGATGTTTTCTGATTTAAAATATAGCTAAAGACTTCTGGTCAAGATGGTGGCATAGGCAGGTGTGGCTCACCTCTTTGCACAACCACATCACAATTACAACTAAAATGTAGAGCCACCATCACTCAGAACCATAAGAAATTGAGTTGAATGGAAGTCTGACAACTATGGAATTAAAGAAACCACATCCCTCAGGCTGATAGGAGGGGTGGAGACATAGAATGGGCTAGTCCCTCACCCACATGTGCTGGATAAAAACATAACTTACATGACCACCAAAGCCACTTTTCCAAATGAATGGCTGTTCTTCGCTCATGCTTCACAACTTCCTAAATCCTATCAAACAAGCAACAGCTGGCCTCAGTGAGGCCCTGGCCTGACACTAGCAGCAGCCAGCCTAGATTCATAGCTTGGCTGAATCTCCAAGCCCAGCACAAGTAGCAGCCATCTCAGAATGCTTGATAGCTCAGGCAGGGTGGCCCCGGGCAAAACACAGGTTGGGGCTGACCTTGGCCTGCACCACCCAGGAATCCCCAGGGCCAACGCACCCAGTGAACAGCTACAGACTGCATCAGAGCACCACCACCCTATCCCTGCACAGCTGATCCTCCTTAGAGGGTAGAGTTTGGTGGCCAGTGGTCATAGCAAATCCTTGCAGATGACTGGCCTGGGTAAATCTTTCCCATTGCATTCCCATTGATCTGCTAACAGCAACCGAGGCTCAACTATAAGAGGAGGGTGTACTCAGCCAACATGAAGGGCACACCTCAATATCCAGCTTGGGTGATAGGGGAGGTTTTGCTACTGGACCCTACAGGACACCTACTACATTAGTCCACACTACCAAGACACAGAGTCAAAGCAGCTCTACCTAATTCACAGAAACAAACACAGGCAGGCTGCCAAAATGAGGAGACAAAGAAACATGGCCCAAATGAAAGAACAGATCAAAACTCTAGAAAAAGAGCTAAACAAAACAGAGATAAGCAATCTATCAGATGCAGAGCTCAAAACACTAGTTATAAGGATACTCAAGGAACTTAGTGAGGACCTCAAGAGCATAAAAAAGATTCAGTCAGAAATGAAGGAGGCTCTAATTGATATAAAGGACAATTTACAGGAAAACAACAATAGAGTGGATGAAGCTGAGAATCAAACAAATGATATGGAACATAAGGAAGCAAAAAAAAAAAAAAACCAAACCAACCAATCAGAACAATAAGAGTAAAAAGAATCCAAAAAAATGACTATAGTATAAGCAGCCTCTAGAACAACTTCAAGTGTGCTAATGTTCGCATCATAGGGGTGCCAGAAGGGGAAGAGAAAGAGCAGGACATTGGAGATCTATCCAGAAAAAAAATGGAGAATTTCCCTAATTTGATGAAGGAAATAGATATGCAAGTCCAGGAAGAACGGAGAATCCCAAACAAGGTGGATGCAAAGAGGCCCACCCTAAGACACATCATAATTAGATGCCAAAGGTCAAAGATAAAGAGAGAATCTGAAAAGCAGCAAGAGAAAAGAAGTTAGTTACCCACAGGGGAGTTCCCATAAGGCTGTCAGCTGATTTCTCAAAAGAAACTTTGCAGGCTATAAGGGATTGGCAAGAAATAGTGAACATCATGAAAAGCAGGGACCTACAGCCAAGATTACTCTATCCAGTAAAGTTATCATTTAGAATCAAAGGACAGGCAAAGGGCTTCCCAGACAATAAAAAACTAAAGGAGTTCATTATCACCAAACCATTACTATAAGAAATGTTAAAGGGGCTTATTAAAGAAAATGAGGAAGATCAAAACTATGAACAATAAAGTGGCAAAAAATACAAATCTATCAACAATTGAATCTAAAAAACAAACTAAGAAAACACGAAGAACAGAGACAGAATAATGGATACAAAGAGTGTTATCATAGTTGCCAGATGGGGTGGGGGGAGCAATGTGAAAAGAGGTGAGGGGATTAAGTACAAATAGGTAGTTATAGAATAGACATGGGATGTAAAATACAGTGCAAGAATTGGAGTAGCCAAAGAACTTATATGCATGACCCATGGACATGAACAATGGTGTGGGGGTTGCCTGAGGGAGTGGGGAGTACTATGTGGAGGGGGTGGGGGGAAGGGGAAAATCAGGGCCACTATAATAGCATAATCAATAAAATATAATTAAAAAATAAAAATATAGCTAAACATAGGGGGAAAATCAGGTAATACATTTAATCTGAATCTACATGGATAAATTTTCCTGCTCTCATTCAATATTTGCCTAACATAAACTAGGTCATATTGACAATTAAGGAAGAGATCTCCCTATCCTTTCTCTAGCATGTACCAAGCAACATTGGGTTGAGTTGTATTCCCTGAAGTTTTGAAGTCTTTCTCTCATTTCTCACTTAATCTTAAACTACTCATTCATCTCATTCTCCATCAAGAGTTCCTCCTGACCACTTTCCACACCAATCCCCTGTACCACCCTGAAAGAGGACATAGAAAAGAAAAAGTGAGAGGACAGAAGGATGGAGGAAAATGGAAACGGAAGAGGGACACTACACTGAAACAGGGTTACTATGTGACCTTCATTATATTCTATGTAATTTACCTTAAAAAATTTTTTATATATGTATTTTTAGAGAGAGGGGTATGGAGAAAGAGAAGGAGAGAAAGATTAAGGTGCGGTTGCCTCTCATGCTCCCCCAACTGGGGACCCAGCCCACAACCCAGGCATGTGCCCTGACTGGGGATCGAACCAGCAACCCTTTGGTTTGCAGGCTGGTGCTCAATCCTCTGAACCACATCAGCCAGGGCAAATATGTAATTTCCCTTCAGAGCTCTGGATTATTAGCAAAAAAATATGCTTGTGTAAATATAGAAAAAAAATCCCTAACAAGATAGCATTTTGCTTTATCGATTTTTTAAAGAAAATAATCTTTAAAAATTGTTCAATTACAGTTGTCCCCATTTATCCCCCATTAATCTCCCCAGCCCTACCCACCCCCACCTTCCACATTCAACCCTCCCCCCTGTTGTATTTGACCATGGGTCCTTTATACATGTTCCTTGACTTGACCCTTCCCCTTCTTTCCCCCATTTTTCTCCTTCCCCCTCCCCTCTGGTCACTGTCAGTTTGTTCTTTATTTCTATGTCTCTGGTTCTATTTTGCTCGCTTGTTTGTTTTGTTGATTAGGTTCCATTTGTAGGTGAGATCATATGGTATTTGTCTTTCACCACCTGGCTTATTTCACTTAGCATAATACTTTCCAGTTCCATCCATGCTGTCCCAAAGGGTAGGAGTTCCTTCTTTCTTTCTGCTGCATAGTATTCCATTGTTCCACAGTTTTTTGATCCACTGTTTGCTGAAGGGCACTCAGGCTGCTTCCAGCACTTGGCTACTGTAAATAATGCTGCTAACATTGAGGTGTATAGGTTCTTTTGAATTGGTGTTTCAGGATTCTTAGGGTACAAGCCCAGTGTGGGATCACTGCATCAAAAAGCACTTCCATTTTTAGTTTTTTGAGAAAATCCCATACTGTTTTCCACAGTGGCTGCACCAGTCTGCCTTCGCACTAACAGTGCGCTAGGGTTCCCTTTTCTCCACAATCTTGATGGCACTTGTGATTTGTTGATTTGTTCATTATGGCCATTCTGACTGGTGTGGAGTGGTATCTCAGTGTGGTTTTAATTTGCATCTCTCTGATGGCTAGTGATGCTGAGCATCCTTTCATATGTCTCTGGGCCCTGTGTATGTCCTCCTTGGAGAAATGTCTGTTCAGGTCCTTTGCCCATTTTTTAATTGGATTGTTTGTCTTCCTGGAGTGGAGTCATGTGAGTTCTTTATATATTTTGGAAATCAAACTCTTATCCGATGTGTATTGGCAAAGGTATTTTCCCATACGGTTGGTTCCCCTTAATCAATTTTTCAAATAAATCTCTCTCTTCCTATGGCTGATCAAACCTAGTAGTTGTGTTCAACTGATGAAGACAAATGGAGATAGCTCCAGCACTTTGTAAGAATGGGTTATGGAAGTGTCCTTTGGCTTTTTAAAAAAATAAAGCAATGTTTTGATAAGTTCTGATGAAAAACTGTTCTTGCCCTATTCAGGTGACTGTCATTCAGGGACATTTTAAGTGAAACTTTTAAAATTAATCACTAGGTAAGGGAATGTCTGAAGGATAAATAAAAGTATTCACTATTCAGAAGGTAAAGCACAAAGTGTGGGCATCAAAGACTCTAGAAATAAAAAGATGATTAAGTAGAAAATGTTTATATATTTTTTTAGTTTTAGAGATTAATTTTATTTTTAATCCTATGTCACTAACTTAGGAGCGACTTGGGTCACAACAGTCCTCGATTCAACTATCCGGGCTCTTCCTTGACCTCTTCACTCCTTTTTTTGTTTCTCTCTTCCTTAATTTTAGATACCCTTATTTGCAGGAGCCTAAAAGGGCAGCATTACATTTCCAAACTTTGAAGTATTTGTGGGAAGCAATCAAAGGACAAATATTCCAAACTTGCACATAACAAATCAAATGATATTTGTTATATGTTTAGAAGACATGTACTAATTGTAATCTGCTATGGTAAGCAAGGTCTTTAGATACTGACCTCAAAGCATTTATAATTTAAAATTATCAATAAGGATAAACATGCTGAAGTACACATCAACAAACAAAGAACTGCATAATACATCAAGAGGTAGAAACTAGAGACAAGCTTCTAAAGAAAACAATATCTATAGGTCACAATTTTTAAAAAATTACCTTCACGTTTTACAAAATGTGGGGAGAATAAATTATAGGCATATAAACCTTCTAAGGAATGCTATTAAGCAAAGATATAAAGTTGCAAATTTTGGTCATCCCAGCCTCTCATTTACTCCCCCTTTTATGGCATCCCTTCACTCCTGACACTTCAGTCATAAAGTGACTTCTGTTCTCTGCCTATTTTCCACCATCGAGATCTAATTAGAACAGCAATTTTTATCTTGTAGTTCATTGTAGTCACCAAGTTTCCCTTTTCCAGAAGGCATGTGTCCTTCCGTCTCATCTCTTTTGTGAAATGAGACTTTACCGCCTGTTACTTAGAACATTAAAAAAAATTTTGAACATCAGCAAATATATGTTTGTGGGAGCGATATTTTGAGAAATAAACATGCCTTCTCAGACCACTGAGACAGAACATGGACTGTACTTTTACTTGACTAAGAAAGGTAGACTGTGGTCATCCTTTTACCAGGTCACCTGGTAAGGTCTTTTTATTTTGTTGGTGTTGGAGCAAACTGACAGTGTGATAGTCACAGTGATGAGGATGGAGATAACAGTAATTATTATCCTAATTCTTTAGAGTGTCATCAGTTAAACAACTCTGAAGTTCATTTGCTTTCAGAAAAATATTCACATAAAATTTTTTTATCTAGGCATATAAGACATTATTTAAATGGAGAAATATTATCAAAGACCTATTAGAAAGAGAAGATAGGAATCTTGCCAGTATATTACTGACAATTTTTCAAGTAGGAAGGATGACAAAGGAAAAAGGTGGCATAGTTAGTAACCTATGATAGGGAGACTTAGGTTTGTGATGTTAGGCAAGTCCCTTAACCTCTCTAAGGCTCAATGTCCTCATGTGTAAATGGGAATAATAAATCCTATGCTACAAAGGTGTGGTGGAACTAAGGTACTGAGCTCAGTAAATTTTATTTCCCTATTTTTCCCCTGGGAAGAAAAACAAAAACCTTAAGCCTCAATACAATATACAAAATGAAACCCACAGTGACCATAAGGAGAAAACTGTTGCATACCATATGTTAATGAATCCAAAGTCTCACAAATATGATATACTGCTACTACGAAACAACCATAATTTTGAAACTTACATTAATGCATGAAATACAAGATGAGAATTCAGAGCAATCCCACAAAACTCTTTAGAAATGGAATCAATTTTCCATCTCTCCATTTCACTTGTGGGAGGATATTCTACCAAGCCAAATTTTTCCCTCTTATAAAACCTTGGTTGAATTCTATTTTTAAGCCTTTCTCTAATAATTACACATTAGGCCATTTTAATTCTAATGTGACTTAGGCCATTTTAATTCTTCTGTGTATGCATTCTTATGTAAATTATGCTCACATCATAATTTACATGTTCTCATGTTTCAATTATGTTTTTCCATGTATTTGTTATGTCAGTTCCCTGCCAATCCTATGTAAATTTTAAGAAACTCAACAGCCAAATCTGGCTGTATTAGTTGCTAAATACAATGTTCTTCTTTTAGCCCTTATTTACTTGGCCAATCGGAAGTGTCTTTCTAATGCCTTCCTATTTAAAACACTGTCAATATTTTTTTTTCTTTTTTTATTGTTGTTCAATTACAGTTGTACCATTTGCCCTCCATGACTCTCCCTTGCCCTACCCATACCCTACCTCCTACACTCAGTCCTTTCCCCTTCCTGTTGTCTTTGACCTGGGGTCCTTTATACATGTCCCTTGACGTGACTCTTCTCCTTCTTTCCCCCATATTTCTCCTTCCCCCTCCCCTCTGGTCCCTGTCAGTTTGTTCTTTATTTCCATGCGTCTGGTTCTACTTTGCTTGCTTGTTTGTCTTGTTGATTACGTTCCACTTATAGGTGAACAACAATAAAAAATAAATAAGAATACAAATATTACAAGACTTTACTGCCAAAATATAAAAATAAAATAGAATACTGCCCTTGATCTGTGATTCTGTACTCAACTAGATCTCCTATCTCAAGTTGTACGGTCCCAAATTCCTTCGTGGATTCCTTATTGTGACATTTTAGAAGTTGACGTTTCTTAGTGATCTGTCCCCTTATTTTCTTCTCTTTCCATTCTACGGAGGCTTCCTCTATGATTTCATCTGCTCCCGCGGCTCCAACTGACATTCATATGCACCGATAGCTCTCATGTCTGGGGCTCTAGCGCATCCTCTCTTCAGGCTTCCAGGTACGTATTTTCCAGTGTTACTAGACATCTCCACTTACATGTACCACAGGCACTACAGACTCAAAGTCTCCAAAACATATCATCTTTGTCTTCCCCTCCCAAAATGTGTCCTCCCTTCCTGTATTCTCCATCTACATCGCTGCCCAAGACAGACACCAGGGAGTCCTCCTTAATTCAGTCTTTCCCCCATCCCATAATCAAACCGTTACCCATTCAGGGTGCATATACCCAATGCTTCAAAGATCAATATGTCAGCATTTGAAGTAAGGAAGCTTTATTGATCGAAAAGGCGCCAGCTCAGGAAGATGGGGGCCTTAAATAATTCTCAAATACATCTTAAGAGAGCCCAGAATTCAGGGGTCTTTTATGTCAAGGGAAGGAAGGAGGAGTGGGGCAAGAGATAGGTGGGGACCATAGATAGCTAGGTGCAGACTGGGGTCTTTCTCTGGCCGGCGTGGCTCAGTTGGATGGAGCATGGTCCCACAGCCTGAAAAATCACAGGTTTGATTTCTGGTGAGGGCACATACCCAGGTTGTGGATTCGGTCTCGGGCCAGGCAGGTAACCAATAGGTGTTTCTCTCTCTCTTTCTCTTTCTTCCTTCCTCTCTCTAAAGCAATGAAAAAAATGTCATCAGGTGAGGATTTTTTTAAAAATTTCTAAATCTATGTTTTCCCTGGTGCGTCTGTTGACTATAGCTAATTTGAGTCTTGTCTGGAGACTCTGGTATATCTTTGATAAACAGTCGTTACTTTGTATATATTTCCTCACCTCTTCTGGATAGTCTCTTTCTGACAAGGGGCTGTTCCAGCAAAAACTAAAGGCCCAAGCCCGATCTCTCTAATTAACTAGCAGATCTATAGAAGGAGCTATTATCACGTGGGCCATAGGAGAATGCAGGCTAGAATTAAGATAAAGTCAGCGAGAGCAAACATTTCACTCTGTTACAAAATTAGACTGCATTTCCTGTGAGTTCCATCTCCTAAATAGCTCTTGATTTTCTTCACTTCTTTGTGTCATCACTGCTGCTTGGTCAATCTCTACCAAATTTTTGCTGAATTACTGGTATAATTTTCTATTCTTTCCTGATCCCTTTACTGTGATGCTGGCTTGTTGAGTACTACCCCATTCTCCATATTGGAGTGAAAGTGGTTTTTCCAAATTATAGATCTAATTCAAGATGCTTACCTGCTTAAAACACATAAATTGTCTTCATAATCCTCAAGACACAATCCCATTTTCCTTAGCAAGGCAACAAGCCCTTCATGGCTGCCCCTCTTCAAGTCCAGCCTCATCTTGCCAACTTCCTTTCTCATCACTCCTATATGAACTAGTTAAAATTTTCCAAATGTGACATTTGCTCTTGCCTCTGTGATTTTATTTCCTTTACTTAAAGAAACTTCCCTCTCCTCACCCTTAATTAGGTTACATAGAGTATCATTTAGAATGATGCAGTTGCAAGCAACTTCTCCCATTCCATAGTTGAACAGTTACCTTGGAAAAGGTCAGTTTTGATAGACAAGGGCCAATAAATTGTTTCCTTGTCATCTAACCATGTTAACTTTGGTAGAAGTAAACTTCTATAGAAGGCTATGAACACAAATACCATCTGTTTTTTCCCCAGCTTTATTGAGGTCATGTCATGATTTGATATATCTAAAATTGGGGAAGGATTGCCCACGCTGAGTTAATTATCACACGTACAATTGGTACAGATGGATTTGTATCAAACCTGCCCAGGCCATGGATCGGAGGTGGGGCTGAGTGAGGGAGGGGTCACAGGAAACACCCAAGGTGGCAGGAGTGAAGCTGCACTGTTAAGACCGTACATGAGGACAGATTTCCCCACCCCCGGGCAGAGACATGGTAGAGGGGGCCCTGCATGGAGTCTGGTGAGGCTAGCAAGGGTGACTGATGGCGGGAAAAGACCTCCTACTTCCTTCTGGAATATGATGGCAGAGGAGGTGCCAACCTGCCAGTCTAGCCTGGGAAAAGGATGAGATTAACTGGGTAGTTGGACCCTTCCGGAGAGCATGGAATTTTGGGCCAGAAGATTTAAATGGAGGGAAGGGAGAAACATGGACCTTTTCTTTCCCCTTGTTCATACTGTCAGGGACTGGAGTGTTTGTGGACCAGCAAGCTCTGGTTCCACGGACAGAGATCCTGCATAGCTGGCTGCAGCAGTCAGCAGTGGCCACGAGCCCCTGGCCAGGAAGTGACTGCTGCCTGGTGAAGACAGCACCAGACCTGTGCACGTGCACTTCAGGGAGGGAGCCGAGGTGGCTAAAGTCTACCTAACAACCTCCAGCTCGGAATGACAGAGAAGGATGGAGTGGGGTTTCTGGGTATGGTTTTGGGTTTCAGTCATTTTGGGTTTTCTGCGCTTTGCGGAAGAGAGGAGCCTGGAGGCAGGGAGTCCCCCATTCCTCCAATGGTGAAACATTTTAATAAAGACCTTTTTCCTTCCCCACCAACCTTTGTCTTATGCCTGTGTTTGCTGGCAGCCAGCTGAAACCCACTTTTGTTCAATGACACTACTTCACATATTTACCCCTTTTTTCTTTTGTCGAGAACATTTAAGTTCTACTCTCTTAGCAAAGTTGTACATTTAATGTTATCAACTATAGTCACCACGTTATAAATTAAATGCTCAGACCTATTCACTTTACAACAGAGTTTATACCTTTTACCAGTCTCTTCCTTTCCTCCTCTACCATCCCCCAGCCCACTTTTCTTCTCTGTTTCTATGAATTTGAGTTTTAAAAAAAGATTTCATATACGAGGGGGGATGCCAAAACAGCAGAATTTATAAAAAATTGTGTATTTATTCTTACATGTTTAAACTTCAGTCACCTTCAAAGTACTCTCCATTTGATGCAGTACACCTATCGAGACATTTTTTGCACTGCTCAAAACAGTTTTTGAACTCATCGATTTTTATGCCTTTTAGTGCTTCTGCCTTTTTTTGTTTCACTCTTCCACATCAGCAAAAAGATTCCTTTTGAGGACTTTTTTCATTTGGGGGAACAGAAAAAATAAGTCATTTGGTGTGAGATCAGGTGAATATGGAGGGCGGGGCACAAGGGTCATGCCATTTTTGGTTAAAAACTGCTGAACACTCAGTGCGGTGGGGGCAGGTGGGGGCTTGTAAATCACCCATCAAGAAATGGGCAAATGCATTAAAAGAGTCTTCAAAGCAAAATTCACTAAAGCTAAACACGGTCTCTCACAATAATGCCACCTGACACACAGATACAGATGGGTTCTTAGAACACTCACCTAGTGGGAGAAGCCTGTCCTACAAGGAGCAACCCTCCAGAAGATAATTCCATTTCTTTTTTTGAGTTCCCCCTTGGATAAGTGGAAACATGCAGTATTTGTCTGTCTTTCTTCTGTCTGGCTTATTTCACTTAGTATAATGCCCTCCAGGTTCACCCATGTTTCCCTGGTCTCCAGAGAGGATCCAGGTAGCCTCTAAACATGAGCTAAGTTAGAAGTGTGACCCTCAGACCGCAGCTTTCAAAGTATGCAGATGAACAACTTTCAGGGAAAAACTGGGAGCTGAGTGAGTTTTGCCTGCTCCCTCTGAGTTGAACCCTGGAAAGATAACTATAGCAAGTGCTTGTGCACCAATTAACAGCTACTTCTTGTTTTTGTTACAGTCTGTGAGAATTTTCTTTACGGCTACTGGTTGGGACCACGCTTGTTTGTCCTTCTAAACCTGCTCCAAAGGTGGTCATATAACACTGAGTTACATTCCTAGTGCCACTGAGTCACCTTCACTTGTCCTCAGCTTTCCTCCTGGGAGACCTGAGTCACAAGAAGCGAAGAGCAGGCACACATGAAGTGAATAACTCTCAACCATTGCCATGGCATACTTTATCCTTTTTCCCAACCTAAAATGAAAATGTCTGGGTCTAGAAATACGTCATCAAACGTAACAACTTTTAATAGAACCGGTGTACTGATTTTGACGAACATTTAGACATAAATTATTTTACATGATAGATAACTAGAACTCCTCATACATACTGAAGGAGACCAGCGTTCCAGTCAATAGGTTCTGCATCTGTGATTAGCTCTTTGATATTTCCATTTTGTTTCCAACATAATAAGCAAATGAATATTGCTTATTTTGCATCCATGACATCTGAAGTCATATCCGAAGGCATAAGCAGGAAACTGAAAATTGACTTCATTTCCATCAGAATTTTACTTAATGTTACTTGAAGACATTTGATTATGAGGAAGTTGTCCACCTGCAATTTGCAATTGGATTTTCATTGGCACATTCTTTCTCACTAAATTCTTCATATGTTATTTGATTTTTTTTCCATGAATATTTAGTACTGCTAGTTCTTGGTAGATGGGTTAAGGACTCGGGTACACATTAAAAATGAAGGTGACATAGAAGTGACCAAGAACACCAGCCAGAAACAATAATTACATGAAGACCTGGCTACCAGGACTATACATGATGACCCAGGTATCATACAGCTATTGCAAAGTGGAATGAATCTTTGCCACACTGGTCTTGGATACCATGCTTCTCATGATGCTGGAGAAATGCAGAACACTGCGCCTTTGGCTCATACCAAACTTTCAGTCAATAAAATCTAACAGCCTTTCTTCATGACCAGTTGTTAAATCACCTCCCACATTCTGCACTTTTATCATTGATTTTTTAAAACCTACACTTTAGCTTTATAATTTTCCCCCAACACATTTTGTCTTATCAGTTTTAAGCACTTTTTCAGGCCCATTTGTCTTTGATGACCTCACTAAGAAAACGAATCATCACACATTGATTCAGCCCTCCTTCAGAATATTTCACCATAGGACATTCACATCAGGCTAAATCAGGACATTTGGAACTGATGTTGTACTAAATGCCTTTAACTGCTTTGCAATCAATTCTTAGGAATGGAGTGGTGATGGGGACAAGGAAAGAGATGGAGGGTAAGAAATAAGAATAAGACTCTGGAAGATAAGTGGGTTTTTTTACATTGGAATCAAGAAATTCATGATAAAGATGAAAAACACAGCTGTAACTGGCATAGGGAATGATTCAGACTTCCATCCTGGCAGTCTTTTAACTTTGGCAGCAAGATTTGAGCCTGAAAGATTTCTACCGCTTTGAGTTCTGATGTTCCTTTAGTCCTACCAGCAAGAAAAATCACCCTGGAGCAATAAGCATGCTGATTTTGTTAATTCCCTCAAATATGGCCCTTGTTTAAATCGCTGCTGATTAAACATTCTTGACATCTTTCCTTTCTCAATGTGCCATGACTCATCAGGTGATCACAGTGGAAAGTAAAAGCTAAATCTGTTTCTTTAAAATGTTTACTGGAGGCGAGCAGTGAAAAAACAATAGGAGCTAAACTGATGAATGGCTTCGGTAGGCCCTGTATCTTTGGCCTGTTGATAACCTGCAAGAGGTGATATATTAGCTGTAAGGAATCATCGCCAAGATCTTAATCAGGCCAGAGATTTGAACTCCTGCAAGCCCCAGCTTTTGCTGTCAAAGAAGCATTTCCAAGTGGGGTTGACTACTCTACTAGGACTGAAGGTCATTCAGAAGTAGCACAGTTTTAGCTGTGATCATGGATTTTCCCTTTGCCTTATCAGAAATGGTATTCAAATTCACTCCATTCTTTGATTCTCTAGTTCCCAGTAGTCTGAACTTTAAGATTATAAAATTACATGCCATAAGAAAACAGGTATGCGTAGAATGTTAAGTGAAAGTTCGTTTATACTATGCTACTTTAACATAACAAAAGTTAGACTTTCTGTTCCACTTACGATAATAACAGGAAGAAGGTGACTACTGTAGCAAATTACTCACTCCAATCTCTCTAATAACCCACCAGACTCTGTCAGTTGTGTTGAGGGAGGAACTCATCACATTCAGTGTAATACAATAGAAGGAGCACCGCGTTGGAAGTTAAGAGATCAGGTTTTCTAGTCCTGGCTCTGCCCACAAATTGTGTGACCTTGGATAAGTCATTTAAACTCTCTATTACATTAAGCTCTTTAATTTTTCATCTGTGTAGATATTAGAGTAGAATAATATCTTGGGTTTTACATTTCATTCCATGAGTTTCTGCATCCTAACAAGAATTATCTTTCTGGAATTTTTTATGTGTACCTCACGCAAAGTAGTTAGGGACATTAGTTTAATTACCATTTGGAAAATAATATGAAGAAAAGATAGGAAAAGATAATCAGATATTTTTCTTCTTGAACAAGATCCTATTTCGGGGGGTTAGTTTTAGGGGTCATTTTAAAAAACGTATTTAGGTAGAACGATACATTAGTCTTATGTGCAGAATGGCTGTCTCAGTGTCGGGGGATGGGAAGGGTTTAAGTACTATGAGCTTCCCTCTAAGGCCTGTCCCTGACTCCTCCCTGGGACTTAGGCCAGCCATACCACTTCTTTGTCTCTGAATAGCTTCTTTCTGTCTGGGAGTTATTCGGTTGTTTAGGCTGGCCTCAAGACATTGTGGCAAACACAAGTAACCATTTGGGAGCACAGTGTCCACGAGAGAATGTCAGAAGAGTGTTAAAATTTTAAAAGTAAGTGAAAACACTACGAGTTGCTTCCTTTCGGTCCTGTTATTGACAATGTAAGTGCCTCGTAATTTGGAGAACTCTAATAGCATCTATAAGTTGTCAAGGCAATAGCTACTGCTATTACCAGCCTACATGGAAGGGTCTGACCATAGGGTAATAATAATTCAACAGTCTTTCTCCTGGCTGTGACTTGTGAAATGGCAAGTATTTCCCTCCTCTGGCCTATGTCCCTTTCCCATTTCTCACTTTTTGATGCATCAGATACCATTTCTTGCTGTGTTTCTCTCCTGCAGAGCTACAAGTTTCCACTGACCAGTTGTCTGGGATGATGTTCTTTTTCTTCCTTGACAGACATAGGAAGGGGTATGAACTGCAGGGGAAATAGGCTTTTGTTCATGGAAACTTCTTGCTTGGGGAGGATTAGATGGAAGAAGTTCTCTTTCTTTTCAATTAAGAGTAGGTAGAAGTGGCCTATGGGATTAGTCTCATGTAATGCAATAATAACTGTTAGAGTAACTTATCTAAAATTTAGTCTTCTTATTTTATGGCAGAGAAAGACATGTTGATTGGGTGGTTACATAAGTTTAGCATACTCTATTATCATGTATCTATTGTTTGTTTTCTTTTCTCTTTTTAATAAATCCTGTTGGCTTTCAGGTCAGGGTGACCAAGGGAACCAATGCTAAAATTCCCACTTTCAGCTCAAATGTACACTTAAATGATAGGTAAATATATTTTATAAATTGAAAAGCACAAGGCAACACTCAAAAACATGTGGGGGGAACACATGGTCTAGAATCAAAGATATTACCATAAAAATGGCAAAACAAACAAGATCAGAAAACTGTAGCTGCAAGTAGCTGAAACTGTGGGATTGGCGCACCTGAAAGGAGCTTCCAAAGGAGCAGAGGCAACAGGTGCAGTAGCTAATGCCTGGAATTTCTCAGAACCAAAGACAGACAAAAACCCTCAGAAGAATAGATTCCGCCATGTGTCAAATGGGTTAAATATATTTTAAAAATTCACATCTAAATACATTATAGTAATGCAGAATATCAGATAAAGAGGAAATCCTACATAATAAAAATCAGATTAACTGTATAGTATTCTCAGTAAAAATAGATGCCTAAGGAAATAGATTGATATCCATAGGGTTTCCAAAGGTAAAACAACTGTGCTATAATTCTAGGGCCAGTCAAGTTATAATGTGAGAGGGTATTTTAAAGCTACTTACACCTCTAAAATAAAAACCACTGTTAGAATAACTTTGAAAGTGTATTTCAACTAACTAACTAAATTTATAGAATTAGAAGGAAGTAGTAATGTGTAAGAATCAAAAGTGAACAAAAATCAGGAAAAATAATGGAAATGGAAATGAATATTCTTTATAAACAAAAATAACATGATTTTTTTGGTTTGGTAAAAAGATGTATCTAAAGCTTTAGGCAAGGGTTACATTTAAAATTGGGAAAATGTTTAAAGAAAGCTAAAGTGTGATACGGTTATTCTCTTCTTCAGAAGGAGGAGAAAAATACAATTAACTTTGGACTTTGTAAAAAAATATGTACAGTGTTAAAAATTGCAAAGGTCGGCAACAAAAATAAAGAAAAAAAGAAAGAAATAGAATACATAGTTTCCAAATAAGCTGAGGAGAAAGGGAAAACAAATCCTTGATCAGTTGAAGAGAAAACAGGAAAAGAAAACAAGGAAAAATGAGCAAAGTATAATAGATAAAAACACAAAAGAAATATGGCAGATACAAGAACAAATATATCAGTAATCATAAAATATATGAAGCATCAAACATCTTCTAAAAGACACTCTCATAGTTGATAAAAATAAATCCTTCTATGTGCTTTTCCCAGAATCACTGCAGAAATAGAAAAAATGGATAAAATGGGTGAGAATATATATTATGATAAATATCAACGTAGAGAAACTGATATAGCAGTATGCAAATCATAAAAATAGATTAGCTTGGTGAAGAACATTAAAAGAGTAAAAGAAAAAAATACTTAATAATATAAAAGGAACAACTCCCCTCTAAAAACAAAAATATGTTCTGGAATGTATTCTCCCACCTATCCACAGTGATTTCAAACCTAATTATGTAATTTAATTTGTTAGATTTTTGGTATTTATTTTTTTAATTATATTTTATTGATTATACTATTACAGTTGTCCCAGTTTTTCCCCCTTTGCCCCCTTCCTCCTGGTACCTCCCTTACCCCTGTAATTCTCCCCTTAGTTCACGTCCACACATTGTGCGTGTAAATTCTCTGGCTTCCCCATTTCCTATGCTATTCTGAACTTTCCCCTGTCTGTTTTGTTCCTACCCATTATGTTTCTTAATGACTGCACCATTTCCCCGTTCTCCCCCTTCCCCTCCTAACCGATAACCCTCCCAATGATCTCCATGTGTATGGTGCTGTTCTTATTCTGGTTGTTTGCTTAGTTTGTTTTTTGTTAGTGTTTTGTTTGTTAGTTTTTAGATTCAGTTGTTGATAGTTGTGAATTTGTTGCCTTTTAATTTTTATTTATGTATTTCTTTATTTAGAGAGGGGTAGAGAGGGAGAAACAGAGGGAGAGAAGCATCAATGTGTGAGAGATAAATCAATGGGTTGCCTCTTGCATGCCCCCAACTGGGGACCCGGACCACAACCCAGGCACATGGCCTGACTGGGAATCAATCCGGTGAACTTTTGGCTCACAGGCTGGCACTCAATCCACTGAGCAACACCAGCCAGGGTGAATCGGTTGCCTTTTTAATGTTCCTTGTTTTGATCTCTTTTTTTTCTTAAGTAAGACCCTTTAACATTTCCTGTAATAACAGCTTGGTGGTGATGAACTCCTTAGACTTTACCTTGTCTGGGAAGCACTTTATCTGCCCTTCCATTCTAAATGACAGCCTTGCTGGGAAGAGCAATCTTGGTTGTAGGTCCTTGCTTTTCATCACTTGGAATGCTTCTTGCCAGTCCCTTCTTGCCTGCAAAGTTTCTTTTGAAAAATTGGCTGATAGTCTTATGGGAACTCCTTTGTAGGTAACTCACTGCTTTTCTCTTCCCTCTTTTAGAATTCCCTCTTTATCTTTAAACATTGGCATTTTAATTATGATGTGTCTTGGTATGGTCCTTTTAGGGTCCAAATTGTTTGTGACTCTCTGTGTTTCCTGGGTTTGTATGTCTATATCCTTTGCCAAATTAGGGAAATTTTCTTTCATTATTTTTTCAAATAAGTTTTCAATTTCTTGCTCTTCCTCTTCTTTTGGTACCCCTATGATTCGGATGTCGGTGCATTTGGAGATGTCCCAGAGGTTCTTCAGTTTATCCTCACTTTTTGGATTCTTGTTTCTTCCTTTTGTTCTGGTTGAATATTTATCTCTTCCTTGTGTTCCAAATCATTGGTTTGAACCCCAGCTTCCTTCCCTTCTCTGTTGGGTTCCTGTGAGTTATTCTTTATTTCACTTAGTGTAAACTTCATTTCTTCCTTTATTTTTTACCATATTCAAGGAGTTCTCTGAGCATCCTTATCACCAGAGTTTTGAACTCTGCATGTGATAGGTTGGCTATCTCCATTTCGCTTAGTTCTTTTTCTGGTGTTTTGTTCTGTTCTTTCCTTTGGGCCATATTTCTTTGACTCCTCAATTTAGCAGCTGCCCTGCATTTGTTTCTGTGTATTCAGTAGAAGTGCTTTTACTCCCTGTGTTAGTAGCATGGCCTATGTCAAAAAGACACCTATAAATTGCGTGGGGTAGAACCTTAGGTAATTGCTGGGGCAGGGCACCCACTTTGCTACTTTGTGGCTGTGTGGTGAGGGCTCAGAGAAGGGACTATGCCTCTGCCTGGCTTCTGGCAGTTCCCTCAGCATTTACCCCATTTCCAGTCCCTTCACCCCCTTCCCTAGTGTGACTGGCACCCTTCCAGCTTCTGTCCCATTTGTGAATCCAGGCTTGGGTGAGTTTGGGTATGTTCTAAAATTGTTCTGGTCCTTTAAGCAGTGAAAATCTAGCAGTTTCTTCTGCCATAACAACCCCTGCTGCTTTTTATAGCCAGAGGTAACAGGGAAATATCTTCCTGGTGCTGGAAACCTGAGCTGTGTGGTCTGGCCTGGAGCTGAGATTACTCACTTCGAAGGTATCCCTTCTGCCTGTCTGCCACTGTTGCAGCCTTCTGCCCCACACCACCTTTCCGCCTATCTCTGTGACTCCGCCCCTCCCACCCATCTGGATGAATGTGGCTTCTTTAAATCCTTGGTTGTCGGACTTCCATGCAGCTCGATTTTCTGATGGTTCTGGATGTTACTGTTTTTCAGTTCTGGTTGTAATTCTTTCTGTGGTTGCATGAGGAGGCGGAGCATGTCTACCTACGCCTCTGTCGTGACTGGAAGTTCTGGTATTTAATTTTTAAATAGCACTTTGAGAATAATAACACTTAGTTTTAACAATGATAATAAAATATATATCTCATTTTTAATACAATGTCTATACTCTTTAATGAAATTGAACAGAAAAGGTATTATTTGAGAAGCCCTTCACACTTGAAAAACTTTGATCATATTTTCTTCAGAATTGGCATTCCAGATTCTTTGTTATCGCACTGAGTTATGTATGTTATAGAAATGTTAGAAATGTTTTTCTTGCTTGCATAATCCTGAAATGCAAGTGTTTAAATAGTATTTCAATGTGTTTGTCCAAAAGTGACTATATTTTTATATGGAGACATCTCCTGCCCTTACTTTTGTTTGTTCCTTACCCTCTATAGGCAGACATTCAAGTGTTCTTTAATGATGAAATATTAAATTTTGTTTATTAGCCCTGGCTAGTGTAGCTCAGTGGATTGGGTACTGGCCTGCAAACCAAAGGGTCACCAGTTCCATTCCCCAGTCAGGGCACAGGCCTGGGTTGCGGGCCAGGTCCCCAGTAGGGGGTGCGTGAGAGGCGACTGCACATTGATGTTTCTCTCCTTCTCCCTCCTTTCCCCTCTCCCTAAAATTAAATAAATAAAATCTTTAAAAAATTTTTTGTTTATTAGGACTTATATATAATTAACAAATTACTTCTAAGTTATTTTCCAATTATTATATTTAAAAGTATCAATAACATTCAAGGTAGTTCTTCCAGAATTTATCTTTTCCCCTATAATTAGAATACAGGGTAAAAATCAAGGTGATACATAATAAGAAATTTTGAGCAGAAAACTCAAAAGTTAAGACAAATTAAACTGTTTATATCATTTGAATAATTTTAAAAGCACACCTGATGTAAGAGTAATTATTGATTGAAATGTCCTGTTAACTAATTTTTCATTTTGATATTTGTCTTCTTTGATTGAGATTACATAGGAATCATAGCTTGGAATAGAAAGAAAACAATGAAATATCCTTTGTGGAACATATGTATGATAAGAGCTTAGTGATTTTTTGCAGTCGGTATATGGTTTTGGATTAAGTATTATTTTACTACTATCATGGTTCTAGGTAAGTTACTGGATCAGGAGAATGGATTTTTCTGATTGTATATCCACCTCTATTAATCAAGGTACCCAGTCACATGAGATTAATGTTATACAACAAAAAGTTATTTTATAGCTTAACACAAAGAAGAGTGCTAATTTATTTGCATTCCCTTAACACCTGGTATAAAGAAAACACTCCTTTTAACAACAAATATGCCTCCCCAATGCCAGTTTCTTATCAACTGACGCAGTTTAATCTTTGAGAGGCAGATGCACACATCTTTTGGCTGAAAATAGGGAGAGCAATTTTACACCAAACACATCCAAAAGGAAATTGGGAACAGTTGCAACACTCTATTGCTCAGCATCGGAAACACTTTTATAGCACTGGACAAAAACTGGTCTCATGCCAGCACCCAAAATTCCTCCTTTGGACTGTAATCTCTTAAGAGATTTCTCATTATTGTCTTTACTGCTTAGATCAACAACAGGCAGATCAAGTGAAAATGGCCCTTCAAATACATTTTTAATCTTTTAAACAAGCAAATTAGTTCTGAATTATTTATCAAGAATATCCAGGTGGGCACTAATACAGTCAAATCAACTTTCTGCATTCTTGTAACCTAGAGTTTTTAAGCTTTGGAAATACTGCTGTAACTCTTGTTTCTTTTCTTTTACCAATTTTCTGTTTGCTTTTAAAAAATAATTCGATATGCTATCAGAGTACTGAAAGGTGTTTGCTTCTTTATCCAAGTGACATAGTCAAACCACTGGGAAAAATCAAATAGTACCTGAATGAACAAATATTTAGTACTCATAGAGGAATGCAAAGAGGGAATTAAGTAAGAAAAGGGTAAAGTAAGTAAGAATTTTTCAAAGGAAAAGTCTGTCCGTAAAAGTCCAGCCATTGTTAATATAATTAGAACGGTTTGCATGACATTGTTGTGACCTGGCAGCCAAGGAGAGTGGACTGGAATGCACATGTGTGAACACTGATGACTTCACTGCACTCGTCAATGGGGGTGGTAGATGCCATTGAATGAGCATGTGTACTGTGTGGCCATCGCATTCAAAATGACTGAGAGAGTAGAGCAATGAATCTGCATCAGATTTGTGTAAGCTTGAACATTTCTCCATGGAAACTATTTGGATGATTCAGAAGGCTTTCGGGGACGATGCAATGAGTGCAATGCAAATAAAAGTGCGACACAAATGTTTAAAAAATGGTCAAGAATCTGTTGAAAGTTATCCGTGTTCTGGAAGGTCTGCAACAAGCAGAACGTCTGAGAATGTTGAACATGTATGGGCTGCAATCAACAAAGATTGGACACTGGCAGTGAGAGAACTAGAAGCTGATCTGCGGATTCCAAAAACTTCTGTGTCTGAGATTTTGACACACGATCTTGGCATGAAATATGTTGTGGCCAAATGCATTCCATGGCTGCTTCTACCAGAGCAGAAGGAACACCATGCTGCAGTTGCTGATGACTTGATTCAAACCGCTACCAATGAACCAGATTTCCTCAAGTAGGTCATCACTGGAGATGAATCATGGGTTTATGGCGATGATCCAGAAATGAAGAGCCAGTCATTGCCATGGAAATTGCCTGGTTCTCCACACCTGAAGAATGTACGACAAAGTTGCAGCAAGATGAAGACCACATTAACTGTGTTTTTTGATTGAGAAGGAGCTGTCCTTCACAAGTACACCCCTCTAGGCCAAACAATTAATAAGTAGTACTATCACAATGTTCTTCATCAGCTGAGAGATGCAATATGATGAAAACAGCTGTGGTTGTGGGCAACTGGTGTTTGGCAGCTTCATCATGACAACATGCCCACTCTTGCATCACATCTTCTGCAGAGTTTTTTGTCAAATATAAATTACCCAAGTGACTCAGCCCCCATACAGCCCAGATCTGGTGTCCTGCGACTTCTGGCTTTTCTGAAAACTAAAATCAGCTTTGAAAGGGAAGAGATATCAGGACTCCAATGAGATTTCGGAAAATATGATGGGACAGCTGTTGGCAACTGGGAGACCTGTGTGAGGTACCAAGGTGCCTACTTTGAAGAGGATGGAGGCCTCATTGTCCTATGTACAATGTTCCTTGTATCTTGTATCTTCATCAATAAATTTCTCTATTTTTCATAGTACATGGATGGATACTTTCTGGGCAGATCTCGATACTTTTTAGGGGATAGGTAAGAGGAATGTAGAGCATGTATTATACCAACATTGCCACACAAGTCAGTGAATTTGTTGTAAGGAAAGAACAAGCCAACTACAGCTCCTTGATTTGCAACTTTATAAAGTCAACATGAATTCTCTCTTTTCATTGCTGACCTAAATCTTTAGTCAACCCAGATATCATCACCTTGTTTTGTACTACACAGGCTTGTAGACAATATGAAGCTTTATATTTCTCTTATTTCTAATGTGCAGGCAAAACTGACTGCTTCACAACCTGAAGGTTATAAAGTGCTGTACGAAATTGTAGAATAAAACTCAAGCAAAACTGAGTCATGCTTAGAAAACACCGAGCAGAGACTGTTTGCAATGAGAGTAATATTATTTGAGTAGTTACAAATATTATAATGCTGTTAACAAAAAAGACAATAGACAGACAACAGTATGGTGATTACCGGAGAGAAAGAGGGGTTTGAGGAGGTAGGAGAGAGTAAAAGGGGTACCAGTGGTGATAGAAGGAAACTTGACTTAGAGTATAAATGCACAATATAATATACAGATGGTGTATTATAGAATTGCACCCCTGAAATCTATATAATTTTATAACCAATGTCACTCCAATAAATTCAATTTTTAAAAAAGATGGCCCTTGCTGAGTAGCTCAGTTGGTTTGAGCATTGACCAAAGAGGCCTACATTGGGGTTCAATCACCGGTCAGAGCACATATGAGTCAAACAATGAATGTATAAATAAGTGGAATAACAAATCCATGTTCCTCTCCCTCTCTCTTTCTCTCTTCCCTCACTCTCTCAAAAAATCAAAAATAAAAACATTTTAAAAGATGGACATAAGTTTAAAGTTTTTGTGAGTTTTATGAGTTTTAAAAAGTTGCAAAAATTAACTCTCATTGAACACTTATTGTAAACCACATTAATTCTCATTAAAATCCAAAGGGTTAAGAGCTAGTAATGTCCCCAGTAATTGATGAGGAAACCAAAATATATAAAGACTGAATAGCTTGTCCAAAGTTCCATAGCTAACAAGCAGGGCTGGGGTAGAACTTAAATCCAGACTTTGCTTTCAAAGCGCATCATTTTAACTACTTGGCATTTGGCCTCTTTTCATTCACTATACCTAATATCACTAAAGCGTATTATTGTAAAACCTTGGGGTGACCCTTTATTGAAATAACAAAAATGCTTTTACAGTGTCTTGCACAAATTTACATAAAACACTAAACTATTTACAACTTTGATGGACATAATCCTGATGACTAAGCCCTTCTTAGAGAATTCCTTTTTGCCACAGGTGCTGCCTGCTCAAGCTGGGGTTAACTGATATTACTTCGGGTTGGGGAAGATGCCAAAGGAGAAGACGGAGCATAAATCACTGGGGAATAAAGGAGAGCTACGTGTATTTTGAGTCTATCAAAGAAAAACAACATTAAACTTAAAATAGTTTAAAAAGTTAAAAAAAAGCCCTTTAGCACCAATGATGTGCTGCATACTTTCTTATGCAAAACTCACTTAAATCTCCTACTCTGTGATATAAGTATTATTACCTATTTAAATGTGAGCAACCTGACATGAACCAATGCAGAGATAAAATTCAAACCCAAGTCTTCTCTGGACAAGTCCTTTGCTCTATCATCTACTGCTCTGCTGCTACTCTATGGCAATGAAATGCAATGGTAAGAGCCAATTCTGAAGTCAGTCCAAATCCTTACTTTCTGCATAGTAATGACTATGAAATACTCCTACAAATTAAAATGATGATATGATGCTGGTAATTCAAAAGACTGACTCTATCAAGTGTTGGCAAAGATGTAGAATTCTCACATGTTCATGGTGCGGATGGAAAATGGTTCACCCCTATTTATTAGCTGTATAATCATGAGGAAATTAGTTAACCTCTCTGTAGCCTTATTTGTTTATTTGTAAAGTGGGAATGACAATGACACATAAAGGGTTGTTGTGAGGACTGATGAGCTAATACATACAGAGTCCATAGACGAATGTCTGCTGACACATTGTTAAGGCTCAATAAGTTGTGAAAAAATAATTGTTGTTCTTTTTTCATTATTATAAACCATTTCTACAGCTGCATCCTTGGAGTGAGGCAGGTGTGTCCAATTTCACCACTTCTATTCAACATTATATTGGAGGTCTTAGCCAGTGCTATAAAGCAAGAGAAAGAAATCACTCATTCTAATTGGAGAGGAAGAAGTATAATTATTTTTTTAAATTATATTTTATTCATTATGCTACTACAGTTGTCCCCATTTCTCCCCTTTTGCCCCCTCCTCCACCCAGCACCCCCAACTCCCTCAGGCAATCCACACACCATTGTTCATGTCCATGGGTCATGCGTATAAGTTCTTTGGGTACTCCATTTCCTATACTGTACTTTATATCCCCATGGCTATTCTGTAATTCCCTATTTGTAGTTCTTAATCCCCTCACCTCTCCACCCATTCCCCTATACCCCCATCCCATCTGGCAGCCAGAAGCCACACCTTGCCCTGCACCACCCAGGAAACCCCAGAGACTGTGTACCCAGTGGACAACTACAGACTACATCAGAGCACTGCCACCCTGCCCCTGCATAGCTGATCCTCCATGGAGGGTGGAGGTTGGTGGTCAGTGGTCACAACCAATCCTTGCAGCTGCCTGGCCTGGGCAAATACCTCCCATTTACCAGTCAACAGCAATCAAGCCTCAACTACAAGAGGAGGGTATACTCAGCCCACACAAGGGGTGCAAGTTGAGTACCCACCTTGCTTGATAGGGGAAGCTGTGCCACTGGGCTCTATGGGACACCTACTACATTAGGCCACGCTACCAAGACAGGGAGTCATAGCAGTTCTACCTAATACATAGAAGCAAAAACAGGGAGGCTCCCAAAGTGAGCAGACAGAGAAACATGGCCCCAGTGGAAGACCAGATAAAAACTCCAGAAATAGAACTAAACATAATGGAGATAAGCAATCTATTAGATGCAGAATTCAAAACACTGGTTATAAGGATGCTCAGGGAACTTAGTGAGGACCTCAACAGCATAAAAAAGATCCAGTCAGAAATGAAGGATACACTATTGAAATAAAGAACAATTTACAGAGAAACAACAGTGGATGAAACCAAGAATCAAATCAATGATTTGGAATGTAAGGAAGCATAAAACAACCAATCAAACCAAAGGGGGGTGGGATCGAGGGTAGGAGGTTAGGGTCAATGGAGTGGGAGAAGGCTGTGGGGGGGGGGGATGGAAAAAACTGTACTTGAACAACAATTTTTAAAAAAGAACAGCAAGGAGAAAAAAGAATCCAAAACAAGGATAGTGTAAGTAGCCTCTGGGACAACTTCAAGCATTCTAATATCCCATCATAGGGATGTGAGAAGAAGTAGAGAAAGAGCAAGAAATTGGAAATCTATTTGAAAAAGCAATGAAGGATAACTTACCTAATTTGGTGAAGGAAATAGATACGCAAGTCCAGGAAGAACAGAAAGTCCCAAATAAGTGGGGCGAAGAGCCCCACTCCAAGAAGTATAATTAAACACCAAAGGTCAATGATAAAGAGAGAATCTTAAAAGAAGCAAGAGAAAAGAAGTTAGTGATCTACAGGGGAGTTCCCATAAGACTGTCAGCTGGTTTCTCAAAAGAAACTTTGCAAACTAGAAGGGATTGGCAATAAATATTTAAAGTCATGAAAAGTAAGGGCCTATGGCCAAGATTGCTCTACCCAGCAAAGCTATCATTTAGAATCAAAGACCTGATAAAGATCTTCCCAGGCAGGGAAAGACTATAGGAATTCATCATCACCAAACCATTATTATATGAAATGTTAAAGGAACCTATTGAAGAAAAAGAAGATCAAAACTGTGAACAATAAAATATCAATAAATAGGTATCTATCAATAATTGAATCTAAAAAACAAACTAAACAAACAAGAAGAACAGAGACAGAATCATAAATATAGAGAACGTTTTGATGGTTGCCAAATGGGAGGGTAGTCTGGGGGAATGGGTTAAGAGGTGAAGGGATTAAGAAGTACAAGTAGGTAGTTACAGAACAGCCATGTACTTTCCTGAAGTACAGTATAGGAAATGGAATAGCTGAAGAACTTACATGTGTGACCCATGAACACAAACAATGATGTGGAGATTGCCTAAGGGAGTGGGGGGTGCTAGGTGGAAAGGGGCAAAGGGAAAAATGGGACAATAGCATAATTGTAATAGCATAATCAATAAAATATAAATTAAAAAATAAAACATTTAGAAAAGTGAAAATAAAATAAAATAAAATTTCTTTTTACCACTTGGGGAAAAAATATTTTTTTACCACTAGGAAAAATAATTTCATGGACAATTGGTCACCTTATTGAAAGAATATCAAGGTTTAGCCCAAACTTAAGCCACATAACAAAATAAGTTCCAGGAGTAGCAGAGTGAAAGGTATATATAATAAAACTTTTATAACAGAGGAAAATACAGATAAATATTTATCTGACCCTTTAGATACAGAGGATTTTTAAGCTTGAAATCAATGGAAAAATCATAAGAATAAACCATTTAAATATCTTAAAATTGACTATTGTTTCTCAAAATACTATAAATCATATTTAATATTAAGTAAAATTTTAAAAACCTGCAACATATACCAAAAGTTTGACATTTAACATATATACAATTTAACACATGAGGTACTCTTAGAAACAGCTAAGGAAAACACAAGATCCCTTTGCATAAATAATCAAAGGATAGTAATGACCAAAGTAAATAAATTTTTTAAAATGTGAATTTGTACAAAAGCAAGACACTTTTTGTCCTTCAGATTAGCAAACATTTTTAAAGATTATAGTAAAGTGAGATTAGCAAACATTTTAAATGTTATAGTTATATTAATGAAGTTAGAGTAAATTCTGCAATTTTATATACCACAGGTGGTAGAGTAAGTTGTTATATACATTGGAAGAATTAAAAACATCTGAATATCTAATATTAAGGGAATACTTATATCGATTGTGATACCATCACACCATGGAATATTATATAGTTCAATAGATATGATATTTATGTATAATATATTGTACAGTAATTATTACAATAATTTACATGAGGTTTTTTTAATTACAGAAGAATGATGTTAGACAAAGTTATATCACACAATACTGGATATTTGTGATCTTATCTATGGAAATGGAAAAATATAGGGTTAAATTAGTTGAAAGAAATATGTCAATATGTTAAAATAATGATTACCCTGAGTGGTAGTAATCAGGTAAGATTATGGATTTTTTATTCTTTGCTTATATGCCTTTCAAATTATTATGGGCAGATAAACAAGAAAATTAATTTAAACTTTCATTAAACCTTTACCATATGGATTGAGTTAGATCAGTGGTTATCAGCCTAGCGCAATACTGTTCCCAGGAATACTTGGTAATGTCTCGAGACATTTTCAGTTGTCATAACTCAGGCAAAGGGTGCTGAAACAGGCATCTGGGTGTAGAAACCATGGGTGCTGCCGAACATCCCACAACACACAGGATTGGCCCTTGTAACAAAGGCTTATGTGGCTCAAAATATCAGTGGGGTTGAGGTTTAGAAACACTGAGTTAAGTGATCCATCTATATGCTCTCAAAGCATCCTACACATACCCCTGTAAAGCTCATTATGTTGCTAATAGTTACATTGTGTGTCTTACCTGTAAGATTTGGAATAAACTGAGGGTTCTTAGTTAGGTGATAGTTAGGACCTCACTCTATGTTTCACTCATACAACTTCCCCAACTATATTTTACTGAGACTCCCCCAGATACCAGACTCTTTCCTAGACTCTAGATTACAGAGATGAACAAGATTATTTTAAAATCCCTATCCTCACAATGTTCGAGTGTTGGGAAGACTGATATTAAATATGTAAAAATGTAAATAAACAAGACCTTAACAGACTGTGATGAATCTTATAATGGAAATAAAACAGATAAGGAGATAAAGAGTAATGAGATAAAGAGTTACTTTACATAGGTTGCAAGAGAGGTTCTTTCTAAGTAGGTGGGCTTCAAGCTCATAACTGAAGGATGAGGATGGTCTAGCTATGCAAAGACCTTGGAGAAGAGTATTCTGGGCATAGAAAAGAGCAAGTGCTCTTGACAAATGTATGTTTCATAGATGAATTAATAGTATATATTGATTAACAATATTTTGATGACAATTTATTTTGCAATCTACATTATAATTTTTTGATAGTTCCCTTTCACATGTTGTTTCCCACTTAGCAAGCAAGTGAGAACATAAAATTTGGAGTGCATTTTCCTTCTTTAAGAAATCGTGTTATGTCTCTGTCACTTGTATGCATAAATTCAGACAAGCATTCCTTGGCAGTCCTACTAAATTGTATACATGAGTTATGAATGAGTTTGTTTACTAGATCCAAGAATTACACATATCCCCATGGCTAAGAAATTCTCAAGGAGTCTCTGCCAAACCCACAAAATTATAGTCTTATATAAATCCCACAAGGAGGGGAAAGAAATTATCTTTTCATCCCTGTACTTTTTTTTCTAGCATGTAGTAAACAATTGCTGTTAAAGCAGAGAAAAAGAAATTTGATAAAAATAACATTCATACTTTAAAGATTGTTTTTTTCCTGCTCATAAGCTCAGAGAGCTATATTCAAAATAAAAACGTAGAGGTGATATTGAGAAATTGGATAAATAAAAGAACTGAGGGGCTTGTAAATGAGAGACATGCTAGACAACACCTGTTTCTCTACCTGTTGTGATTGGTTACACGTAAATGGTTCAACCGGACACAGATGTCTGATAAACTAGGTCTGTTCCCTGCAACATATCAGCTTCCCAGAGCAGACTAGAGAGAAAGAGAAACTCTTTGATCATGATATATGCCAAAATTATGTAATTTCAGAGAAGAGCTTGAAGGAAAATTGAAAGTAAGCAGTGAGCTTTCCCCCAGATACTACTCTCTAGTTCTGGATTCAGGAGGGAGGCACGTCCATGAGCCATGTATTTGCATATTGCCTATCTAAAAGCATGTATGAAAAATCCACTCATCTATCCATCTTTCTCACTTGAGTGCAGGCTCCTATACAGGTAAAATTTCAAGAGCTGCTCCCAGCCCCCAAAAGAAAAACCCTGTAATTTTTTAAAAAGTCTCCCTACTTACAGAAGAAAACACTATTAACACTTAATTTCTTTAGATGAAAACACTGACCTCTGTTTACATGAAAATAACCCTAGTCAATGAATTTTGGCTTTTTCCTTGAAAGCAGATTTTTATAATGGAGAGATCTAGAGCATAAAAGCACTGAGTATTTAATATGGTAGGAAAGTAGAGGAAAGACACAAAAGGGTGAGCCCGAATCACCACAAGTAAGTTTCCCCTACCTCGGAATTTTCTTTGTAGAAGTTTTGCCTCTAGGCATTGGGTTAGGTTCCTAGCTTTTTGGCAAACTAGATGGATGGGATAGAACAACTCAACATGTAAACAGAAAACTTCGAAATGACAGCTGCTTTAAGAACAATACAGTTAGCCCTGGCTGGTGTGTCTCAGGGGATTGAGTCGGCCTGTGACCCAAAGGTTGAGGTCACTGGTTTGATGCCCGGTCAAGGGAATCCAAAATGCACTCCAAATTTGATGCCTGGCCTGTGTCTTGGTCGGGGGTGTGCTCAAGGTAACCAACTGATGTTTCTCTCATGCATCATTATTTTTCTCCCTCTTTCTCCCTCCCTTCCCCTCTAAAAATAAATAAATAAATAAATAAATAAATAAATAAATAAATAATTTTAAAAAAAATGAAGTTAACCGACTTTTATACAAAAAGAATTTCATACTCAGGTTGCTGTGGTGGCTCTTCAGAATCATCAAGAACCAGACCATTTACAGTTTCCTGTAAACCATGGAAGATACACAAATTTTCTTCGTGGACCAAAATGGCTACAAGTACTCCAGTCATTCCATTTCCATTCTAAGCAAGAAGGTGGGGGAAAGCAGTAAGTCAAGGAGCATCTCCGCGGTTGAGCGTACTACTGTCTACAATTTTATGAGCAGCACCCAGTCAAGTATGCCACCTAGGTATCGTGGGAGAATGAGAACTCTGTCTCTTAGCCAGACGTGGCTTTAGTGTTCCGTTACTGAGAAGGAAAGGGAATTTGGATGTTGGGGAAGGCGACTAGCAGATGCTGCCACTTTGGAGATTATGAAAATCCTTACACTACAAAACATGCCTAAATTTCAAATAAAATATAATAAATGTACGCTGAAAATTCATTTCTGAGGCTTCCATTTCCTGCCAAGAGGGAGTAATGGAACCAGATTTACCCATCCACCCAACAAAAACAAAAACAAAAAACCAAAACAGAAAAATACATCGACCAATGGTTTTCATAGACATTAAGCAATGGAAGACAGTAACCCCTGAGAGACAACAGAAATGAGGTAAACCCCATGTTTGCCCCATCTTATCTCTCTGAGTTTCTATTCACAGCACCAAGTGGGGAATCCATGGCAAATCCTGGCGTACACGCTACCTTGAGGGACTGTACCGAGAGTCTTAGTAGATCAAGACAGCTGGAGTTTGCAGATGAGAGAGCTTCACAGAGAGAGAACTCTGACATCTGCAGAATACCCCCACGTATTTAGCACAGTACTCACTGGTTCATCAATATGAAGAAATCATTCAAGTTTAAGAACAAAAACAAATGCATTAGAGAATAATGCCTAGCACTCACAAAGTGTCTGTTCCCACCAGGCAGAATGGAAAAAAAACATAATTCACAGGGTAATACATAATAACCTCAGGAAGTTGTCTCAGTAATTAACAATTCCGTTGAGCACTACTCCAAACCTGTGAAACAAATCATAAAAGGATCAGATTGTGTGTATTCTTGCATCTAAATTCGCTGGGTCCCAGAACAAAACTCAAAAATATTTATAAGGCCATGGCTGGTGTAGCTTAGTGGATTGAGAGCCGCCCTGCAAACCAAAGGGTTACCAGTTCAATTCCTGATCTAGGGCACATGCCTGGGTTGTGGGTCAGGTCCCCAGTAGGGGGCGTGAGAGAGGCAACCACACATTGATGTTTCTCTCCCTCTCTTTCTCCCTCCCTTCCCCACTCTAAAAATAAATAAATAAAATATTTTTAAAAATATTTATAGGAATACCCTGACAAGGCAAAGTTTCAGTATCTGGCATCCAATCCACTGAGTGAGCTCCATAAGTTTGCAGAGTATAAAATAATATCTGAAAATAAATTATTTTTCTAAAAAAGATTTTATTTATTTTTTTTGAGAGAGGGGAAGGGAGACAAAAAGAGAGAGAGTGAAACAGTTATGTGCGAGAAAAGATCTGTTGCCTCTGGCACACTCCGGGGACCTGGTGAACAACTCAGGCATGTGGCCTGACTGGGAATTGAACCAGCAGCCTTTTGTTTCAAAGGCCAGTGCTCAAACCACTGAGTCACACTAGCCAGGGCTGGAAATAAATTATATTTCTATATATCAGTAGTGTACAGACAGGAATTAAAATAAAAACACCATTTTGACATCAAAAATATGAAGTATGAAGTCATAAATCTGTAAAAAAGATGTGAAAGACTTGTGTACTGAAAACTGTAAATGACTGGTTCGTGTGATGTGAGGGTCACAGATGCCTTGTATCTTCTCCTGGACCTATTGCAGAGCCCTCTTGCACGAGGTCTCTTGGAAAATGGAAGCCTTCCAAGTCATCCAATAAGTGGGTCAAAGCAATATATCGTATTACAATCTGTTCTCCAAACTCCAGAAGCCCATCAAGTGCAGTGGTTTTGTTGTTGTTGTTTTGTGGTAATAAGTATGAGGTGTAACAATATAGTGTTCATCTTAGAAGGGGATATCCCAGTATTTTGCAGTCCAGATCACTAATATGGCAAGCCCCTGAGTCTCAGTGGGGCTTGCCTTCCACTTTTAGTGCTAGAAAATCATTTAGGGTACTTGCCACTTCTTACAACTTAGCGTGTTGTCATCCATCTGGTGGATCAAGGACGGCCCATGAAATATCAAGGTGACTGGTAGTATGCAGACATATTATGACAGAGAGCAAGAAAGCTGACACAGGTCTGGGCCAAGACAGTAAGTTTGTCCTTGCCATGTAAAAGCAAACTGCTTTTTCCTTTCTACCGATTGAGACTGAACAAAACACAATTACAAAATCAATAGTTGGCCCTCAAGCTGAAAGGGCGCCAGTTCAATTCCTGGTCAAGGCACCTGCCTGGGTTGTGGGCCAGGTCCCTGATTTGGGGGCATGAAAGTGGGAGCCGGTCGATATTTCTCCTGCACATGGATGTTTCTCTCCCTGCCTTCCCCCTCTCTCTAAAAATAAATAAATAAAATCTTTAAAAAAATTAATAGTCAGATACTGAATACCATCTGTTCCAATAAAGCTACCATATTTGGCATGTCAGCTGCAATTGGGACTACCACCTGTTCATATTTAGGGTATTCCAATATTATTCTCCATTATCTTATATTTTTTACAGAACCAAGAATTAAACCTTGACGCCATGGGGAGCACCATCTTTGCACCTTTTCAGTCTTTTATAGTGGCCCTAATTTCTGAAATTCCTCTTGGATGGTATTGCTTCTGATTTATTCTCTTTGCCAAGGGAGAGTGGCAGTTTCAGGGACTTGCACTTGGCTCTTACTAGCATTATGGTTCTTACTTCACAAGTCTTTGGTCAAATGTAAAAGTTCAATTTGTGGCAAGAGTATTTTTTCCAGTTATACATTCAGTAACCGGAAAATTACTACAAGACAGATCTGTAGTCTCACTGAATCCACTGTAAGAATGACTTGGGCCAGGACTCCATTTATTAATTAGCCTGAATAAATTCTACTTTATCGCTGGCCCTCAAAAAGTCTGAATATTCTCCTTTTTGCAGTGTACAGTTAGCCTGGCAAAAAAAAAATCACAGGTCTCTCTGGGGACGGTTTGGAAATATACGCACTTGTGATGACATTGCAGGGTGTATCATCAAGGGCAAACAACCTGTCCTTCAATCAGTTGGCTCTGGGTCTGTGAACTGGCTTAGGTCTGGGAAATCAATGAGAAATTGTCATTTCCTCTTCTAACAGCTGACATCAGCCCACTGCTCACCACCTCTCATTTTTAAAAATTGCATTTGTTGTTTTCTACCAGTCAGGTTACACCCTAGTCCACTGCCTATTTTGACCCTAGAAACATTATTATCTAATAGCTATCACCCTAGATCCCCATGGATCAAGGCATCCTGATTGTCATTCCACTGTTTCTGTCCATTACTAGGGTGACCAAAGATTTATTGTCAAAACCAGGGCACTTTTGAGAGTGAAATCTGGCACTATTAATAATTATACTAGGATAATAGGCAAAAACTGTCCTGGGTAAACTATGTCCTATGTTGCTGACCTTACTCATTATGGTAATTAGATCCATCTTGCCTCTGACGTGTCAGTGCTGCCACCTGGCTTCTGCCATTTCTTAATCTCTCATCTCCCTGAATTCCAAGTATTGCACTTTAATGCCGCATCTCACACCATCAGCTCCAGCCTATGCAAGACGGCAATCATTAAACTTCTCAAAGATATTGGTGATTTCTTCTCAGGTACACATTGTTGAAGGGGGGTATCTTTTAGGGCCTCTCACGGAATGTTAGGTGCTGGGTCCTCGGAATTACACAGTAAATTCATTCTAACATCCCCATACTGGTGAGCCCTCTGAACACTTTCCTAATCTCATGTCAAGGAAATTCTGGCATCTCTGTTAATTTAATACAGGCTATTGCTATGTCCACACTTCAAAAAATCATGCCAGCAGACTGGGAGGGCTGGGATCAGGTATGCTTCCCAAAACACTGAGCCCCAAGTCATAGAGAAAAAAAGCCTCCATAGCCATAAATTACCCGTGTTACCTACATAACCCTGTATTCACACTCCTCCGCAGCCCCGTGTTCTAAAGATCTGGTCCCTCACATGTTCCCCAGGTTCATGCCTGTATATATGATCCACATTATTCAGTACCCTTGGCATATAAGCTATTTCTTCATGGAAGCTATTTCTTCGTTCAACCTGTGCTGAAAATGACTCTAGTTTTCAGCCTAGGGCAATGGGGTAGAGATGTGTGTGTAGTAACTGGCACCATTTTAAGAGGTATCTGCTATAGGTGAGAACATTCCATAGTCTCCAGGTGCCAGGCCTCTCTCCCTGGGATCTGCTTTTGCCAATTCAGAGAGTTTAGAAGAATTCGGGCATTAGGGAACTCTCAGGCTCACCTATCCAAATGCCTCAGTTCTAGATCTCAGGACCCCACTCCTTTCCTATCGAGGTCTGTATTTTACATAGGAAATCTGTCAAGTGTGCAGTCAGCCTCCTTTGCAGCACTGCCACCCCTAAAAAAAAGATCTAGGGCCTGATTTTCCTCACAGTCTACCTTGTGGCTACAGGAGTTGAGTGTTTTCTTATAAACTACTCTAGAAGCTTATCAGTCAAGGTCAGAGCATTTCCTTTCCCTCAGGGCACAGTCATAATGGTAAATGACTGCCATGTCTCTTTGAGGAAAGCTTAGAGGAAGATTTACTGTATATACTGTAGGCCAGTCACAGGGCACTTTCTCAAGGGACCACCCTCCTCTTTAATCAAAGGTCTTTGAGTTTGTGGATGACTGAGGTCTGCAGCTGGATGAGAGGCATTGAACCTCCACTGTGGTGGCTCAAGTCACTTTTCTGGAAACGTGACAGGATTTTTTTTTCATCTTATAAAGATCAAGTAACATTTTATTAGAATGTCTATATCATTTACGTGGCTGGTGGCCAAACAGTTTGATTATCTCTTCATTTGTGATGCTTCTGTGTCCCCATTGTCTCTAGGTGGTAAAGTGCGGCCACTGAGCCTTATTTCGTTGGGATCCCAGCATCCCCATTGAAATCAGGGGACCCATGGCAATGGCAGCGTCTCGCACCACGCTGCCTGGTCTACGGAGCACAAGGACTACTGAGTTTTTCCATGATACTCATGGCTGTCTCAACAATGTGTTGCTTAATGTCCTAGTGAAGGAAGGGCCCTGTGAGGCATCTGGGATGAGGCAATGAGGGTGGATCAGGGGGTTCGTGTACAGGGAGGTCTCTTATGGTAAACCCACTCCAACATTTCCATCCTCTGAAATCTTTAAATTCCTTCCTCTGCATTATGTGGGGAAAGTTCTGCATCTTCTTTTCCATGAATGCTTGTCACCACTGAACCCAAGTTCTATCAAGCAACCAAGTTAACTATTAGAACCACCTCCAGATGTGCAAGAGAACACATTAAATTCCTAATCTCTGAAAAGAATAATCCTTTCAATTTATTTGACTCAATCCAGTTGTAAAACAGAGATGGTGTATTGTAAAGAATTAAGCAAATATTAAAAGCCTGAAAAGGCAAAATG